>CM067513.1:11146517-11746517 GCA_034509495.1 Acestrorhynchus altus
ACATGGCCTACTGAGGCTAGCCTCCATGTACATGGGCTTTTTGGGCATGGAGGGTTGTGTTGGAGACACGTCGCTGCTATGGGAACCTTGAAGTGGGCGCTTCTCTCCCTGAAAGGCGCTACTCTGCATGGAAACACCTGTGAAGGGCGTCTGGTCCATGGGCCCACTCTGTGTACCCTCGGTGGCTTCTAGTGGATTCTCTCCAGGTGAAGATGATTCTTGGTTCTGTCTAGAAGCAGCGATGGTCAGGAGATCTACACTCTGGAGCAGCTCAGGAAAGTCTCGCTCCAGCTCAGGGTAAAGAGAACGGGTGTCTTGGCCTGGAACCCGGCCCTCTATATCCTCATCATGTGGGCTATAGTCACTCAGCTCATAGGCAGTGATGCCACAGTCTAAGGAGAAGTAGTCCTGGCTGCACTTGATGGTAAGCTGACCGGAGTCGTCCACCTCTGTCAATGCATCCAGTCGGGCCTGGAGGCAAGAAAGTGACAATAACACAATATAATGTTTACCTCCTTTATTTGACAAACTAATTTGGTCCCAATTTAATGAGTGTCAGAGTAAAAAAACCTGATTGAAGATTAATTCATACTATTCCATGCTGCCCATAATAATGCTATGCAAAAGATCCTAGATCGGCATTCTTAGAGTTCATTTGTTCTACTTTAAATACTTTACAGCAGTATTTAGATATTTTAGATATTTAGATATTTAGATGGTATTCTGTAGTTCACCATTATTGTAGGCTTATTCATTTTAATGTAAATTCTCCATGACCAAAGACAAATACTATGAGCCTATCAGCGCTATTCACTACATATTGCACTACTTTGGGGTTCTACTATTTTGTAGTGATGTCCAAAAACGTAGTGCTGAAGGTTCAGTGCACTGTAACAATCCCACAATGCACTGCAATCTATAGTGTGCAAACAATGTACACTATCAGACATTGAATACCCATGATTCATTGAGCTGTCTGGTTTGAAGATTTGTGCGCAGCTTCTCTGAGGAAGACCAATGTATGCAGCACCATCTGCTGTTGAACAACAATGAGCTCACTGACATAGCAAGGTGTCGAAATCATTCACTACCTTGTTGAACTCAGATCCTATAATAGTGCTTTATATAGTGACCTGAATTTTCACGTGTAGTAGACAGCGAATAGGGCAGAGCTTCGGACACAGTTTAAATCTGAATAAATACTAGAGTGTGGACCATTTCTCATTAACCAAGCTTTCCTGGAGAATGTTCATTATTTACAGTGAGTTGCTGTTGGAACTCAACACATACATGCAGTGTCTGGAGTTCACAGAGAAATTAGAAACCAAACCACTGTTCTTCTAACAGTATTCTTCTATTCTTTCATTAAGTATATTCATGTGCTATGTATATGTTTTTTACGTGTTCACTACGTAAGGGCTCCTTTGTAATGTATGGTGTAGTATTCTCCCTATGCAGTCTCATATAATAGCTGTCACTCTACTTGCTATACTGCATTTATTATGCACCTATGTGTGTGTGTGTGTGTGTGTGTGTGTGTGTGTGTGTGTGTGTGTGTGTGTGTGTGTGTGTGTGTGTGACCTGGTCGTGGTCCTGACTGAAGGCCTGCAATATGTCAGTCTGGCGGGTGTAGTTGCCGTTGGAGTCCTGCAGGCCCTGGAGGAGTCTCTCCTTCAGAACCAGCACGGACACTCGGAGCTGATGCCACAGCAGCTGCACGCTGCGGATGTCCACAATGATGTTGACCGAGTAGGACAGCAGCTTCAGGGAGAACTCAGTCTCCAGCAGAGCATGGATCTGCTCCACATGATCCGATATGTCCTCGCAGATGTCCTGTGTCAAACACACACACACACACACACACACAAACAAGGTTGAGACCTCAGCTATTACCAATCCTCACATGCTGTCACACATTGGTCATTTTTATGTACAAGCAATAATTAAATTCATTCCTTTCAAGAGATAGTTTCAGCCACATTTAATCCACTTACCTCCAACCAGAAGCACAGACTGCTTCATAGCATTTGGCAATATACTAAGAAGTAAAAAGGGAAGTTGGCAAATTTATGTCATGTTTCCAAGGTCTGAGTCAGTTGCACATGAGATGTGAATAATACTGAGTGTAAGTTCGGTGTAAACAACAACAACCGATGCTGTGCATACCACAAGACACAAGATCTTGAGTATACTCTGTACTGGGACTGGGCGATTATATCTAGCTCGAGAGACAAGCAGATATACATTTAATCTGTTGCCTTAAGGACTAAGGCAATATAGGCAAATCTAATTTAAAGTTGTTGTTTTTTTTTTGCAGAAAAGTTTTTTTCTGCTCCCTCACTCTGTTCCACCCCCTGCTCTCAGAACCTCCTTTACTCTGCTCCCTTCCATTCCCATTCAGTTGTCTGCTGCACACAAATGGGGAGTATGAGGCGATTTAGTGTATATAAACAAGAAATGTAGATTTCAATATGTTTAAATATAATTCAAATGATGAAGGATTTCATGGGGTGTCCTAATCTTTTCACATTGTATTTTTCATATATCATATTGCATATCATATATCACTATTCAGCTAAAATATATCAGAATGATTCAAGGTCATGTTGAAAAAGCCAAAAAACATCAGACAATGTGACCAAACAGAGTCAAATTACCTGGTAAATATAAGTGAGTACAATAGTGTGAAGGAGTTCACCATTAAATTAAGGGGCTAGACCATATGAGGCTTTTAGAGATTGGTAAGTATGACCAATGATAGCATGTCTAGTGTTGTCTAAATTGAAATGGGGCCACATAAGAGCTCTTATCCCTGCCCTATCCCACCCTTAGCCACACCATTCCAGGACCGTGGAAAAAGCATGCTTTCCAGGCCCAAAGAGATGCCAATGATTGAACATGAGTGCCACTGTAATAATTTCAAAGGTGAAATTACTACATAATCTTGCTTTAACTGAATCCAAATGGTAATGGCCCACTGTGCATAAATATATAGTTAAGCTTCTGTTATTGCAACAAGTACTATAAAGTCACTTCCCAGCACAGGAGATACATCACAGAACAAGCTTCAAGCCCTGCATACTGAATCAGTGAATCTCCCTCTGGATGTAAGAAACTACCTTGCTGTAAATCAAACACTTAAGTGTACTTTTGGTGCTTTGGTCAGGCCCCAGAGAATCCCTTTCTGTGCCTGTCCTTGGTTAAGTGGCTCCAGGGTAAGTTATACCTGAGCAAATATTAGGCATTCTAGTGTCACTGCTGTTACTGGACACTCATAAATAGTACTTTTAAGGTTTTAGGGTTCTGGTTGCAGGAAGCTGTCACTACATCACAAATCACAAACTGAGCTATGCTCAAAATTAACATTTGATTCATACTGAATACATTGTTATTGGCATGCACTGCAGGACATATCTGCAATCTCTTTGAATTTTTTGCACTGTTGTAGTGTATGTACAATGCTGTGGAAAAAGGTTTTCCCCATCTGAATTCCTGTATCTAAAAACTCTATAATATTCCATTTTAAATAGGGGTGGGCAATATGGTAAAATAAAACCATAATACTGAAAGACATTTTGAAGATACACAATATTTATATCTCAATATATATATATCACAATATTTTGACATGGAGAGAAAATACATCAGTAGCTGCATATTTTTAATAAACGGCTATTCAAACACTATACTTAGTAAAGTCATTTCAATCAATGTGTAATACTCATCTCAATTAAAGAGGACTAATTACAGTCTTTGTAATGAAACATGCAGTTGTTCAGAGCTTTTTAAGTACTGATGATGTCCACAGTATGCTCAGAAAAGCATATCATATATCACAAATACAGTCTTCATCACAATACAACAAATAATTGTACTGTTGCCCACACCTAATCTTAAACCAAAACCTTAGAGTACATAAAAGACTTGAGATAAGATAAGAAGACCACAATCAGGCCTGTTATCATCATGGGTAAGAACATTGAGCTGATTGACACATACAAATATCAGAGTGTCAATAATTGAATGACAATAAATTGGACTGGAGGGCCAACACTGAGAGTGTGTACAAGAAAGGGCTGGGAAGACTCTACTTTCTGAAGAAGCTCAGGTCCTTCAATGTGAGCAGCAAAATGTTGGCCAATTTCTACCAGTCTGTTGCCGGTGCTGTGTTCTTCACAACAGTCTGTTTGGGAGGCTGCATCAAAGGGGGAGATGCCAAGAAGATCAACAAACTGATCAAGAAGGCTGGCTCTGTTCTTGGATGCTCACTAGAGAGCTTTGAGGAGATGGTGGAAAAGAGAACTCTCAACAGACTGCTATCCCCTACACAACTTACTGGTCATGCAGCAAAAGGTCTTCCAGCAACAGACTAATTCAGCTCCGCTGTAGCAAGGAACGGTAAAGGAGATTGTTTGTACCAACAGCGATCACACTGTACAACTCCTCATTTGCACTGACAAAGACTCACTGAATGGATGGACATTGCAGACATTACTGCTCTTCTATTAGTATCTCTTTACACAGACGATATTCAGATCTTCTAATCTTATGTTTGCTCAGACACGTTACCTTTACATGTACACAACAGACAGGATTACTGGGCCTTCACGTGTACTGTATTATCACTATTGTTATCTGCATATTACATACTTAATATTCATAATGGCACACTTCTGTAGTTCATTAGTTTTAGCTTTAGTCTTAGTTTAAGTTTTTAGTTTATTGTATTTTAATATGTGTTTAATGTATATCTCATATATTTTAATATATATGTTATATGTTAATATATATGTTTATTGTGAACAATTTTCTGAAAGAGCAGAATACATATTTCCCTCAATGGTAACAAGGTGTCCATCTTCAATCCATCCCACTACCACCCCCATGCTTCACAGCTGGCATGAGGTTCTTACTTGCAGTGTTGAGTTTGCCAGACTTGAAAGTACATTTTAAGATTAATTTGTGCGTCACATTGTTCCAGAACCCATCCAGGTGTCAGAAGGCTGTGGTTGAGAAGGTTAGAAAGTGTTTCATTTGGAATGTAGTCCTGACCTATATCCTACTGATATCCAGAAACATAGCTCATGTGAGAAGTTGTTACTGAAGAAGTTCTATAAGAAGTGGGACATAATTAAAACCTGTTTTGTTGAATGTACCAAAGGGGTGAAACCAGCTATTGAAAGTAGGAGACAAACACTTCACTACACTACAGTGTGTGTGTGTGTGTGTGTGTGTGTGTGTGTGTGTGTGTGTGTGTGTGTGTGTGTGTGTGTGTGCGTTTGTCTCTCTGCCTCCCTGTCTGTCTGCCTAAGTGCACTGGCCAAACTTTCCATGGACAACCTTTTCACTGCCCTACAACAGTAAATGGAGGCTCAGCTGCCACAAATATCTGACAGATGCCCACTCAGCCAGGCCACACATACAGAGAGAGAGAGAGAGAGAGAGAGAGAGAGGGAGAGAGAGAGAGAGAGAGAGAGGAGAGAGAGAGAGAGAGAGACCCCTGAGCTAAACCAACAAGGACAGAACAGGAAACTAACAATTGTTTTAAAACACGATGAACATGATGTGGTCATTTCAAAATTCTCCTTTGTCAGTGACTTCACTATTTCAGTTGTCCTTCAGCCATATATAGTGGTGGCACTGCTGAATGGCATATACTGGAGGCCCACAATTTAAGTACAGTAAACTTCTTGTGAAAACAAGGACAAGTCAGACGTTCCAAAGCAACTGCCACTCCATGACCCTAATATCAGAATGGGACAGTGAGCAGAAGCATGTTTGGCCACGGTGCTTCCTACCTCTTAAAATACCGTGGCATCTATGAATGTAGGTCAGCTTCTCCGCCAACATGACAGAACCCTGGCACGGGACCCTCCAGCTAGGGCAGCTCAAAAATAAACACTACTGTGCACAACCGAACTGTAACCAGAACACAAGATTCCCCATGTGGGGGAGATGATCCAAACAAAATGTTTTCTAAATAATTGCTATCATATCAGCTATTTTTGGTGAAAAACATGACATTTTTATGATAATTTTGGTGTTTCGTCATCAGATGATCAATTCTAGAGTGTATATACACATTAATATTTCATTTGACCTACACATAAGCACAACCACTAACCACAGTGGGACCAAAATTAAAATACTGACTAATCGTATAAGGGTTCATCAAAGGTGGCCTAGTCCTATTTACTCTTCTGAGTCCTTTCAAATTAGAAAAGTAAACTACTTCAGTTGATGGAGCACCTGCACTGCTTTACAGTTTGGACATCTAACAGCAGCAACTCCATTTATACACTTTTAAAAATAAAGCTATCTAAATGATGATTGGTTTAGATGCATTGGTCTAAGAACAAAATAAGCTGGCAAGGAACGTTTATATACATGGAACTATACTGTCCTCAAATGTAGCCGTCTAATTTACAATGAGAAAACACCTATTAAGCAGTTCCTTGGGGAACCATTAGTGGTCATTCTACTTCACCTCTTTAAAGAATCAGTACTGGGTCCATAAGGCACCACTATGCTCTGTTTGATACTCAGAGAAGTGGACAGTGACAGGACACCTAAATGCTCTCCACAGCTGTGACTTAGACCACCACATGCCCTCTCAGCTTTGATGATGAAACCACATGGACAGCGAAACACCAGCAGTACTAGGTCTTTACCAACACTCGAGATCCAGCAGAAAAAGGTTCCGACACACAGACAGTGACAGACAGACTCAAGTACTACTTTAATATGAGTCTAGTCACGATGTTAGAAAAACCAACCGTTAGAAAACAAAATGTAAGGAAATGAAGCTGTTCCAACACACTAGAATGACAGTACAATTGAATCTTTAACTGCACATGAGAGTTTAAAGGCTACATATCCATTATACACCAGTGCAAGCATGACAGTGTAGTCACATCTATACTCTAAGAGCAATCCCTTACCTGTTCTGCTATAAACCAGACGAAGTTGAGAAAAAGGCTATAGTAGTAATGTGTTCAATGAAACACACACAGACAGTAGTTGTGTCAGCTAGCTGTCTGCTTCATCTCTCCCTCACTTACACACATTTACTCTCTCTCACTCTCTCTTAGATGCTTGCACCACCCAACATTGACCTGTTTCTCTCTCTCTCTCTCTCTCTCCTCTCTCTCTCTCTCTCTCTCTCTCTCTCTCTCTCTCTCTCTCTAGTTCTGAGGAGGGGGAGGGTTCTTTAACACACTTTGGTGCTATTTTGGGATTTGACCCCCACCCCTACCCAGCCCTCGTGCCGGGTTCATCCAGAACAGCCGAGTGCATGCTGGCATGGGCAACTGCTGCTGGGGGGGTTTAAGGGGGCCACAAGAAAGGGCCAGCTGGGGTTGGGACAGTATAGGAGGTCAAAGTCATATCCCCAAGAGCCCACAGATTTCCACACGCCCTTGGACACTGTCACTTTCTGTTATGGCTGCTGTGGCTGTTGATTTTGTTGTTGCTGCAATGCTTTTACAAAGGCTGGCTGCACAGTTCATGGTAATGCAGCTAAAGGCTACAAAAAGTTTTCTAACTAAATAAACTAACTTTTTACTGAACTAAAGTATGGCATTCCAAGCAGGGCTGCCACCACCAATTACATTTGTAATCAAGTAATTTTTTTTTATTATTGACATTGAGCTACCAGTGTTTTAAAAATTCTAGACAATAAAAATAGAGTTGACTGAGTGACTTCAAATGGACCCACAGGCAATATTCCAAAATACGTCCTTAAATAAACAGACAGTGTACATACATAAACATTGATTTCATTAAATACGGTTTTCATTACTTATTTGCATGTTAACAATAATCATAACAGTTATTAAAACACTGAAATGCCAAAAATAATGTGACAACTAGTTACCGTGTCTAATGGAAATTTAAGAACACTGCTTTGAGGTTAGGGATACATGTGACCTACATTGAATGTAGCTGTGATTTCTGCCAGAGTTGCTTGTCTTCACAGACAATTCTAGCAAGACTCCTGCCAAGACTGCCAATTATCACCCACTGCATTGTCCACTTGTCTTCCATGAGGCTTACATTTTCATCAATGTTACATGGCCACAGACCTTCAAAAATCAAATCTCCCATCAATGTGCATGCTGGACAGAGTTCAGCCTTATGCACAAGATAATACCTCACAACTTATTTAGGTATGGGTATTCCTAAGTCATCCCCTACTATCCCATAACATTTGGCATGTCAGTGTATTAACTACTGGCTTACAGAAGCTTTCATTGGCATCAGGCTTTTGTTTGATCAGACATTAAGGAATCTTTAGGTTTAGTTTGAAATATTCTTCAAAATACCCAAGTATGAGTCTAAAACATTGCTTGTAATGATCACCACCATAATGTATATTACATGGGAAATAAATCATAAATATATTATAATTTTATAATTTTAGCTTAAACCCATATATTTGTGTTTCTGGATCTTTTGCACTATAGAAAGTTTTTCTAACTGTAGATAACTGAGTAATTGAGTTCATTCAAATAACACATTAATGAACATCTCAACACACTCAAACATCCACAGATGCTCATATGGAATGTAGGTCACTGTTCAAGATGCTCACAGCACACCAGTGAGAGTAAAACAGTGAGAGGCTTATTTGCATACTGCAGTCTTTTGCAACATCAGTATTGCAAATGCCAATATTGTGATAGTGATTATTATAAATAATATGCTGCATAGCCTGAATTCAGACTGACTGATGCTTGCACCACAGACTGATTAGCACAGCATGGATGAGAAGATGAGGCATGTGCATGAATCTCTTTCTAAATGATGTGAAATCAATGTCAAAGAATTAGATGCTGTATTTTGGAGAGTCATTAACTTCACTATGTAATAACTAAGAACTGAAAAACTAAATAAAAAAATGTAGATTGATATGGGCAATATTGATTGAGCTACACATACATAAGCAGTGTCTGTCAGTATGGTGTCGGGTAAAACACAACATCCCAGAATGGTGTTAAAGTTCCTGCAGATTACTGCACATGCAATAGCATCCCACATATTTTCAGTCAGGGGTAGGTCTGGTGATGTGAAATAGTATGGCATTGTATCAGTGTCTTCAAGACAAGCTCTTGAGATGGCAGCAGTATGTGGACAAGCATTGTTCTGTTGATATAGCTCACCAGAGTGCCTGTAATGAAGACCAAAGCTTGTATCATATGAAATTGCACCCCATGCCATGACTCCAGGTCTTCTGGACATGTGATACATGCCAACAATCCATTGATCTTAGCACAAATCAAGGTTCTTCCACACATGGATTCCTTGTTTTTCCAATATGCCACTCATCACTGAAGATGACCCAATGTCATTGTGAATGATTCCATCTGCATTACTCCATCAGTTGTGTGATTGTTGGCAAATGGCAAAAAGAGCTTTTATTCCTATCAATCTTTGATCATTTCTTCAAAATGTGAAGAACAGCAACAGGGTCCAAATGAGGCAGAAAAATTAAAATAATCACATTCATGCTGCTTGCCATCGGCAGTCTGAGTCTGCTGTCCTTTACATGCTCTCTCTGGGTAGGTAGATCTCTCCCCACATCACATCCAGTGCTGAGCACATTGCAGCAGTTTGAAAAGGGGCAGTGGCTGGCTTCACATGTATGATGCTTCCTAGTGTTGGAGGCATCATATGTGATGGGGAGAGTCCTAACATAGTGGATTTAGAGATAAAAAACAACAACATTCGAATGATTTATAAAAGGCTTTTATTTAAACAAACTAACAAGAAGAAAACTTTCATTACTCAGCCTCAGCTCTGTAATGTTGGCATGTACACAACTAAATCTGGGCCATGTTGATTTTGTCTGTGTCTCTATTTAGAAAGTGAAGCAGAATCTTCTTAAAGCAGAGACTCCCTGTCTCCATCTCCATTCTCACTGCACTAAGGAGAAATGGGCTAGTTACTGTGCTGGTGACCTGATAGGACAGTGTCCAGTGGTCATTTATATAGGCCTATCATACCCAATGGTCAGAAAAAGACCTGTACTGATTCCAGAAGTGGTGACATGACCAGCAGTCTCTTCACGGTCCACCTCTCTCTCTCTCTCTCTCTCTCTCTCTCTCTCTCTCTCTCTCTCTCTATGATGCTCTCTCTCTTGCTAACTGAATTCTCTGCATTCTCTAGAGTGCTGGGATTACATCATTCTAAATAAATGTCCACAGGCAGCTGCAGGCCACCTCAGACTGCATAGCGATCCTGTCTCAATATATAAGGTATAAATACACACATTAGAACATGCTGGACAGTGTGTGTTTGTATGTGTGTGTCTCCAGTGTAATTAAGGGCGTGGCTATACATGGAGTTTGCCCACACCCTTCACATGCTGCAGACATTGCTGAGTGGGGAGGGATCAGGATGAATGTGTTTGATCATTGCTCTTCTCACTCTGTCTCCACAGCCTATCCTCTCTCTCTACACATTCTACACACAGCTGCTAGTGCACAGCAGCACAACACACTGCAGACTTGGTTCTGCAGATTTTGAATAGCTATGGTCACATGTACCATTTCTTCCTGACAGACTCTGTCTTTTTAAAATGCTAAAGCAAAAGTCTTTGTTATAAAAGTTTGTGTGTTTCTTTTGTTTAGTGTCTTTTTGGTTTTGAAAGAAAACTATGTGACAAATCAAGCTAATATACAATGGACCGCAAATTTACATGTAAACAGCATAGAATATCACACACTCCTTGTTTCTACAATTCTTATCCTCCTTTCACCCTTTCATCTCCAGTGGTCAGGGCCCTACAGGACCCCCACCGAGCAGGTATTATTTGGGTGGTGGATCACTCTCAGCACTGCAGTGACAGTGACACAGTAATGGTGGGTATGTTTTGCTGTGGTACAAGTGAATCAGACACAGCAGTGCTGCTGGAGTGCTGTCCACTCTATAAGACACTCCTATCTAGTTGCCTTAGTAGTCTACCTTGTAGATGTAAAGTCAGAGACAGCAGCTCATCTGTTTCTGCAGTTTTTGTTTTGGTCATCCTTTAATCCTTCATCATTGCTCACAGAACACTACCCATAGGATGCTGTTTGAGGGATAGTTCATGTTGGTGAACCTTTGTCAGCTCAGCAGCAACATTGAGATGTTTAAAAACTCCAGCAGCACTGCTGTGTCTGATCCACTCATACAGCACAACACACACTAACACGCCATCACCAGGTCAGTGCCACTGCAATGCTGAGAATGACCCAGCACACACATAATACCTGTGGAGTCCCGACCATTGGAGATCAGTGTGAAAGAATGCTAACAATGTATGCAGAGAAACAGATGGACTACAGTCTGTAATTGTAGAACTAAAAACTGTGAGGTGTACTCACTTGTGTTACAAGCTATTTGGACATTAATTGCTGTGTGTTGAGTTATTTTCAGAAGATAGTAAATCTATTCTGCTATACAAGCTGTACACTACTAAGTTATAAACAAATTTCAGTTCTATAGTGTTATCCCATAAAAAAGAATAGTATCTTTCAATAGATTACTAATCAAAATATATACTTTAAAACAAAAAAGCTTGAGATATATCACCTAAATTGTAATGAATATAAATGATGATTACATTCCCATATATATGTATAGATAGATAGATAGATAGATAGATAGATAGATAGATAGATAGATAGATAGATAGATAGATAATTCAGTTTAAAGATGAGGAAAGTCATTCACTATGAAGGCCAAAACTATGTAATCACTTGCTGCCCATTACAGCCTTATGTGTTTGTTGGACAACTATGGGTGTTACTATGAAGGTACATATTAGTTACTAGTTAATACATTAAATAAGTAAGTAAGTAAAGTAAATTGAATTGATTACTAATATCAACTTTAAAACAAAAAAGCTTGAGCTATATCACTTAGATTGTAATGAATTATGATCATTCCTCTCCAAAACTATGGGTGTTACTATGAAATTACCACCTCCACAGAAACCCAAATACACACAAACAAGCACTAATACACCCACCCATCCACCCACCCACACACACACACACACACACACACACACACACACACACACAACAACAACAACAACAACAACAACAACAACAAAAACTAAACCTTTGTTGCAAAAAATGTCTGGTATGATTGGAAAGAAACAGCTTAAGGAGAATGACTTACATTAGATAGTTTTAGAGTGCATGTACTATGAGGAATTCCAACACTGACAACAGACCTACTCTTTTATCCATATCACTAACAACCCCACCTTGTGGCGATCAGCACAATCACCTCAAGGTAACAGGAAAGAGCAGCATTAACAATCAGGAGTCACTCTGTTTTCAGATGTGCTCTAATATCAGAGTCCATTTAACCATTAAAGAACACAGTGTAATAAACACTGCTGCAGCATGACAGATTTTAGATAAGGGCTCTTATCTTAGTCTCTAGAAACATCACTGTGGAGAGAAGAGCAGAAAGATCAGCCGATATGCAGAGGCTTAATCAGAAACATATACAAATATATAAATGTGCAGACACTGAAAGTACTAAAATATATACTTTTATAAAAGGATTACACATTCTCCAGTGCTTTATGATAGTATTAGAGATGAAATGCCAATACTGATTGAAAATTTACAGTCGTGTTAGCTGTGTTTTTCTTGCTGTGGAGTTGGACAGTGTTTGAGTGGTTTGAGCATGACAGCCTACATTAAGACACTTAACCTATACTATAAGGACAAAATGTTTGGGACACATGCATGTTACACCTGCAGGAGCTCTTATGGCATCCTTTTTTTAATCTATAGGCAATAATATGGGTTTGATCCCCATTCAGCAGCTCCAATAGCAGGTTGGGTACATGTCATAAGTTGTATGTAGCATTTTCTCCACTAGATGGCGGCTTTTGCTTAAGAATCTGAAAAGAATCATTCCATATCAGAGAGATGCACTGTAATGTTTCTCTTCTCCAGTACAAGTGAGTCAAGTCAGGAGGGGCATAATCAGCTGAAGGATGACTCATGTGTGTTAAGGCCATGCAATCACTCAGTTGGCCACTGCTGCTATCCTTCAGGCAACATTTGGCTTCACAATTTAATGTGATGTGTTAATGATAAGTTTTCAGACCAAGCACCCAGAAGCATTTCACCTGTGACACTAAACTAACCAGTACACCTTTTCATTTAAACATGCATACAACAAACACTCCTATTTATCTCCCAGTTATAAGTGTTAAAACTGGGGCTTAACATGAGATTGTTTTTGACTTTAGGCAGCAAAGGCAGGGATTGATGATACAGGTAAGAGGTAATCCAAAACAAAGAATTGACATTGGTTGTTAAGCCATGTGGTTGAATGCTAAATATAAGCAAACATACATGGAAATTATGGGATGTGCCTTGAAGGTGGGGAAATGGCAGAGCTGGCGTCCTCTCAATTATGTCACTAGGACTATGGAGAAGATATTGATAGGGATAGAAAGGCAAGGGGAGGGAAGGGGAGGGAGAGAAAAAGAGAGAGAGAGAGAGAGAGAGAGAGAGAGAGAGAGAGAGAGAGAGAGAGAGAGACAATAGGAGAGAGATTTGGGAGTGTCTGGCAAATGAAAGGTGCTGAGTAATGGCTGAATAGGAACTCCCCCTGACTCATTCAGATAGTCGTTCAATAATTAAACATCAAAAACAATTTATACTCAAGTGCTCAGTGACTATGTTGACGTATTTTACATCTTCTATTGATATATAACAATAACTGCCATCATTTGTCACTAACAACCATAAAACCCCTCTCATTTCATAACTCCCTGTTCTTACCACACTCTACGCAAACACACTCCTAACCTTTGCTCCCACTGGGAAAAAACAGGGACGTAAATAACTGAACCACAGCAACAGAAGCACATCAGTCACTGCCCTCCTCCTCTCTCACTCAGGTTCAGCACTGTTTGCACTGCATAACCCAAACTGAGTCATTGTCTGCTGAGAGAGGGCACAAAGAAAGCAGTTATTACCGGAATCCAGCAGCTAACTTGCTTCCTCACAATCCATCACACCAACAACACACAGTCTGCAGAGAGGAGGGGGAAACGTTGTGAGGACTGGGGGATGTGATGAATTCCTAAGTAATTTCCTAAGTAAATCATAGGTACTGGAATGACATCAGTACATAACACTGACCAACAGAATTAGCAAGGATATAAAGTGTCGTTGATGCAAAGTGCCACTTTAATGAAGCCCAAAAAGCTACTTAAGTGAGTGAGTGAGTAAGTGAGAGTGCAAGTCTGGGACTGAGCAAGTGTTGAAATGAGTGTGTGAATAAGCAAGTGAGTTTTAAGGTCCATTAGATGCTTCACATTTAAAAGAGGCTTAGAAAAGGCAGAGTGAATTATAGTTTTGTCCTGTTGCCTGATTATAAGTGAGTGAGTGAGTGAGTGAGTGAGTGAAACCAAGCAGTGACCCATGAGACTACATCCCACTCCAATTTGTAAGTTATAGTTATATTAATACAACTCATTAGATCATGCTACATGTTGCCAGTCATTTACCATCCAGTTATCAACCTCACAAGCACAGGTGAGGCGCTGGGTCCACTTGGGTGCGTTTTCTGCTCCCATATCCCATGGAAGCAAAAGAACTCGGCACTGACCTGCAGCATGCGCCTGGGGCTCCTGCACTGAGCTTGTTGTGAATTCTGCCAGAGTCACTTGTCTATGTGCACAGACAATTCTAGGCAAATGCTGCCAGTCACAATCATTAATTGGCCTGTGAACAGCCACTGTGCTGCCCACTGTGTGTGGTAATGCCTCTAAAATGTATTCCTGGTACATGTCATCCACATATCAATGTGGATCGAGGAATGTTAATGCCCACACCACTTTGTAAATGGAATGTCCTACCCATCTGGCACCCACTAACATGCCTAATTGTGATTCATCTATTTCCTTTGTTTGAAATGCCAAACGTCTTGAAGATTTGATTAACAACATTTACCCCTTCTCCTACTGCAGATGATCTTGAGTTCTCCAATGATAGTTTGTTGTTCCGCATCCCACACATTCTGTCATGACAATGTATCAAAATATTTGGCTTAAAACATAAACATTGCCAATTAGAATCTTAGAATTCCCTAAAAAAGTATTTGGAATAATGCAGACCATCATGATCAGGAATGCCTCACTGACAGTACACACTTAATAAAATAAACCACTGCACTGCAGGTGACTGTGATGTCTAAGGTTTACTGAGACGTACATATACCCATGCACCACCATGTCCTCATCCCTTTCTCTCCAAAGCCCCTCACACATGACTTATTCAAAGAACTAACTTCACAGAGCTACTATAAAAAGCTGTGACATCAGGGGCTGCAGTGTGTTTGCTTTAAACACCAAAGGGAACAGAGAAACACGTGTCAGAGCTGGCTGAGCTTGGAACAGCATCTCTCAGCCACAGCCTTCAACAGATGTCTGATCCTAAAGTCAGCTGCTATGTGTCTGGAACAGAAATTGGAATATCTGTAGAAACCCAAAAGGACATGGATGGTTTGTTTGGTTCTGGACAATGTTTCTCTTAACTCTGCCAGACTTCATTTACTTGAAGATTTTTTTAATTACATATGTAACAACATAAACATCTATGCAATGAATTGGGCTACATTTATATTGATACATACACTGGTTTGCTGGACATTGGTCCATGATGTCTACTAGTGTGCAAAAATGTACACAATTACATTTTTGAAGAAATGTGTTGGGTTCAAGTTAGATGTGAGTAAATAGCTATATTCTGGAACATGGAGGAATCCATCCCTTTATTAACAATGCAACAGTTCAGCTGAAAGTATTGTGACTGATGCAGATTCTGAAAAAGTCCCCCTCAGACCCAAGGGCCACTCCAACTGCCGCAGCCCTGTCTATGCCCTCATTCAACGTGACAGAATACTTTAACTATTCATAAACATACTGCTCTGCATTCATGCACATAGTCTAAAAGCTTTCTATTAATAGAAAGAATATGAGGATCCTTCAGTGAAATCTAAGCATGTATTTCAATGTCACAATTGTTATATTAGCTTATGTAAGAGATCTGTAAGGTGAATTGCTAATTCAAGAGCACAGTGTGCTTTAGTGGGAAAATCAAACTCTTACTACTCTGAGATTACAGAGCTGCATAACATGATTGCATGTCATCACTGTCACAAAAACCTTTAATCTCCAACAACTTCTACATTTAAGTTCTTTTATTTTAAATAATGTAAATAATGGCGCACCTGGGTCTGCTTTTAAAAACGAGGCAAGAAATGTGTCGTAAAGTTGTCAAATCTTTGTTCATTTGACAACTTTATGACACATGTTCTTGAATGTCCTCCTGCGGTAGCTTTAAATTTGGAGGTACACACACATCCTCCATACTTATGTTCTGATGAGCTTGTTCTTGCAAAGTAACTTGCCTACAATGTTCCTCCCAAGAGCAAAGGCCCATTCTTAATGTTCTTGATACTGACAAACATCAAAGGTGCAAAATAAGCATTCAATGCAATAGAGCAGAGCAAATTCAACAATGGGCAAAACAGAGGACTTCTTATACAAGACATAACTATGAACACCTGAAAACACTCAACAGGAGGGCAAGGCTACAAACAAGGAACACAGGTGGGTCAAGGATGGAGTCAACAGGTACATGTGGACAGACAGCACATGTAGACTAGTACGTAAACATGTAAACTATGGCTATACTGTAGATGGTAACCTGTGTAACAGATGTGTTATTAAAATTTGGGTTTTTTTTTGTACAACATTTGTATACAAAATATATATTGATATATTAATATTGACAAAATATTGGCCAGCCTTAGTGTAGACACGCAAGCCAAATGACAAAACAGCGCTAAAAGAAAATAAGAAGGAAGAAGGAACAAAAGGAACAAAAGCATGACATAAAGCATGACATAAAACATGATGGTCTCAGTTCATCATAACACCTGCAGTGGCATGGAGGCTGGTATGGATGCTCACAGCAAACAATATAAAGTTTAGTAATTATTTTTAAGCACTTGTTGGCATTTTGCAAACTTAACACTGGGTAATACTCCAACGCTATAGTGTGTTCCCATAACTCTTAATAGAAATTCCTACAGCAAAATGCTGCCCATACACTGATATGAAATGAACAAGTCTACAAAGCAGCCAACATGTGTAAGCTAGTGCACAACCCTAAACCCTCTGGGCAACACTGCCTTTACGCTATGTGGTCGATTGCTCATTTATAATGTGGCATTTTGAGAGTATGAACAGCACCCGGGGTGATTTCCTATTGTGGATGGATGACTTTGACAAAGTCAAAAGGAGGACAAAGGGACAAGAAGAAAACCCATGAATGAAATGCCTCAGGTTTTGGAGTTACAGTAGGTGATGTAATCATCTCAGTGATCATCTGTTGTCCTGTTCTGACTGGGAGTATGGGGTGGGAAGAGAGAGTCTCAGCCCCGGCAACTGCATTTCTACCCGCAGCCTCTATTACATCATCAGACTGTGCTGCTTACACACAGTGATGACACGATTGGAATGATTTGCTGAAGGGATTAGAAGCAGAGACTGCTGCTAAGAAAGGCCAACATATGGAGATATACAGGAAAGATGACTCTTTCTCACCTCACTGGCCAAAAGCCAGCAAAGTGAGGACACACTTGTGTCCTGAGCAGTTCAGAACCTACTCTAGTAATTAAGGATAAAATGTTTGCTGATTCATATGTCATACATGTGATTTTCACACAGGATGTGGGTTGGGATGCCTATTATAGACAAAATACAAGTATAAGTATTATACTAGGGGTGTAAAAAAAATACTTGAGTATCGCATATATATATATATATATATATATATATATATATATATATATATATATAATTTATATCAAGTTTTAAATAACATTCTGTTTCAATCACGTGTAAGACCTTTTTTCTGCTCCCTTGCTCTGTTCCGACCCCTGCCCTCAGCTGCTCTTCCTACTCTGCTCCCCTACACCTTCACTCACGTTCTCACACACACATCAGACAAAGCTCTGGTATGAAGATGACTTATTGTGTATGATCAAATTTCAACATTTTAAATATAAAGACAAAGGATTTCATAATGTGCCCAAATTGTATTATATCAAATATCGTATTGTATATTGCAAATTTGACTAGAACACATATACATATACACACACACACACACACACACACACACAAACACACATTATATATATATATATGTGTGTGTGTGTGTGTGTGTGTGTGTGTGTGTGTGTGTGTGTGTGTGTGTGTGTGTGTGTGTGTTTTGCAGTATTTTGACTTTATGTACTTTAAGGACTGTTAATAACTAAATAATTTAAAGTATCCATGTCAATCTAATCAATACAAAAATATTGCACATTCACAGTGTTTGCTTGACCGAACTATTTGCAGGCATGAAGTAATTTTTTAAGTTTATGTGACTCTCTCCTATGAATACTATGTCATTTTCAAGTGTCATGCACCCCTTAGTCTTTTCGGACTCCAGTTCCCAGAATCCCTCAGTCTGTCACATGACTGATCATGTGACTCACGTTCCAACTCACCGGAGCTCTAACTGTATTCACTTGGTCCGGAGGGTGCTTAAGCCAGTCTTTCAGTTTGTTCAGTGTCTTAGCTTTGCCTTGCAACTGTCAGCGCGCTGCTCATGTTTATCGTTATCAGTCTGTCCGTGTTTGACCCGTTTCCGTTTTCTGACTTTCGTATTTTCCTCTATTCAGTCTACCGGTGTTTGATCTTCGCCTGTTTATTGAGTTCGTCTCCGTTTTGTCCCATTTGGTATTATCTCTCCTGCCTGTTACTGACCTGGACAGTTAACACATTTTGCTCTCTCAGTCTTTGGCTGCCGATAGCAAGCAGAATGATTAATTATTGCATTATTTTTCATTTATATTACTTATGAAGGACTTAATTCATTAAAGCACACAAATAGAGCCATGAATGTCCATAATCTCACATTTAAAAAGACACTGTGATTGATTAAAGTGAATGTCTATATCACAATAATCATAAATAAATAGTATATTGTGCAGCTCGAGTAGTCTGTGGCATTGCCTTGGAATCTGCTATAAAAGTGAGCTCTTGAGGAATCTGAAAGGAACAGTTTATAGAGAAGACAGTGTGGAGTAAATCTTTCACTAAACTCTAAAAGCTGCAGTCTACATTAAAATGGCCCACTAAGCATTATTTACGGTGTCCAGCTGTTCCAGACTGCTTTGTCAAATCCACTAAGGGCTCCAATCAATTCTATCTTTCAAGGGGGAAGATCACCAGACTCTGCATGATCGATCTTTTCCATGTAATTCGCAGTGCTATGTTCACACAGGCCTCCATGTACTTAATGTGCCGAAGCTGCACTATTTCCTCCGAGAAATCAGTTCAGCAGACTGCAGACCTTAAACCTGAGGCACCCTGTGATTAGCATTCGAGGAATATTTAGGATCCTCATCACTATTAACAACAGTTTGTAAAATGAAATCTGTCCCATTATTCATATCATTGGTAAATTGGTACAAGTATTTATCCACAGCAGTTCACATCAGAACACAACTGCACTGTTTCAGAGATGAAGTACAAAGACTTACAGCTTTACAATCCAACATGGGTCACTTTCAATATAGTGAAATAATGTACAGTGGGGAAAATAAGTATTTAGTCAGTCACCAATTGTGCAAGTTCTCCCACTTAAAAAGATGAGAGAGGCCTGTAATTGACATCATAGGTAGACCTCAACTATGAGAGACAAAATGTGAAAAAAAAATTGAGAAAATAATTTTGTCTGACTTTTAAAGAATTTATTTGCAAATAATGGTGGAAAATAAGTATTTGGTCAATAACAAAAGTTCATCTCAATACTTTGTTGTATATCCTCTGTTGGCAATGACAGAGGTCAAACGTTTTCTGTAAGTCTTCACAAGGTTGGCACACACTGTTGCTGGTATGTTGGCCCATTCCTCCATGCAGATCTCCTCTAGAGCAGTGATGTTTTGGGGCTGTCGGCGGGCAACACGGACTTTTAACTCCCTCCAAAGGTTTTCGATGGGGTTGAGATCGGGAGACTGGCTAGGCCACTCCAGGACTTTGAAATGTTTCTTACGAAGCCACTCCTTTGTTGCCCTGGCAGTGTGCTTGGGATCATTGTCATGCTGAAAGACCCAGCCACGTTTCATCTTCATTGCCCTTGCTGATGGAAGGAGGTTTGCACCCAAAATCTCACAATACATGGCCCCATTCATTCTTTCATGTACACGGACCAGTCGTCCTGGTCCCTTTGCAGAGAAACAGCCCCAAAGCATGATGTTGCCACCCCCATGCTTCACAGTTGGTATGGTGTTCTTTGGATGCAACTCCGCATTCACTGTCCTCCAAACACGACGAGTTGTGTTTTTACCAAATAGTTCTACTTTGGTTTCATCTGACCATATGACATTCTCCCAATACTCTTCTGGAACATCCAAATGCTCTCTAGCAAACTTCAGACGTGCCTGGATATGGACTGGCTTAAGCAGGGGGACACGTCTGGCACTGCAAGATCTGAGTCCCTGGCGTCGTAGTGTGTTGCTGATGGTAGCCTTTGTAACGTTGGTCCCAGCTTTCTGCAGGTCATTCACTAGATCCCCCCTTGTGGTTCTGGGACTTTTCCTCACCGTTCTTGTGATCATTTTGACCCCACGGGCTGAGATCTTGCGTGGAGCCCCAGATCGAGGGAGATTAGTAGTGGTCTTGTAGGTCTTCCATTTTCTAATTATTGCTCCCACAGTAGATTTCTTCACACCAAGCTGCTTGCCTATTGCAGATTCAGTCTTCCCAGCCTGGTGCAGGTCTACAATTCGGTTTCTGGTGTCCTCCGACAGCTCTTTCGTCTTCACCATAGTGGAGTTTGGAGTGTGACTGTTTGAGGTTGTGGGCAGGTGTCTTTTATACTGTTAACAACTTCAAACAGGTCCCATTAATACAGGTAATGAGTGGGGGAAGGAGGAGCCTCTTAAAAAAGAAGTTACAGGTCTGTGACAGCCAGAAATCTTGCTTGTTTGTAGGTGACCAAATACTTATTTTCCACCATTATTTGCAAATAAATTCTTTAAAAGTCAGACAAAATTATTTTCTCAATTTTTTTTTCACATTTTGTCTCTCATAGTTGAGGTCTACCTATGATGTCAATTACAGGCCTCTCTCATCTTTTTAAGTGGGAGAACTTGCACAATTGGTGACTGACTAAATACTTATTTTCCCCACTGTATGTGTAGCGTAAGCTAATGTTTAAATACTATATTTTTTTCCCCCCTGATGCCTGTGTAATGTGATGTGGATCATAGAGATACACTATTTAAGATTTTTGTTACTAATATTTCTATCTAGGGATACTGTTTTGTGTGATAACCTAAAATTAAGAGTGGTTCTTACAATTTTCAATATACATTTTCATTATATATATATTAATATATAAAGGAATGCTGACTGACTCTGACTTCATGGATTTGCATAAGATGTGTGAGGAAAAAGAAAACAACCGAGTCTAGAAGAGTTTTGGTATGCTTCAAAAATAGACCATCCCGATATTACAGGTGTGTACTGAAACTGATGCTCACTCATTGGTAGCTCTTTTCTATGTGATGCTGAATTTGCTTTATTCAAAGGTCTTTCAAAGATTAAAGTAAAAGTAGAAATAAGAAATAATAATATGCATAATGCATATAAAAAATATGCAGATGCATAATAATATAAAAAAAAGACTTAAATAACAGACAATGCATAGCCTTGGAAAAGGTTTCAAACCATTCAAAAGAAACAAAAATGTATAAAACATATTCGTCCCTAGCTTCTTTTATTAAGAGGTCAGAAAAGTACTTCCTCTACATGGTGGTGATGTATTAGCATGTGTTTTGCTGGTAGAAGTGGATCAGCAACAGCAGTGCTGCTGGAGTGTTTAAACCCCTCAGTGTCACTGCTGAACTGAGAATAGTCATCCAAACAGAATAGTCAACCAAACAAAAATATCCAACCAACAGCCCCCTGTGCATCCTATGAGCACAGATGAAGGAAGACAAACATAAACTGTGCAGAAACAGATAAGCTTCTGTCTTTCTATTTTACAAGTACAAGGTGGAGCAGTTAGGTAGGAGTGTTTTACAGGGAAGACAATATATGGACACAGTGTTTAAACACTCCAGCAGCACTGTTTTGGATGATCCACTTGTACCAGGACAACACACTGGGCTGAGACTGACACACCACCCACATAATATCTGTTCTGAGTTGGTCCTATGGGGTCCTGACCATTGAAGTTCAGGGTGAAAAGAGTCTTAAAATGTATACACAGAAACAGATGGACTACAGACTGTACTTATAGAAATACAACACACTCCTGTATGATCTGTGGAGCTGATAAAATGGACATGTACAAAGCTGGTCATAATGTTATGGTTAATGTAATGTGTATTTAAAATACGCAGTGTAGTCATGCAAACTGACTACCAACCACTGATGATTGATTTGCAAAGGTCAATATTCATCTATTATTATTCTTTTTACACTGATTACACTGAATGGGCTGAATGAAGTTGGAATGAATAGTAAATCATACAGTTTGTCTTACCTTTAGCTGCACCAGATGAACGTCCACGTGCCTGTTGAGGCTGTCCTGCTGGACAGAGTGAGTGAGCTCTCTCACTCTCTCTGCTGTGGCTCGCAGCCAGGTCTCTATCTCCGGCAGGTGGAGAACCACTTTCCAGTCTGCTCCTGTGTGCAGAGGAGGGGGCTTCTGATAACTCCTACAGGGGTCCATTCCCTGACCTATACCCAACCCACTACCACTGGGCCCACAGGGGTCTGGCTGCTCCTCCTTAGGTAAAGACTCCAGGGTGGGTGTGACAGAGGTGATCATAGGGGAAGCAGCCTCGCTGGCCACTGGTGACACTACGATGCTCATGGTGAAAAAGTACTAGATCCTCAGGATGGGGCCTTCTGGGAGAGCTGAGAGAAGAAAAAAGAGGGGGAAAGAGAGGAGAAAAGCACATGAGTGAATATCTTAAAAGCTGCGAGGTTATGTTTAATATATGAGATGAAAGTCATGCAGGTAATTAAGGCAGTCCCTTTCATGCTCTGCTGGTGTAGAAATTGGTTGTCACTTGCCTGTTGACATATTAAAGAGGCTCAAAATGGAAATGACTTCTTTCATAAATCTAATTATTCAATATACTGGAATGTGTGTATACACTCGTTTTCCATCACAACACTCGTCTCACAGTACTCACCACGAAGCACACATATAATACAGAATACTGGGGTTTGGTTTAAGCAGTATCTTGTGTAAGATACTTTCATCTGTCAAAGGCTCAGCAAAGGCTAAAGGTATCCAATCCCCCAGTTCACACACATATTCTGATTAGCTCTCTCCATAATCACCAGGATTCACAGAAGCCTCTTCTCTCTGTAATTCTCGAGCATTAATCTGCATTCAGTAAGCAGCAGTCTGGCCTGTTAATACTCCAGCTGTGTGACGAAAGAGAGAGCCACTCATTAATCTCTCGAGTCTGGTGCTTGATGATCCCTCTGGTATCTCCCGTAGAGAATAGCTCTCTGGCAGCTCCCACAAAAAGTAGCTGTCCAGTGACAAGACATTTCTCCAGTGACAAACTTGTTCTTGGCTGACATCAGTGTTTATACTGCTTCTCTATCTATGTTTATAAAATGCTTCTGGAAGAATATGACACATGCTTTACCAAACATACAATACAGAGTAACAATATAACAAACAAAAAGATTAACACCCGCTGACTTTCAAAAGTTTAGGCAATGCAAAGAAAAAGCGACAGAGAGAGAGAAAATGCACTTCTCATGAAAGTTTATTATCTTGTGGCTAGTGCATTACCTTGGGACTGAAACAGCACTTTTCTGTCAGTAAGTGGACCTGCAAGAACATTCAGCACTCAGCGCTGTGGCTGTTTTTGAATTCATTCATTGCATTCGATTTTGCACATTTTGCTTGATTCCGTAACATCGTAAATAACGTAAAGAAACTAATGTGAATGGACCAGATTCAACTCCTCATTCTAACCAAAAACAGCCCCAGAGTGACAATGACCGAGACACCAGTCTCCAATTCACTAGGCAGTATCCATACAAAATAACTTTATTTTTTTGCCTATAAAGACTAAAGAGCTCTTTATTTCTCAAAAATCCTGTTGGAAATGGATCATCCAGAGTTTTGTTTAGTTGAAAATGTACTTTTGATTAGTTATTTGTAATGATTAAATTGACAAAAATATTTAAAATAATAATTTCTTCTAGACAGTGGTCCAAATAAAATTCTCATTTCCCTCTGTAACCCAATAAGTGGATCATTGACATCATCAGCCCTGCCCACTCTCAATGATCAGTCAGAGTCTGCATGCAGGATGAGCATGTACATATGAACAAAGAAGTAAACATGCACAGGCTACTTTGGCAATTAAATTGGAATATAATTTTGTTGGAAACTAGTCAATTATAGCTGCTTTCCATCATTTCTTGTTTTATGGTTTGTTATTATGTGTAAGTTATTCTGATTCTGAGTTATGAAGCCTAGAAAACAAAATGTACTGTAAGTGTGGATCTTGGGTTGTAAGAGTTAGGAGTGTGCTCTTCTAAAATCTCAAATATTATACTATTTATGTCTTAACAAGCTGAAAATGGAAACATTTTAACATTTGAACATAGGCACTACTTTTCAGTTTAGAAAAATTTGTAATTAACAAAATTATACATTTATTAATGGTCAAATCACTGGCAACAATATAACTCACTAACCAGGCCTACTGTGTGCACATCTGTTAATAGCAAACAAAGCATTGCATCAGACTTCATATTGGTATTGTACTTGGTTTTCACATGTAACATTTCATTTTGGAATGATTACATTGACAGAAAGGTCTTCTTCATTTTCCTTGTTTTATTCACTTTCACTTTGTTGTATCTTACTTATGCAAAATAACTAACTGAACTAACTGCACTCAAAATCAGCCTGCACTACATTACAGCACCTGGCTCTTGTAACAAAAATGACTTGCAATAAAGCAGATATCAATGTAGGTCACTTTTAGTCTTTGAGGACAGAAACAGTGGCAGCAATTTATCTGATGTCAGGCCCACAGTGCAGCAGGCCATTTAAAGGTTATCTATGTCACATTATTCAGTGTTGAATATCTAGGCCAATGAAGAGACTAGATGTGCTAAAGGAAATCAATATCCCCAGTCAGCCTGACTGTATGACCATTTAATATGCAGCCTCAGCACGTTCAGCTGCATCCACCTATAGCAAAGAACCAATCAGAAGAATTACTCTCCTAAGATGACTTCCTGGCATTTATGCTGTATCTACAGCTCATCCAGCATTTTCCTGCTACTTAAACACTTGGATGATTGATGGCATTGATGAAGCAGCAGAGACCAGGAACATATAAATTGTTTAGGTTTTAAACATTTTAAACTGTTTAAAACGGTCTGAAGCCCCACCAAATCACACACACTGATTAGCCATAACATTCAAGACCCTCACATGTCAAAGGTTGGAATTTATTAGACAGCAACTGAACAGCCTGTTATTGAAGCAGGACAAATGGGCCAGTGTAAGAATCTGGGACACTTTGACAAGAGCCAGAATGAATGGAGGGTTACAGCATCTCCAAAACATCAGGCAGCTGTTTCTTTTGAGGTGTTCCCAGATTGCAATGGTAGGTGCCTACGAAAACTGCTCCAAAAAAACCCTACTGGCGAACTAGCAACAGGGTCATGGCTTCCCAAAGCTCAATGATGCTCATGGCAGTCCTACCTTACTTCTTACACAACTTAAAGGATCTGCTGCTAATATCTTGGTGCCAGTCACCACAGTACACTTTTAGAGTCCAGTTATGGAGTCCAGTTCTTAAAAAGTCAGAGCTTTGGTCTTGCAAGTGGTTTTAATGTTATGGCTGATCAGAGTATGTTGTAAGTTAACTAAGTGACTGTCAACTTTTAATAGAATTTAAATTAAATACATACAATATAATACTCATCAAAAAATCAGGACACCCAATGACATTTTTAAATACTTTAAATAGTTACATGAGTAGAAGTAATAGGTAAGATATGTCCAAAAGACATAGTTATTCTATAATAATGTTATTCTTTAATTTAACCAAGATTTGTTTGTATTTGTGTTTATATATAAGTATTTAAAAAGAAAAAGCACAACACACGCATTTTGAGCAACCCAATAGTTTTGAGCTCTTTTACAAAGATCTTAGGTGTATTAACCATTTTTATGGCTATGGATTGGTTACAATTAGGTTACAAGTAAGGACCTGCCAAATACTCTTCAAATAGTGCATCAACAATCAGCAGCTATGGGCTCCTCTAAACAGCTGGCATACTGACAGGTCCCTTTTTTACTTTTTTACCCTGAGGAAGATTTAGAAGACTCTATGGTGTGGTTGTACATATTCGTGCAGTGACACCTTTAGGACATGTTTGGAGAAAAATTGTTTCAGAAATTCAGGAAAATAACACCTATCCAACTGTTATGCACAGGAAGGGCCTGATGATGCTTTAGGTTTGTGTTGCAGTCAGTGGCTTTCCCATTTTCACATATTCTACTGGTAGAGGGGAAGACATTGTTCAATTAAATACCAGCAAATAATACAAGCAGACATCACACTGTCAGTATAAAAGCTGGAATTAAAAAGAGGATGCCTTCTATATCAGGATAATGATCATAATCCTAATGATACCACACCTTAAAATCTATAAGGCACAGATTGAAGATTTTGCCATGGCCCTCACAATTCCCCGACCTAAACATCATCAGAAATATGTGGCCAAAGAATTTTACAGAACTAGAAGCCTAGAAAAACCAAAACACGAATGACTAAACAATTCAAAGCTGTAAAAAAGGGCACTAAGTGTTACTACTAAGTATACTGTTAAAAGTACAAGATCAGTGAGGGACTTTAGCATGTTATTTAGTTGAACATCTTTAGGTGCTTAAAGAAACCTTCAATAAAAGCACAAGGGTTTATTGAAGGTTCCTTGAAGACTGAGTAACCTCCAAAAGTTCCTCAAGGATCTTTTACTTTTTACAAGGTAAAAGTTCATATTTTTCATTTTTTTGATATTTTTTATATTTTAGTTTTGAGATAAACTGTAAAATATGGAAATAATAATGTAATATTGCTTAAAATACATAATCTTTAATTTTACAATTGAAAATCAGGTCATCTGTTACTTGCCGAGCTGTTCACAGAAAAGGAGGTGCCCAAAGATTTTCATGCAAGTATAAAAATAAATTTACATATTTCTGTATAGCAACCATATAGAACAAATTGGTAATCATATAGAATGATGTCTGCTTTTGTAATCAAAGTCAAGCTGTTCTCATTTGTCACTGTGTAACAGGCCTCAGCTCTATGCAGTACGACTTGGCACAGCAAAACGTACCACAGTCCTGTTCAGTGGAGGACAGCCTCACTCTGCTTTCATACATCCCTCCAGCCTTAAAAGGAAATCCTGGATGCTCCTGTTGTCTGAAGAGCATAAACTTCATCCAGTCCCCAGAGAAAGAAACTGCTATTTCATTCCTGCCTTCGCCTTTCGCCCTCCAGCTGAGAGAGTGACAGCCACAGCGTGGCACTGCTATTACCCACATGAGAGAAATAGAAAGGGAGGGGGAAAGAGAGAGAGTGAGACAGAGAGAGAACGACAGACAGAGAGTGAGAGAGAATGCGAGAACTGTACTGAGGGTGGGGAGAAAAAGCCAAGCCTATCCAGCCGTTTAACATCTTTTTACTACTCAGCTTGCTTGCTTGCTCTCTCTCTCTCTCTCTCTCTCTCTCTCTCTCTCTCTCTCTCTCTCTCTGTCGTCAGCAGGGTGGGTTAAATCACAGTCCTGCTGAAGGAGAACAGAATCACTACACACAACATAATCATTTGGGGGGGGGGGGTTTGAGTGTGAGCAAAGTTATCAAGCTGACCTGTTTTCTTACATAAATCTTGGCATAATGCAGACCCAAGCAACAAAGCATAATTCTCACTTCCTTCATCCCCTCTCTGCTGAGGAATCTTTGAAGTATGTGCTTTGAGGGCTGCCTTATCCTTTGACAACAGTGAATGAGATCACTGCATGAAAATACTACTGAACTCATTCATCCTTCTAACACCTAGAACCGTGTGTCCTGCTGAGTTAACCTTAGGCAATGAAGTTAAGATTAAATACACTTTACAGCCATTACACAGCTGTAAACGTTCTCATTTAACCCAACAGTGGAAGTGAACACACACAGACACACACTCTTATACATACACTCACACTCACACTACTTATTAGAGCCATGATAACTGTGCAGTTGGGCAGGCAGGAGTTTGGGGACCAACTAGGGGTTAGGTGCCGTGCTCAAGGGCACTACAGTTGTGGGGATCTAACCAGCAAACATCTGGTTCCAAGACAAAGCTGTTTTAGCCTAAAATGACAACAGTCATATGAGCTGTTACAGTATTTACTAGTAGAAATTTCAGATATCAGTTATGAAATGTTTACTAGTAATATCAGATCAGTAACAATACACATGGAACCTAATTCTCTCTTATCCATAATTAGATTTTTACTAGTAAAAACTGTTACAGATATCTGTAATTTTATACAATTATAACTTTTATACTATGAGAAGTTGCAGGTGTCACTTTTTATCATATTTAAACACGAACATTTAACTATATTGAGAGATAGAGGTCATATAACCTAACACATAACATTGAAGAAATGTCTTTTATAAATGATTTGGGAAATGTAACAAATAGAAATGCAAATTTCTTGTGAGGAAAAGGTTAGAACATTCACTGGAATTTCATCCTTTGGCTGAAACAATGTGAATTAGATGTTTCCTATAACCATCTAGCAGTCTCTGACATTGACTGGAAGAAAGATCTTTCCAGTCTTTTGTGTGGAATTCTGTCAGCTATGTAGTGTTTCAGCGTCAGTACAGATGGTCTTTATTTTCTTCAAGCCCCCTCTGATACAATAATGATTGCATTGTTCCGGAAGTCCTGCTCTGTGTCTAGGTGTTCTCTGGCAAACTTCAGTCTTGCCCTAATGTTGGATGAGAGGTTTCCTCCTTGCACCACCACCCATCTCTTTCTGATGGTAGATTCTGCACTTTGACTGTGGCAAGAGCTAGCTGGTCCTGTGATTACATTCTAGGATTCGAGAGTTCTTTACGTATTTTGTGGTTTGTTTGTGGGTTGAACTTGCTAGGATGGCCTGCCCTGGCCATACTGGCAGTTGTTTTAAATGTTCTCCACTAAAATAAAAGAATTCTCATTAAATTGTACTTTAAAAAAAATGCATTGCTTGGGGCAGTACAAAACAGTGTACAAATCAAAACAGATCTAAGGGAATTATCTTTCATTGACAAAACATTAAATAATTTGTTCTTGGTTGTATTTGACCAACCATTTAATTTAAAATTAAAATCGGTGTGGAAATGTAAATATTATTGTGCTTACTAACAAAAAAATCCACAGTTCCCTCATTTACCTGTATTTATTTACCAACCAGTCTGTCAAATATGGGGGATGCATTAATATTGATAAGCCATAACAGCCAAAGAAGCATCTAGGTATATATGTTTATGTATAAACACTTTTTAACATACATTGTCCCTTCTGCTGCAGAGCCCTTTAAATATTAGTCTCACACACTTATGAATAAATTACAAACTGCACTGTGCATGGGCCAGTCTAACCAGTAACCTATTTTACTAAGTATAAAATAGCTAGTTTACCTATTTGTGTATGCCTCAAGGACTCCCAGGCCTTAGAGGCACTTAATAGATCGGCCATCAATTTTGCTGACTTTGCAAAATGCCATCTATTATGCAGCTACACAGTAAGAACGCCCCAAAACTGGTCAAGGCCTTGGCTGGACAGAAATATTAAATAGCACACTCAATTTATATTTTCATACAGAGTATTGTGACAGTAATAACCCAGAAAAAAGATTAAAGCCAAGATTGTGGCAGTAATGGCCTAAATCAACAGCCTCACTTGTTCAATGTCTGAAGTAGAAATACTCTTCCCTAAGTGACACGTTCATCAGAAAACTAATAAAGAGATTAAAAAAAAACAAAAAAACAACATAAACACAAGCCCTCAGCATATGCTGTGTATCAAAGTGCTAGGCAAACTGAAAGGAAGATTACAGACGGAGGACAGGGATGTGAATAATCCTTTACACAGTAGCTTAAACTGGAAACGGGTGCAGTAAAGGAGATCTACATGTCTGCTCCCTATACAGTACATCGTATTAAATCCAACCTTCTTAACTCAGAGAATCTATAGGAGCCACAATCAATAGGAGTGAGTGTGATATGATGACTTCAGTAGTCATAGAGTGCTGCCCTGTATTCCTGTAACACTGTCATTAAGCCCTATAACTGTGTTTAAAACCTATTTCCTGCCAAGCAGTGATTCACCTCGAGTGGCATCATCTGAATAACTGTGTTGCATGTTCAGAACACTGCTCTGCATGTGTTTGTAAGGATGTACGTTCACATGAGGCTGGTCAATGGAAAAAAACTATACTTAGAAATACACCATCCTTTTCTGAGAACAAGCTGGAACAAACAAAGCACATTTTCATAAACATGAAAAACAAACAAAAATTATTTTTTATAATTTTAATGAAATGTCTACAAATTTACTTAAAGAACAGGTGCTTCTTTGAGTGGCTGAGTGATATAATGTGCTAGCTCTTTGATCCAGCACGGCCAAGTTAAATTTGGCCATGCTATCTCTCTGGGTGCAGTGCGGACAAAGACATCTGTCGGCCATTGTTTCAGAGCTGGGGACCCGGCACTTTCCTCTGAGTGTGTTGGCTGCCCAGCAATGATACAAGAAGTAGAAGTTCAAAAAGAGGCTGTGGCTTCCTTCACATGTATTGGAGGAAGTATGTGCTTGTCTTCACTCTCCTACTGTTGGGAGCATCCTATGCAATGTGCAAAAATTTGGGGGAAATTTGAGAAACAGAAAAAAAAGAATTTATTCATTTCTTTCTGTTTATTAATTCTTTCTGCTTATTAATTTCTGTGCTGTTTATGAAGATTCTACAGATTGGTTGTCATTTACAGGCCCTACAATTGGTCTAAGTGTCTTTTTGTTACCCATGCTCAGTGTTCTAGTAATACAGGCAACACAATACCCAAAATGTCTATCAGAAAATGCAAACAGATTGTCATATTGCTTTAGCCCACAGCAAACTGTGCTGACTGTACTTACAGTGTGATTGTTAACTGCGGAAGTGTGCCGAGGTAAGTAATTTGGCCATAGCTGGAGAGCATAGAGAAGCTGAGAGGACTCTCTGCAGGAAAACAATGTGAGGATTCTTCTCCCAGGGGCTCTGGCCCACATTCCCTGAATTATTTATTGTTTCGGAAGGCAGACATGGTATGAAAAAAAATCAACACTTCCCTAAATATTACTCTAAATACTTGTTAAAGAGTACCATAACTGAGAGAGCTGAAAAGTATGATTAATGTGGAGAGATGACTAATGAATGTGGCTCCCTTTTTCATAATGTAATCCTTTTAGCTGGAAGTTTAAAGGTTGAATAGAATTACTGACCTGCTACATGTACTAGTGGGAGCTACATTTCACAGATTATGTGAAAAATCTTCATTATCCTCCAGTAAGTGCTGTAACTGATGAATTATAACTATTCCTACTTCCAAAAACTGAATGAGGGCCATGTCGTTTCTTTCTAAAGGGATTAAGCTGTAGACACTGATGCCGAAGAAAAGAACAAACTGCCAAAACATTGCTCATTATCCTTCACTATTCTTCTGACAGCTACAGTCATGGTTTTGGCAGTACACACAACCCCCCACCCACTCCCATCTCTACACAGGGCTCTCTCTTTTCTCTCACCCTCACTTTCTCTCTTTCTCTAGAGCTTTACACAAGCTGGAGAACCAGCTCACCTCCTGCTGATCCTGACCTTCTTGAGGTCAGTGTGGGTTGTGTATGTTAAAGACGATCTGATGATCTGATACAGTTGCTCAGAATTGGCAATGATAGCAACCTTATTAAATATGAAACAACTCAATTATCAGTCAGGTCTGCTCGATCACCATTCTCACTTAGGGTCATTATTAAATTGTACTACTCTGTCATAAACAATTTGTTTTTTTACACTCGTCATCAAAAAAACAGTTGCACTCAGACTAAATCAACTAACTGCAGTACACTGCAATGTGTCCAGCCAGACAAACATGGAGCCACTCAGAAGAATAAGACCAACGAATCCATGTGTGGAGGCACCATGGTCAGTGCCAAGATCGACGGTTTGTTGTCACGCATCACACATCCAGGAGGCCCGGTGTCATGGTGTGGGGTGCAATTTTGTACAATGCCAGATCACCTCTGGTCTTCATTTTAGGCGCTTTGTGCCCACCGTTATGTTAATGACCACACTCTGGTGTGCTGTTCCAACAGGACAATGCTCATCCACATACTGCTGCAGTCTTAAGAGCTTGCCACAGCCAGATTGCCAGACCTATCCCTGTTTGAAAATGCATGGAACACTTCACCCTACTACAAATTCTGCCGAACTGAGTGAGAATATTCAAGCTGCATATGATGGATTATCACAGGATACTATAAGGAACCTCCATAACTCCATTCCAAGTATACCCAATGTCAATATGAGTCTAAATCTTTAATCATATATTGTTCCTGGTAACCTGTATCTTTCTTAAAAACAATACTGCAATCCGACACTTTTGACAAGCAGGGTATGTTTTGATTTGTTTGTAATGTGTGATATGATTTTAAACACAAAATATTTATAACTAATCCTACTGATTTAAAAGTGAAGAACAAATAGGCACTGTTATCAGATCAGTACTGAACATTAACGGAGTAATCCTATCAGGAGCCTAAAATTAAGACCTGTGCATGGTGAGTGTCTGTAGTAACAGATAGCAGTTGAGTGTGAAGTCGCTGTGATAAGTTGTGGGAAGCCTCTGATGGTTTATTGTACAGTTTCACGTGGCATATTCCACAATTTCTTCTGTGAAATGAGAGACCTTCTCATTTTCTATTCATCTGAAACCACTGACCTTTTCAACGTGTTCTCTTCTGGAAGTCTTTATTATAACTTCTACATCACTTCTATTCTTCCTCCACTTACTCAGACAGCCTGGAATAGCATCATACCATTGTTGGAGTCATTCCTGTAACCTGTGCTCAGATTAGATCACAATGTAACATAATGATCCATTCATATTCAGAAAAGCTAAACTCACAAAAACAAAGGAAACTGCAGCTTACTATACACACGTGATTATCATCACTGTCCAGGAGAGAAATGCGGCTGCTGTTCTTGACATCAATATGATTTCGACGGAAATGGTCGAATGAATCTTTAAGTTTAACTTCTCATGCAAAGTTAGTATTTTGGAGAAACAGGCTCTGATTTTTGTAGTTGTTTTAGACACTAATGATATACATATCATCAGTGATGATCTCTATTTTTCTGACATTATAAAGCACAATGCACTTACATAATATGTCTAATTGGTCCTCCTATAAAAAAAGTCCTAAACACAGGTCCAAAGGGATCACAAAAGGTAAAAGCCAGAGCCAATGGACATTTACAGTACTTCCCAATAAAACACATAAGGTACATATCCCCTGAAAAGAATGAGCAGAAGTGCTTATCTAATCAGTGGAAGGGCTTCTGTGAAGTATCAGTTGATCCTCAATAATTCATGGAAGAGAAGTAATGACCTCACAAACCGCAACATCCACCATTTTGGGAGAAGGATGAGCAGGATATCCTTTCTGTTGTTTCATCAATTCTCAAATAAACACAACATACAAATCTGAATGTCCTAGGTGTGACAGGTGTAAACTACTATTTGGATATTCCAGCCAGTTTAGTTGTACTGCAAAGATTTACATCCAGAAATCTCTGCTCTAATATAAATCCCAATAATTAATAACAAACAATATTATCAGCTACATTTAAACTTAAATATATGACTGATCAGGAATCAAAACCAACATGCAGTGAGTCAGCAGGCAGTGTGGCCATTGTGCCAGGGGTACAGTTACACAGCTAAGAGTACAACATAAAGAGATTCAGAGGTTATTTCACACAGCTTTTTTCCTGTACTCCGTGGCTGTACACCAAACACACAGAAACAGACTTTTACGTCTTAGATCTGGGAGAGATGGAAAAAGCCTGAAGCCTAATGTTTTTGTGTTTTGCTCAATAATGTACTTTAAAGTATTAGAGCAAAATAATATTTATCAAAAAAAAAAAGTTGCACAGGTCTCTGCTTAAAATGCTTACATTTGCTTTGAAATTAATAACTTGCAGCTCCAACCATTAATAACCAATTCAGCAGGAAGTGGAGTGTGAGCAAATGTTCCAGTTCATTTACTGACATGTACAGTATGTGTATATAGAATGCATATTCCAAAACTATGTATATATACATACATATATACAGTGCATCCAGAAAGTATTCACAGCACTTCACTTTTTTGCACATTTTGTTATGTTATAGCCTCATTTCAAAATAGTATATTCAAATAATTTATTACTATGTGTTTCATGTCTAATGAAAGCTAAGAAAGTAAAAGTGCCATTTTGGTGTCATGTCTGTCTCTTGCCAGCCCTGTCTTCCCTGTCAGTTTCCCCCATGTGCTCCTTAGCACATGGTTTGTGTTTTGTTTTGGTTCTGTCTCCTCCCTTGCTCCGCCCATTACCACCTGTGTCTCTTTGTAACCCTTTGTCTCAGTCTGTCTTTGTCAGTGTTTTTGTTTCTGTTTCTGTTATGTTTTGTTCACAGTTTGTTAGCATAGTTCGCTTTTGTTTTGTTTGTACTTCGTTCCCCACTCTGTTTTGTTTGTGTATTTCAGTGTTAGTTTGAAGTTCCCCTGTTTTTGTTTTAGTAACCCAGGTTTGTATGTTTTATTGTTCCTTTTTTCATTAAATTCCTAAACCCTGTATTTACCTCTGCACCCTTGTTTTTTCTGCCATCCCTCCACACGTGACATTTGGAGGTACCATATTCAACGTATTTATGTTTTATACATTGTTTTACATTGTTTATTTGGAGAGGTTTAGTTGTAACTTGGTGTTGCAACTGGGGATACACCAAAATGAAAATCTTTTGGTTAAAACTGAAACTAACAAAATGAAACATTTAGCCAAAGGCCAAAGGTTTTCATTAATTTTGCTACTTTATCTCATAACTGACTAAATGTATTTTTGTCTTCCTTTTCAAAAAACAAAAGGAAACTACAATTTAAAAATATTTATTGACTGACTACTGAACATTTTTAACATTTCAGTAAATATACTAACAAAACACAATATGAATTTAATGGTACTCTTGCTAATCAGTGGAACAATTTCTTCAAATGGCCATTCGGGGACATTTTATATGCTCCCATACAGCTGACATGTTTGCTGCATTTACAAAGAGGGCCTCATTCAATGCTGGTTGTGATTTAACTTATCCCACAGTGTGTAGAGTGTACTTTAACTCTAACAACTTAACAGAAAGTTTAACTGAAATAATAAGCGCATAATATGTAAAATATGTAAACACTGAATTTCATTAAATATCTGGATGAATGAGGTCAGTATACACATATGACATTGGTACAAGAATTTGAGAATATTTTAAATATTTGCAACATATGACAGTTTTAGATTATAGGCCTTCTAAACTACTTTGTCAAGCTATCTGAAAGTGCTGCACTCCTGCTAGTATCACTCTGCATTACAATGGGTTTACGGGTTACTCACTCTAACATGACACATGATGACATGTGATGCTACTGCCAGTCTCTCTAAGTGAATCGTGCTGCAGTGTTCAGAGAAACTAATCATTTGATCTTTCATCTTTAACAGAATCTCTTCCTGGCTCTGAGATCAATAGAGCATTAACCCTTGAACTTAACCCTTAAATAAGCAAGTTCCTCACTCTTGCTGCCATGACAACACAGCACACCTGACCTCCACGAAGTGAAATGCTACCACTCACAAGCATAGTAACCAGGCCAAAATATATCAAAATAACAACAATAAGAGATAGACTTATTCCAGATAGAGTCTAAAATGCATTAAACTTCAAACACCTCACATGATGTTAAGAAGCTGTCATAGAATAAGAATAGTCAGATAGAACCTTATGGTTCCAGGGGGGTGAACTGCATGCATGTAACATACAACAAGACTGCTGCTTGGAGATGCTAAGACATAGTCACACTTGGCATTTTTTCTGGCTTCCAACAAATCAAGGCAAGAACAGAATGTTTACTTACTTCCTAATATATCCAACCCTTGACTGGCATCACTGTATCAACATAATCAAAACCATTAACTTCACTTCTCATGAGTTTTATTGTGAATCTGATCAGTGTATAGCACCTCAAATAATACAGCATAGTCTCATACTGCTAATTACTCAGGATTACTACATCATAGCATGCTCTGGTAAAAATAAAAAGGTTTAATAATGCTGTGGGATCAAGACAAGCTGTGTCTTTTTGGCCACTACCACACCCTAAGTGGGCTTTCTGCTGAAGGCCAGTTGTTCACATTATGTCTGGCTGATGGCTCTGGAGATTGCTGCTCTCTGCACTCGGAATGGGAAATGATTGGTTTGTCTCAGGGAGCAAAAAAGCCAATATTAATAAACAGATTAGAGACAGTATTCAGGTCAGAACAAAACCAGAAAAGAACATGCTTGTAATAACATTTTAAACTATGTTGTATGTATACTGAAAATGCACTGGGATACGACTCCAGTTATTGTTATATAAGTCCAACAAAACGCTAGAAACAGGATGCTTAGTCAGGGTGCAAATCAATGACACACGAAGAATTTTTTTTCTGTGGCCTCAATTCAGAGAGGTCCTTATACAGCCAGGGAGCCACGTCCTATTCACCTACCCCTGTCCAACTCCTGTTATGGACAGATTAGAAGTTTATAGATTTGAAGTATGCATTAAAATGGCATGTTTATGATATATATTTCAATGTACTTACTTCAAACAATAACTGAGTTGATATAAGGCCAATAAACTCCAAACATCACTTTATATCTGTGTGGTAGCAGCAGTGAAAACCCCTTCCACAACCCACCCTTCCTCACACCTTCTTAAGCATACAGCTTCATCAACATAATAAAACAAGTGTCTCATAGGACAGGGAGGAGGACGAAACAAGGGAATTCCTCCCACAGACAAACACTGCCCCACTGGCAGCATAAAACCACCATCTTTGTATTCAATACAAGAACAGATGTTCAAACTCAAACTCTTAAAGATTAGAAAAGTAAATTCTGCAACGTTCTCATGTGTAAAAGATGTCCTGGGAGACATGCCACACCTCACAACACGCTTGCACTTCAGATCATGTACACAGGATTAGCTCCATCCTCTTATGCCTGAACCTGAGCGTGGTCCCCTAGGCCAGTCAATAGTCCTGAATCAGCCATGCCAGGTATATTTTAGTATTTCCTTGCTCTATCACACCCTGTTCAACTCAGGAAGAGGCGTGTTAATTGGCTAGTTCTTTCGATTTAGTGTAGAAAACATCAGAGTCCAGAGAAAGACCATTCCAGGCCTTTATAATCCATCCAGTATTAAGTCTTCCCTCCCCTACGACCCCCACTCATCAGGTGGACTAAACACTATCATTTACATACACCAGCAGTCCACACAGAACACAGAATCACTCCCACACACAAACATAAACACAGAGCAGATGCAGCAAAACACACATCCAAGCTGCTCTGTGAAGGTGGGTGGAGAAGAACAGCACATGTTCACATCCCACTGTCTTTCTTCCTGGCATCCCCTCCTTCAAGGACAGAAATAGCACCAAAAACAAGCCCTCACCACCATCACACACAATCACAAATGCACCATCCTCCCGACTGCATGTCTGGATCTGGTCTGGGGTGGATGCTGTTTGTGTATGCGGCAGCCTCTGCAGGCCCTGTTAACAAAAGCAGAGGAACTGCCTCCTTGCCAGTCATCATTAATGCCCCAGCATCCAACAGTGTTCTGCTGGTGGGGGATTACACACACACATCCAGCACTGTAAGCCAAACCTGTTCTACAAAACAGAGAAAACAGGGGGAAAAGAAGGAAGCATGGCACTCACCCTGTCCCACCTCTACTCCATGTTGAGTGCAGGGCTTCAGTAAAGGGTGCAATGTGGGGGAGGTGCCTGCTCTGAGACACTGCGGGGCTGCCTGCCTCTAGCAGCGCTGGCCTGGCGGATGCTGATGATGCAGCGCCTTTCAGGAGAGCAGCCTTGTTACCTTGGAAACTATGGAGTGATGGAGTGGTCATGCTGCATTCTGATTTGCTGCAGACATGTGGTGCTCCCTGTAGGAGGGGCTAAAGAAAAGAAGGGAGAAGAGGCACAGCCATGAAGCACACACACACACACACACACACACGCACACACACACACACACACACACACACACACACACACACACACACACACACACACACACACACACACATAATGTATAATCTGCAATTGTAATTATTCTCTGGGCTAAATCTGAAAACACTTTCAGTAAATATATACAGTCTTTTCATTTTCTTTAACTAAAATAAACCTGTTGTATAACATTTGTTTTATTGTTTTATTATTTATTAAAAAATAAAAAGTCACTGTTTGAATTGATTTAGGAAAAAAAACTCCCCTGAAACTCCCTTTGAAGTTGTATGCATTAATGACTGTATACTGTTACAATCAAAGTGCATGATGTCTACCCAGCATATTTAAACCACACTTCATCTGAAGTAACCTATTGATTCTTATTTATATACAATATAAAATACAAAGCTGAACCTATAAACAGAGAATGCGCCACTGTATTTCAATTTTGTCTTGCATTTCCCTGCCAGTTCCACTGGGTGGCAACAATGCTATAAGCTTCTTTAAAGGAGTGTCAGTCAGATTGGTTCTGGGAGGTTCAAAGAATAGAGTAATCCAATGACACAGAACAATACATTGAGTCTTCCTAGTTACAAACATTATGTAACAGTGGGGTTTCTATGGATGTCATCATACTCATGTTATGAGAACAATTACAACTGCTACGTGATATTCAAGAGTAAGTCCATACAATAAATCAAAGTTAAATGCATAAAGATTCAACATCTTTTACAGAGTGTCTGAAGGATATAAACATGAGCTTTCGAATAAGTAGACATGAAGTATAATGTCAGATCATTACAGCTGGTAACCAGCTTAGCTGGTTTGGTGAATATCTCCAATCATCATGAACATTTGCACAGTAGTGTGTGTATTTCTTAAAACATGAACAACACTACACAATAGATTACCATAAAAAGCCTTGCTCCAAAACCTGAGCTCATATCTCAAAAGCAAGCATTCGTTTCAATAATGTCAGTGTGATCAGAATGACAAGTCCTTGAGTTATTGGTTATGAACAATATACATCATGTTTTCAATAGATCAGTATTGATCCTAGACAAAAGCACTGATTTTTACTGATGGCCTTTGACACATAATGGGGGGACAAATCTCACAAGAAGATACTAAATCTGTTTTTGCTCAACTAGGTTTTCTCAGTTGCTCTGGTACAGTCCTCAAATAAAGCTCAATGTTTTACCATTTTGGAATTAGCCCATTTTTTTTGACTGGGACTGAAGTATTTTCTGATGGCTAAGGTTTTTACATCACCGAATGCAAAAGGTTGCAGTTTTTCTGTGTTGCATATATCAGTGTCACCATCACAAAGTTACACATTACTGTATTGTTCAAGACATCACACAGGATTCATATTCATGCTTTTACTGTTTGTATTGTAATTTACTGATATTGTCAGAAACTGGAATGCTGTGCTCTGTCTATATAAGCTTGCCAAATGAAGGATAATGAGGCGAGATATTTTAGAGAACTGGTTGATTATCAGTTATTATCAGTTGAGGAGACATTTACTAAAAAAGTCTAATAGAAATGTATAAAATCTGCTTCACAGGTCAGGATATTGTTCATGTAATTAGTTGATAACTTCAGCCAGTTTGTTCAACAATAAATAATTAGCATAACTAAAAAATATATGTTACACGTGCATAGCTAAAATTGAACCAATGTTAACAATGAAGTTGTTCAGTTCATAAGGACGCTTAAATTGTGCACACTCAAAAAAGCCTACTGGAAAAAATAATAATAAATGTAAAAATTGAGAGACATTTCAAATGTTTAACAAAAATATTTGACTTGCCATCCTTTTATTATTAAATTTGACTTGCCTTCCATTAAAAAACACAACACATAGTACTGGGTACATGTTGTGTAATATAGCAGAAACTGTGCAAAATATTAATTCAATATATCTGTGACCTCACGTGGAATAAAAGACAACACATTAGGCACCAACTGGTTAACTATTTATATTAGTAAGACAATAAAAGGATTTAATATAGATTGATTTCTATTGATGTAAATGGATGCACTGTTTTCTGGTTTCTAATTGTCAAACTTCATATAATCCAAAAAAAAACAAAAGTTTCACAGTGCTTCAAAGTTGTTGTGTTTTTACGTACTACGTAAATTACAAACTGCATGGTGTACATAATTAAAGTGACCACTATATTTAAGGTTTTGTAGCTATATATTATAACATGGTAAAATGGCACTGTGTTGTACCATATAACACAGTATGACACAGTATTGTTATTGTTAATAAGATAAATGTTTACACACCTCAGGCATTGTAGTATGAGTCAACATGATCCTCAGACTGACACTAACATCTGTTATTGGTAAACTAAAGTCACCTGACAAAATGCCACCATATAGCAATGATAAAATTGAAAAAAGGAAAATCAGAAACTGGAGAGAGAAACGCTTTTTCGTTAATATAATAATGTTCAATGTGATTTAGCAATAATAGTACATCTGTGAAGGTAACATTCACATCAGATGTCTGGTCTATTGCTTCATTTTATGAAGTGCTTTTCACTGCCTTCCTTAAAAAAAGAATGCTTCCAGAGACAAATGATTGATATCAAATAAATATTATTTATCCTGAAACAGGAGACCTAACCTGATTCACTGAAAATGATCCTATTACTATGTAAATGATTTTCTCTTTGTATCAACCTCTGAGCAGAGGAGCCTTCTTTGGCTGGGGAAATCCCTACAGGGCGTCAGAGAGCTGTAGACAAGCATCTTTACACTACTTTACAATCTTGAATCAAACGTTGAGCTGAAGGCGATTGATGCTGCAGTGAAAAATAATACAAACTACCACAATGGTAAAAAATGCCATCCCACAGCTCTAACAGTGGTGGTCATGAGTGTAATACATGTCATGGTCAGTCAGAAGACACTGAAAATAGAAGATTAGTTAAAACCAGACCAGAAGGCAGGTAGTAAATGACAGTAAATGGGTTCAGCTTGTACCTTGCCATAATTATATGTGAGCCCTGAGTACTAATGTTTAGTGGCAGTATAAAAGGACCATTCTCACACTAGCCTGTGCTGAGAATTGTTTGGTTATCCTGGCATTTCACAGCCTTCCTCTCTGATATTCTTTGCGCTGTGTATGACCTTGCTTGCCCGTTACTCTGATTCTTGCCTTGCCCCTTGCTGTTTGGATTTTCATGTTTAACCCCAGGACTGTTTCTTGACCACGGTATGGCTTTGTCTTTGTGGCCCTTGTTTACTGGTGTTCGACTTTGAGGGCCTATACTCCCTTCCCTGTTTGGTTTTTACAGTAATAAACTATTCAAACTGCATCTTCTTGCACGTGTCTGAATTCTGGGAGACTATGACATATATATATATATATATATATATATATATATATATATATATATATATATATATATATTTTTTTTTTTTTTTTTTTTTTTATTGCAGTGAAAGCACTGAAGCAAAAACAGACATATTTGCATGAAGTAAAGATGAATACTGTTATTCTGTTATATTGATTTGATGCGAACTTGTTTAAAGTGTCACTGAGGGCGCGTGTCGGACCTGCAGCTAGGTTTAGTTTAGACGCACCGCATAATGCTGCGGTAGAGCTTTCCTCAACCGATTACATCATCTCTTTACTCCAGCAGCTCTGGAGCCGCACGCACGAAACGCTCTCCATTGTGGCTCACGCTCCGGGCCCGGCGCTGTTCGCTCACACTGCACCGCAAGAGCCAAGATGGCGAACAAGCCTGGCAGTTTCCAACTTGTCTAGGTAAGCGGGAGAAGACCTTTAACTGACGTTAGTGACAAACACGCTCTTTGATTGGCTGCGAAGGGGCACGTGAAGAGCGCACCAATCAGGTGTGCGCGCCGGTCCAGGTGCCGCCCCTCCTCCTGGATCTGTGGAGTAGGTTTATTTTTGTTTGTAGCTCCGCCATTAGAGGGATCAGTTCAGCGCTGGAATGGGGCTCGGGAATCTCTAATAGCCCGGAGTCCTCATTGAGCCGCCGGGGTCGGTGGGATTGCAGGGTTGTTGCAGTTCGGGAGGTAAGTGTTAGAGGCGGATGTGCTGAGCTGAGCTGAGCTCCGCGGTTCCGCTGCAGGTCGGTTCCGTCCGGACAGCCGCTTGGGATGTGTGGCTGCAGAATGACAACTCAGGACGGCTCTGTGCTCCGTGGGCTGGAGACACGCTGTCGGGAAACGGCCGGAGGGCCTGTGGGATCAGGCTGCCCATTGATTTCCCTCTAATGTCCGCGGAACCTGCACGAGCTCGTATCTCACCTTCTGCCCCAAACCCAACAGCTTCCCAGCGGAGTCGATACTAAGCAGCCCCAGTCTGCAGGCAGGAGAGAAACGAGTTTAGGATAGGTTCTTGGTCTTGTGTAGGGTAGGTTCTTGGTCTTGTTTTGGGTAGGTTCTAGATCTGTTTTAGGTAGGTTCTTGGTCTGTATTAGAGTAGGTTCTAGAGCTGGTTTATGGTAGGTTCTTGGTCTTGTGTAGGGTAGGTTCTAGATCTGTTTTAGGGTAGGTTCTAGGTCTGGTTTAGGTTAGGTTCTGGGTCTGGTTTAAGGTGGGTTCTGGGTCTGGTTTAAGGTGAGTTCTGGGTCTGGTTTAAGGTGGGTTCTGGGTCTGGTTTAGGGTAAGAACTGCCGGTTGTATTGCTCAACCCCGGCTGTCTGACTGTCTGGTGTTGAATTTCGAGGTTTGAGTGGTCGTGGTCAGCAGATCTGATTAAGTTACTGGACTCAGCTATGGCTTTTCTCTAACTCTGACTCTCTTTTCTTATGGCTTACTGCCCCAAACTGAGGTGGCTTTGACTGAGAACATTAACTAGGTGTTCTCATTGGTGTTTAAGTGCAGAAAGGTAGCTTTAGGCTGCCTGAACTGCACCGTAAACTTTGCAAATATTGCTGCTTTGAACTGTGTGTCGAATATCAGCTGGCTTTCTAGTCTTCTAGCTCCAAACCTGCCTCTGTGTTGGAGGTGATGTGTCATCAGTGTGAAACAGTGGAGTGAACTGGACTAGTCTGTGTTTTTGTTCAAATATTCTGGACAGGACGAATGCTCCAGAGCTGGGGCAAAGTTTCCAGTGGCACAGAGCCCTTTAGACAATGTGCATTGTGTTTTTATTTGATTGCTGTTTCACATTGAAAGTAAATAAAGGGAGAACCTCAGTTTGTCAGTTTGTCCTGTGGGAGAGAAGGCACAGCAGGGTGAAGTACTGAATTCATGGATTTCCTGAACTGTATGACTTTTGTAGGGACTTTGTGTAAATCTTATGTGGTCCTAAAGCATGGGCAAGTCTTTTATTGTTGATTTGTTAAGGACTTATTAAGGATTTATTAAACCTTTTTTTCTTAGTCAACTTGATAATTCCATATCCATAGTGGCATCACAGTTCTTGCAGTGTTTAGTTAGATTTTGAGGAGTTGTAACTGTTCTTTATATAATAACTGTGTTTCTTTCCCTTTGTTTTGATCTTGCATGGATGGGCAGATTTTCCCCACAATGATCATCGACTGTTTGTGTGTGTGTTTCCTCAGAGAACCCTGACAAGCTGAGCGGTCCTGGGTCAGGAGCGAGCAGGTGGAGGGAGGGAGGGAAGGGGACACTTGGAGAGCAGTTTGTGTGAGGATGACAGAGTTCCAGCCCAAGTGGAGCTGCGAGTATTGCACATATGAGAACTGGCCGTCAGCCATCAAATGCACTATGTGTCGTGCTCAAAGACCCACTGCCCCCATCATCACTGAGGAGCCCTTTAAGAGCAGCCCGAATCTGGACTCCCACCTTTGCCCTGGTCAGGAGGGCTCCAGCGTCCTCATCTGCCCAGACTCAAGCGCTCGGCCACGGGTAAGGATCGCCGATGAGGTGCCCGAGGCAACCAGCAAATGGTCATGCCACATGTGCACCTACCTGAACTGGCCACGAGCAATCCGCTGCACACAGTGCCTCAGTCAGAGGCAGCAGGGGGCCCAACAGGGTCCTCATAGGCCCTCAGAGACTCCACAGACTTCCGAACCTGTGTCCAGACCCACCCCTGTTGTTCCGGACCCCTGTGAGGAATATAACGACCGAAACCGGCTGAACACACACATACAGCACTGGGCATGTTCTGCCTGCACCTTTGAGAACTGGCCAAAAAGCCTCAGGTGTGTGGTGTGTGACCTCCCCAAACCCAGTGCAGTTCCCGAGGCCGTCCATCACGAGTCAGATCCTGAGAGCACCATGTCCTTGTCCATATTGAATGAGCAGGAGAGGACAGCAGGGGGAGGGGGTGTCAGTGGGGTGGCTAAATCTAGTCAGAGGAGGACCTCACCCACTGTCTCAACGGGGCAGGCAGAGGTGCAGATTGAGCTGGCATCTGGAGCAGTAGGCACTGAAGACGTGCAGGAGATGGACTTTAAAAAACTCAAGCAGATCAGGAATAGGATGAGGCGGACAGACTGGCTCTTTCTCAATGCATGTGCAGGTGAGTCAGTGATAAACTGAGTCTGTCAGAGTCTGTCACACTCAAATGTGCTATTATTAATTCACTCTCGCTCGACACCTTTTTTTTTTTTTTTACACAATGACTTTAAGGTAACACTTCAACTGCCTAACTTTTCATAAAGCTATAATCAGACATAGTAACTTTACTTGCACACATACTCATTCACATCAGGTTCCACTTCTGCCTGTGAATAACAGAAAGTTAAGGCTGCAGTGGACACAGGCTCGCTAAACTGCACTGTTTAACTGGAGGGCCACAGCCTGGTCTGATGGCATGATTTTTGCTGAGCCAGACAGATGCAAGGTTCAGAGTTTGGTGTCAACAACACGAATCCATTGACCCTACTGACCTTGTTTCTACAATCCAGGCTGGTAAAGGTGGTGTAACAATGTAGGGAATGTTTCCTTGACATATTTTTAACTGGTTCATACCAGTCAAGTATTACTTGAATGCTATTGTCTATTTGAGTATTGTTGCTGACTATGTGCATCCCTTCATGCATATTTTGCCCATTTTCTATTGGCTACTTCTACCATGATAATGCACCATATGGGTGGACAATATGACTATTTTAATGTCTTTTATTGTATTGTGAAATGCTTTTCTGAGCATAATTAATTGAATGAAGTACAGCAAATTCTACATGGAAATCAAATTTAAGAGTCTGATACATTCCGCATTTGGTAATTTTTGTTTAAATATTCGGATACAGTATTTTGTTTCATATTGCCCTTCCTAAAAATGATGTCTCAAACTGGTTTCATGAATATGATTTGAAGATGATCGTGTTCTTCAGTGTCCTTCCCAATCACTGGATCTGAACCCAGTAGCCCCCTGTAGGATGTGATAGAACAAGAGATTCACTGCATGAAAATGCTTCTGAGAAATCAGCAAGAATTTTGTGACACTGTGTCAACATGGACCTGAATCCTAAAGGAAATCCCAAAGTTTCCAACCTCTTATGGAATCTGTGGCACAAAGAATGGAGGCTTTTTTTAAGAGCAAAACGAGACCCTGCCCAGTATTAGTGTTCCTGTAAAGAGCTTGGTGGCACATTTTTGCACAGTAAGCTTGCATCACAACTTTGTCATAATTTTGAATTGGAGGTTTTGAAATGAACCATGCACCTCTAAATATTTATTTTGGAAAGCTTACACCTATTAAACATAGCAGTAAGGTGGGAAATTAGGTCAAGAATGTTGATTAGGTAAAGCTGGATGGTTGTAGGACTCTGTAATTGCTACTATTGTTACAGTGAATTAATTGGTTAGACCAGCTCAGGTTCAAAACATCACAGGTTGGTCAGATAAAAGAGAAGAACTTAGTTTCAATCAGAGAGAGTGAGAAATGCTGGGTAGAAGGAATGGGATGCAGATTAGAAGGGCTATTTGGGGAGGTCTCTCTTGCTCTCTCTCACTTGCCTCATTTGCAATATACAGTATGTACTGCAGCCTCATTACTTTATTCATTATTCAGTTGTAAAAGTTATGGTGTTGCTTTGATGGTGTATCTTTTTTATCAGTATTGTGTATCGTTAATAAATAAATAAATCCATTAATGTTTTCTAAGGTGAGGTTTTAACTACTGAACTCCAGTGTTTAGTAGGGATGTGACGAAATTCGAATTCGATGACGTTCGAACATTCGACGGCTGCTTTAGTGCCAAAATTTGAAATCACCGCCAGTATATAAAACAGAACCGTTCATACAGTCAGGACCGGATAGCACGAAGCACACGCAGATATAAACACAGAACTTTAATGGGACAAATCCGTTAAACAGAGTCAAACAGGCAGGAGAGACAACAGGTAACAAACTGAAGGATTCTGGGAATTGGAGTCCGGAGAGAGTGAGGGGTGCATGACGCATACAGGTTGATTTTTCTGTTATTTCTGTACTTTTTTGTGTTAAGTTGCCCTAAATAAGCTTCATAGACATCCAAGTCTGTGTCTCTAATGAGCAAATTGACAGCAGCTCCCATAGAGCATCAGGAAGTAACACGATGAGGAACCATGACTCTAGGAGAACTCATTCTCCATCCAGATGCTCCAGATAGGGGAAATATGATATTAGTTGTAGAAATTAAATTGAAATGGCATCTTTGAAATGTTTCTAATGCTCCTAGGCTGTAAGATATATAAGCGCTGATTCTGAAACCTTTTTACGTCAGGTGATTTGTTACAGAGTGATCTTCTCATGTTGCCTCTTTAATAGTAGCTCTTATTTTTACACAAGCATGTCTGAAGAGAATAAGGGATTTGTTGTACAGTAGATGCAGCATGAAGATGTAATCTAGGCAGATGAGCACATGGTTACACAAATGGCTTTCTGACGTGCATCTGTAGATCCTTTAACAGTGGCAGCGTGAATAACCTTTATACTAGAGGAAGCAGGAGTGTAAGCAAATATATTAAAAAGTAAACTTTTCTTTTATTCAGATTTGAGGCATTTTTATTTTTATATGTATACACACCCATTGATAAACACACCCTAATAGAATTGCTTCAAAAAGTTCCAGTCTCAGGCACATATTTAAATAATAGACGTGGTCTGATTAGGCACTAGGTTTTGGAACAAGAGGTGTAAAAGTGCTTCCTCTGCCGCCATATAAAAAAGGCTCTCCGAGGCTTCTTTTGGATAGTGTACTTCTTTGAAAGATTGTTGACTGCTGGACATGCCTCTACAATGCATTCAACATTTTCCCCAGTTGATAGCCTTTGAGAGGGAGCCCATCATTGGACAGATAGAAGCAGGTCATTTCGTTCACTTGCCCACCATCTAGGTCGTTCTGACCAAGCCACCGTTGCCGGAAGTGGTGTCGTGAACAAGAAACCTGAACTGCTATGGACTGGGACTATATTGTCTTTAGTGACATCAGGTTGTTTTTGGGATCTGACTGCGGTCAGGTTTGAGTATGGAGTGTGTGCTGTGGGCTACACACTGCCCCCACCTGCTTTTGTGATGGATCTTGAGGCCACATATGTTGCCTCTCATGGCAGGGCTTCCAACAGGGCTCACACACACCTCCTTTCAGTTGTCATCTTTTCACTCTAATATTGTAATCACTTACACGTATCATCATATTCATACAGTCTAATATTAAATGAGACCACAAGAGGTTAATTTCTCTATATATGGTGGAGATTCCAAGCTCTGCTTGTCGGGACAGTGCTCATCTTTTTCTGCTCTCTGTAGGTGTGGTGGAGGGTGATCTGGCTGCCGTTGAGGCATACAAGTCATCGGGTGGAGACATTGCGCGTCAGCTGACCTCAGATGAGGTGCGCCTGCTGAATCGCCCATCTGCGTTTAATGCCGGCTTCACTCTGGTGCACCTTGCGATTCGCTTCCAGCGCCAGGACATGCTCTCTGTGCTCCTCACTGAGGTTAGTCAGCAGCCATGTCTGCTCTTCCTGTTTTGGGTCAATATTCCTAAAAAGAGCCTTGACCTTCAAGTGGGTTGGTTAGATTGCTTTGGTGACCTAAATGCAAAGCACTGAATATTTCACTTAAAATTTCAGTCTTGACTCCAGAGGACAGCATTTTACAAGCAACATAAAATGCATAACTGTTTATGTTTGGGATGCACAAAGAAATGAACCAAACAAAAGGGAGCTAAGATCAGATAAGATAAACCTTTATTTGTACCGCAGTGGGGGAATTTACAATGTTGCAGTATCAAAGGGATTAACTGTACAAGAAATGGATAATATATATATAGTATGTACAGTATAGCGTCTACAAGATTATAAATAATAAATAAAACAAATGACAGATTAATTACAAATAAATTGCACATGGGGAGATGGGATGATGCATGAAATGATCAACCTGTTTTATATCAAAAGTCAATGTCAGTTACAATCAATTGCATTTATGGTTTTACAACAATTTTATTATATTTATAATTTACCAAATGACGACAGACCAGCACAGTCCAACGAGAAGTTGCTCAGTTGGGAAACCACCCAATCTGGCAACACTGCCTCATAGCTATTTCTGTACTGCTGTTGTAAGTGAATGTCCTCCCACCTACCCATTTCTACATTTTGTATATGATATATTTTTCGACTTGTAACTACCCTGATTAGATATTCTCACAGCTCCCTGTATGTGTGGGTGGGTGTGGGTTCATGTGTGCATATGCTTCCTCCCTCAGGTGTCTCAGCAGGCAGCCAAGTGTATTCCTGCCATGGTGTGTCCCGAGCTAACCGAACAGATCCGTCGGGAAGTTGCAGCTGCTCTGCACAGACGCAAAGGAGAATTCCCCTGCTACTTTCTGACCGATATCACTACCTTCACCCTTCCCGCAGGTAAGATACACATGTAGCATCTATGCAGTGAATATGATTTGCTTTTTCTCTTTACAAACCAAACATATGTCCTTTTTAATATAGATATTGAAGACCTACCCCCCAACGTTCAAGAGAAGCTGTTTGACGAGGTGTTGGATCGTGATGTACAGAAAGGTAAACGATCCATCACTCTCACCAGGTGCTCTCTATAACAGATTCAGGGGAATTTTCAGTAGTCTCTGCAGGTATGATTGTATTCATGTGCACTGACCAGATGTAAGTTGAAAATCATAGAACTGGATGAGACCAACTCTTAATATGCCAGACGGGTCTTGTGGGTTTTTTTTGATGTGCAGAGATATATTTGATGCAATGAAGCAAGTTATTTTGAGAGTCTCTTGATGCTGAGTATCACATAATTCTGATCTGATACGATCTCTGTGGTTGTACTAATAACATGGCACCACAGTTTAAATAAGATGTGCTTCTAATTAATATTGAAGTAAAATCACTTTTGTTTATATAATGAGACATTCTGAATGCATGAGCGTTCTGAAATGGTTGTTTAGTGCTGGTTTAAAATAAAGAAAGGTGTGCGTGTTTCTCTCCCTCCAGCAAAACATTTTTTTCATAGTAGTTTAATATAGTTTCAGAGACTGTTCTGCTTTCATGTTCCACTGTAAAACAGTCCACTCTTTATTATCTTCTGAAACGTTTGTCCAGGCTGCCATGGCTGAGAATGATGTCCGTTAATGGCACCTTGAGGCCACCAGATGGCCTCAAAGGATCAGAACCGGAGCCATTAAAATATGACTAGGTTGACCCTGATCCCGATACACTGGATTGAATTAGGATTTTACAAGCAGGAACTTGTACCAGAACTGAAAGTGGTCAGAGAAAGGACAGCCAGTGAACCATGGGCTTCCTAAAGCTATGTGATGCAATGTATTCAGGGACCACCTCATATATTACAACACTTAATGCACCTGCTGTTAACATTGTGGTGCTCAGTATCCCTGGTCTGCCACATTCTGAGATCTTATTGAGTCATATTACTGAGATCATATTGAATGGTCAGATCTGTTGTGGTGGCAAAAGGGGGACCTACTTCGTATTAGGCAGGTGGTGCTAATGGTTGATCAGTTTATATGGTCATTGGACGTTTTTCTCCAAAATAAATGCCATATGTTATATTAATTACGTGTATAGTGACATTTCAAGCCTTTTTTTCTTTATCTCTGAAGTCTGATTCTAGTAATTGTATGATCAAAGAATCTCAATATAATTCTGTTACCTATGTTTTTCTTTCTATATTAAAGTAATGGTTTGTTATCCTGAAATACGGGGGTAGGGAACTGAGGGCTGGGGTCACAGCTGAAGCAGGGTTTGCTAAATCAGGAGCACAGTTTGCTGATGCCCTGCTTTAACACACCCAATAAACCTAGCAATTAATGAGTAGTTGAATCAAGTGTGCTTGAATCACAGCCAGCAAAAATCACAAAACCAAGCAGGAATCCAGCCCTCCAGGATCACAGTTCCCCACCCCTGCCAAAATTGTTACTTACATTCTTGAAATTGGATAATGCATATTCTCACATAGAAAACATTACTTAGAGGTATAAAATCCATCTTTCTGGACCGGGATTTCCACCTCTACCGCTGGTGCTAGATAATTAAAAAACTTTCTTGTCTTTCTAGCAGGAATGGGCTTCCATACACTCGTGATTCACCCTTTAATGTTCCTTTTTATATATCAGGTGGAGACTGTCAGAAATTATGGGGTAGGTGTGCCCATGTACACCCACCAAACAAGCACCAACAAATACTAAGAAACAGAAAGAATTGTGGGTTGTGCTTGGCCTGTCTTTTGATTGTTAGCAGAATGTAGAAATTTCTCCTCCCATTCACACTGTTTCATTCTTCTACAAACACCAGTATAGACAGGCTGAGGCTGAACACTTCACTGCGCAACTGGGTTCTAGACTTTCTGACTGGGAGACCCCAGGCAGGAAGGGTCAACACCAACACATCCCGTAGCATCACACTAAACACAAGGGCTCCCCAAGGATGTGTGTTGAGCCCACTTTTATTCGCTCTGCTGACACTCTGACTGCACACCAACACAGTGACTGCTGAGCTCCAAGCTCTTCATCAAGTTTGTAGACAACATGGCTGTGGTTGAGACAAACTACAGAAGCGGGGTGCCCCGCCTGGCCTTGTGGTGCACTCAACAATCTCGCTCTGAACATTGATAAGATGAAGAGGATTGTTATGGACTTCAGGAGAATGCACAACCAGCATGCTCCTCTGACCAAACGGTACTGCTATAGAGAGGGTGATCAGCACCAGGTTTTTGGGGAGTGCACATCTCAGAAGACCTGCCCTGGTGCAACAAAACAGCATCACTGGCCAGAAAAGCCCACCCGCTCCTCTACCTCCGCCAGGCTGGCAGAATGCTAAACGTTCTTCCCTGCTCCGCCCTGCTTCCATAACCCCTTTGGCTCCCTGCACTTGTGAACTCCTGACAACCGTCATCCCCCCATCGAGACCAGACTTTGCACCCCATGGAACTCTATATCTGCACACGATCACTTTGACCAGCCTATAAGCTTTCCAATTTGCAGTACTGTCTATACCTAATCTGTAGGCCTACATTCCTAACTTATGCCACCTTAAAGGGACCTTTTATATTTTTAGATATTTTCTGTAATTAATATGCATTGTGTCTATTTCACGTTTGCTGTATATATTGGTGTTTATTTCATGTTTATCACTGAACCATGGGTCTGAGAAATACAATTTCAATCCCCCGTCTTGTACACATTGCAACATTGACAGTAAAACTGACTTTAACTTGACAATTCTAATGTTTGCATTCTAGAAAACATTCTAGATTCCTCCAAAAGTCAAACATAGTTATAGCAATTTGTTTGTTTGACGTGCTCTGATCTTAATAGAATCAGACCTCTTAAAGTGTGTGTGTGTCGGTCTGTGTCTTTTGTAGAATTGGAGGAGGAGTCTCCCATCATAAACTGGTCTCTAGAGCTGGGCACACGGCTGGACAGCAGGCTGTATGCTCTGTGGAACCGCACTGCAGGAGACTGCCTTCTGGACTCAGTGCTGCAGGCCACATGGGGAATTTACGACAAAGACTCTGTATTGAGGAAGAGCCTCCACGACAGCCTACACGACTGCTCACACTGGTGAGAGAACACACATACATACAAAAATCCAAAGAGACCAAGCAACCTTTGCACTGATTAGTTTGGGTTATAGCTCTGAGTGGCTTAACAGTGAGGGATTTTTTTTTTCCTCTGGTGCAATATTTAGAACTGGACGTTTAGCTTCATTGAAGGAATGTTTTAAAGAGGTTTTGTTATTAAAAGAACACTAATAGTCAAGGATTTATTTGGGTATCTGTCCAGTGATCTGATCTGTCCAGCATTTAGACGTGACAAGCTTAGCTTAGAAAAGCAAGTGCACACCAGCAAAGATGTCTAGCAAGGAAGAAAATTCCATGTGCTGCACAGAATAATCCGAGACCGAGAATGAATTTACTCTTGCTGTGTAACAAGTGAGGAGGACTGCTAATAGCTGTTCATTCAGAAAACCTATTCAGGCTTGCAGAATTCCATCGTACGGTATCTTTTCACGGGACAACACTATAGAAATGAAACTTGGATATAACTTGGAGTGGTCAGTGTACAGCTTGAATAGCGGAATATATTTAGTGGGTGAGTGCATCTCAGTGAACATGTTCAAATTGTACCCAACTGTCCTGTTGTCCCTCCCAGTTGTCATGTTACTCGTTACGTGTTACAAGGTTCCAGGTGTAAAAGGGGAGCAGGGCAGTTACATTTGGTGCTCTGGGTACGATTATTTCAAACTGACCGCTTGATCTTCAACAGAGCACCTCATGGTATCACATCTGATGATGTGAAAAATGGAATTCTTGTTCTCCACAAAGATTGCCTAGGCTATATCAAGATTGCTAACTTGCCTACAGTATAGTGATAGAATATACTGTATGAGGACTGCTGGCACTGGGGACCTGAATTCCAATTTGTACTGTGACTTTCTGAAGCAGAGCATGATCCCCTTCCTTTGGAAACTGGTGGAGGTAACCAATATAAAAGGGTGTTTCACAAAATGTAGTTTGCTGGGCTCATCAGATCAGCTTGGCAGGGTGGCGTACTTGGTTCCTTTGGTACACAAAGATCTATTCTGTTCTGTTTCATCTGTCATGGCCACTGTGGCAGTACATGTGGCAGCAAAGGACTAATGTATAGAAAGGTGTTAAAGTGTAACGCAAAGCTAAACATTTAAGTAAAGGTTGTTCTACAGCAAGGGTGGGCACTTCCGGCCCTAGAGAGCCAGATTCCTTCACAGTTTTCCGGGTTTCCTGCTCCAACACACCTGATCCAACTCACCTGTTAATTGCCAATCTCAGTAGGTCTGTTAGAGCAAGGAACACAGCAAACAGTGCTGTTCTAGATGGACATCAGTTATTGGATGACTTCACTTTCATGACTTCACATTTACTTACTGTTTTTATCTCATTTCTAGATGAATTTTCAAAATTAATTAATTAAATAAAAATTAATTTGTGTGTGTGTGTGTTGCAGGTTCTACAGTCGCTGGAAGGAGTGGGAATCATGGTATTCTCAGAGTTTTGGTCTACATTTCTCTTTGAGGGAGGAGCAGTGGCAAGAGGACTGGGCATTTATTTTATCACTGGCGAGTCAGGTGAGCACACACACACACACACACACACACACACACACACTGTTGTATTAACATAAAGAATTTTTACTGTGTGTAATTCTCCTCTAGAAATGTACATTCTAAACCAGCTCATTATATCCCATATAATGTTAGGCTTAGGACAGGCTTTCTGTTCCAAAGCTCATTATTCAGTCACTACATGGAAAGCAGTGCAAACTTTGAGTTATTAGTTATGTGAATGTAAAATGTAAACTTGGACCCACTGGCAGGTCCTGACCATTTAAAAGCTTTATGTATTTATTCTGGAGTTTGACATTCTGTCTTTTTTTGTGTCTTCTGTTTGCCTCTTTCTCTGTCTGACCCGGTATCCCTCCTTTCCCTGCAGCCGGGGGCGAGTTTAGAGCAGACTCATGTGTTTGTTCTGGCCCACATCCTCCGCCGGCCCATTATCGTGTATGGCGTGAAATATTACAAGAGCTTCCGAGGGGAGACACTGGGATACACCCGCTTCCAGGGTGAGATTAGCAAATGGGATTTGAGGCACAGTGGCTGAGCATGTGCAGTAGAACTACAAAAATTAAGTTTACACAAATTTCCCTACTTTTATAAGTAGTCAGTCAACCATGACCCATTTGGTGTGCAAAGGCTCTTGTATACACAGGCTTTTACACTGGCTTTGGAACACCGTTGTCTTAAATCGGCCTGAGTTGGTTTCTAATACATTGTATATTGCAGAGCTAAAACAGTGATAGCATTCCTATAAAATCACAGCCTCAATTTTGTTCATTCATTATTTTTGATGGGATTTCTCCTGAGTTTGAGGTGGGGTCAAGGGAGAGCCATAATATCCACTCAACGCTGTGAGAGCAGTTATGGTCACAGCTGGCTGTGGCATCACAGGAGTAGAGGATAAGACACTTTTTGTGACATTTGTCCTTTGTGTCCTTACATTTTCCCCATAATAATCGAATGTCATGGTGACCAAAAAACAAATAATATTAATGCAAAACAATTTGCATAATTAGTAATAATTATTAGTATAATAATAATAATAATAATAATAATAATAAATCGTTAATACAAAAAGCTACATTTAAACAAGGTTACATAAAATCACAAAATAACACATACTGTTTAAAACATTAGCCCTATTTGGACAGGATTTCTTTAACATGGGTCATTTTTATTGGTGGTTCTCAGTGATTTTAGGCCTGTCTGAATGTGCCATGTCAGTCATTTTTCCAGACTGTGCATTCCTATGTCAGTAAAAATCCCAGGCTGTTTTAATGTAAAACAATGTAAAACTATGTAAAACAAGCCATAAAAATAACCTCAGGATATATTAATCCAATGCAAATGAACAGGTGGGTAAATATTCCTTCATATCCTTTGGATGAGGAGTGTTTTAAGCTGGATTTCTCAACACTAACATGGTTGAGGAAGCATTTCGTTTCATTGTACATAGCATGGATACCTTGGGTGCGTAGTTATTTTCAACTAAAATGGGTTATACGATTATATATCATCCTCTATTACATTATAACTGGTCAAGCCATGATCTGCTCGTTTTTTTGGATGAGTTGGCAGTGCAAAGTTTGCAAACACTCCCATCGTAGTCATTTATACAGAGTTTTCTTATGCGATGTGAATCATAAAGTAGTGAAAATTCTTTACCCCAGGTAAAACTAATCCCATCTGAATAGGGTTTTAGATGATAAATTCTCTCATACGTTCAGTGAAGTAAAAGCTAAGCTAAAATGTGTTTGTTCAATTTGAATGTTTAAACAGAAGTGGACTGTCGCACTGGTAAGGGTAGTGTGTTCCACTTTTTCACAGTGTAGTAGATAAAAGATGCTGCTTCTCTTTTCCTGTCACCATAGGACCTTTGTTCACACTTTGGAGCATAACTAGATTGGCAGCCTGTAATATACTCAATGCTAAACCACGTAGTGCTTCTGCTTCTGCTTTTTGCACTAGTCGCAGTGGATGTGAGAGTTACAGAAAACAGTTTTGCCCATTTCTGATTGAAGTTTTACACCCAGGTTACGTACCTCAGATTTGACACAAGAGTCGAGATTGATTCTGATTGATAGGTTTTTGCTGGGATTCTGAAGCAAGTATCAAGATCCTGTTTTTTCATGATTAAGCTATGGACAATTTTGCCCCGTCCACAGCTTAATCATGAAAAAACAGGATATATCTTCCATACACCGAGTGAGTCTATCAATAGTCTTGACTCTCAGGGACAGAAATGTACAGCTGTGTGCCATGATGAAAGTATGATTTCCCAGCACAACATAAAACCGTTCAAAATACCAGTCATACTGAGACTTCCATTACTTGTTAGTGGCATTACTCCAGTGCAGAATGTAATGAAGCAAACCTGACTGACTTGGCTGAATGAGTCCATCTGAGCTAAGGGGAAATTGCTGTTTAAAGAAACTATTCCGGGAAAAAGTAGCAATCATTAACATTACCAATGCATGTCTTCATAATACCTTTGTGTCATATTTAAGAGATAATTAGAAGAAAGCTGGGAAGCTGGCCTGGTGATAAACCTGTTATGTCCCCCTTCTCTGCAGGTGTGTATCTACCCCTGCTTTGGGAACAAAGTTTTTGCTGGAAGAGCCCCATCGCCCTGGGTTACACACGTGGCCACTTCTCAGCCCTGGTTGCCATGGAGAATGATGGTTATGACAACCGTGGCGCAGGTGCTAACCTGAACACAGACGATGATGTCACAGTCACTTTCTTGCCCTTGGTGGACAGTGAGAGGAAGCTGTTGCACATCCACTTCCTGTCTGCCCAAGAGGTCAGTGGAGGTCCTTGTCTAGGTCAAGCACACAGATCTTGTTATTGTCATTTGGAATGACCTCTTCAGATTTGGTTTGAAGGTAGATGTAATGAGTTTATCTGCAGTAGTTCAAATACTCTCTTAATTTACAAACAGCGTTTTTATACAAATGCATGTAGCGTTTTATCAAAAAAAAGTTATTTGTCCAACAATGACCTTTTTCCAGCTCTAAACCTGGCTTGTGCATGCCCTAGTCCTACATGTTTTACACAGTTGATAATGAAATGTAGAGGAAATGGAGAGGATGTTGCCCTTTATTACATAGCAGTGGGCAGCAGTTGTCCAAATGTTGACAATACTGTTGGTGGCAGTGGCAATGCAGGAAAGCCTCTAATTGGCTCTGCTCTACCCTGTTTGCTTTGCTCTATGCCCTGCCTCCACACACTTGTTTTCCATATGTGTAACCTGTTTCTGTGAGGTCACATAAAAACAAAGCATTTACATATTTTACTATTTATTACATTACATAGTTCTGAATATCAGTGCCCAGCCCTAGATGTATAATGTAATGTGCTGTTGTGTGTGCGTGTGTGTCAGATGGGGACCGAAGAGCAGCAGGAGCGCTTGCTCAGGCAGTGGTTAGACTGTTGTGTGACGGAGGGCGGCATCTTGGTGGCACTACAGAAGAGCTCAAGGAGGCGCAACCACCCCCTCGTCACGCAGATGGTGGAGAAGTGGCTGGATGGCTACCGGCAGCTGGGCACCTGCCCTGCCCTCTCAGACGGAGAGGAGGAGGAGGAGGATGAAGATGAGTGAGGCAGAGAGGATTACAAGGAGTTTCTTTAAATGAAGACCTTGGTGCACCTTGACCTTCCCTATTTGAAGAACACCACATATGCTAATATGTACATTATTTACCCCTGTCTCACACATGCATCCCCACCGACCTCTTTTCAACAGACCAGTGGTCTCTTCTCATTGCTGCAAAACCGTTTTGGGGCAGTGTGAAATAAAGGAATTTAGGTTCAGAATGGTCCATGCCTTACAGAGTATGTCCTGTGTTGTATTTCAGTTATAAATTCTATATTTGCTAGTTATAAAAAAGAGAATAGGTAATTCAACCCAAATTTGAAACAAAAATATTTAAAAAGGTATATTAAGGGCACTTAAGCACATTTGTGTCTTCGTTTATTTTCCTCAGTTCCATTTCAAATATGAATTTTTAAAGTTTAATTGTTGGCATTTCCTTCTGTGAACTTGTACATCACTCTACACTGAGAATAGTCCTTTGTCTATACCCATTAACTGAGAAATATTTATTTATCTGTACAATTCATTGTGAGCTTTAGAGATGAACACATAACTTGCCACTGTGTGATTTCAAAGTCTTGTCCTACCATGCGAATGAGGAATTCCACTGCAAACACTGATAAAGCCGGAAGGGTGGAGCATCTGTTGGTCAGCAAATGTTCTCATCGTGATTTGCGCAACAGTGAAGGCTATTCCAGAGGGAATATTAACCATGGGCTGGGTGTTGCAAGCAGTTGCACTACATGTACACTAAGTTTCTAAACACTGTTAAAACACGTCTGGTGTCTTTTTCAGATCAGATTTTTGTTTTCATCTGGATGTGCTTGTTCTTACTACGTTCGAACACTTGACTGAAACCAAAGTGAACGTTGGTCTATGGGTTTGCAGTAATAAGACTTGTCTTGGATTGTCTTGTTTTCATCCCCTCTTGTGGCTGTGTCCAGTGTCTGGTCCCTTTCCTTGTATAATGATACCCTTGTGTTCTCTTCCTTACCTCCCGTTAATTTAAAAGCTGCCATCAGACTACAGGGGTGTCAAAATGATGTCATCTTGGGAAGATGGGATACTGTATGTGTCTGATGTTTGATGAGGTGGAGACCAAATCATTGAAGACAGCAAAGCTTCTTTAAAAAAATTGTTTTTAAAAACTGTGTATGTGAATTCTTATCACATATTCCCATTGTCAGTGTCAGTCTGTTTTTGGAGTGCGTGTGCATGTGCACACCTGCGGTAAAGGTCCAGGCAACAGGAATAAACCATTTTCTAAAGAGTTATAAAATGGCTAAAGAAATTACAAATTCATGTCTATTTGTTTCTGTACATAATAGGCAGATACACCCAGATTAGAGAAAATTACAATCGATTAGTTTTGCATTTATTTATGCAGGACAAAAGTACAATTATATCTGTCCAACATCAAGTCCTGCTCCTGTTTGTGGTTTAAAAAGGGCCGGTAATACAAGAACACAGTGGTTCCTTATTAGCTATACCAGCACACCTGGTATATAGAGAGACACATTGTAAATGCAACACTTTTATTTGCATGTGGGTGAAAATATCTCCTGGCTCAAACAAGTAAACATGACATAAAAAAGAAGTGTTTGTAGTATGGAAGGGCTGGGGCTTGACCATGGCAGAGTTAAAGGTAGAGGCCCTCAGGGGTTCCTTCCTGCTTCTTGTACAGAACATTTTCTTTGGACTTCTTGAAGTCCTCATTCGTCACCTTCATCCTCCTCTCACGCAGGGCCATAAGCCCTGCCTCGGTACAAATGGCCTGAATGAAACAACAGACTCATTACAATCTAGTTGACAGTGCAACTACACTGTATTGGAGAAAGTACACCAATGAACTCCTGTGCCATTATTATATTCATATACAATACTGACAATCAACAGTCATGCCTGAAGGTGGCAGTAGTGGTCTTAATTCTGAAGAGCACTTTGCAATTAACATGGAGTTTTAGCATTTCTGACAAAGTCTCAACTCTACAGTTGTAAATCACTTAAGTTTGTCTACAAAGAGGAGTTTACACTTCAAATCATGCATCTCAACATGAGTCATACATTTGAGTCAAGTTTAGGTGTTAGAGACAGCGTATCATTTCTGAAATTCACCTTTATGTCAGCGCCTGAAAGATCATCTTTAGCCAGTATAAGGTCATCCAGCGTTACATCATCTGCTAGAGTCATCCTGCTGGTGTGGATCTGGAAGATTCTGCGTTTGGTTTTTTCATCTGGCAGCGGGAACTCTATCTTGCGATCAATTCTTCCTGCAGAAACAAAAGATTAATCAGTCTTTTTGAGTGCTTCATAAAATCAAAATTATATACAATGAATTGAGAAAATATCATAACACATACAATAATCAACTATGTACTGAATACTGAGTGACATACCAGGACGGATGAGTGCAGGGTCAAGCGTCTCTATCCGGTTGGTGGCCATGATGACCTTAACATCGCCACGGGAGTCAAACCCATCCAGCTGGTTCAGGAGTTCCAACATGGTCCTCTGAATCTCCCTCTCTCCACCAGAGTTTGAGTCATACCTGCACAGGGCACATAGGTAAAACAAATTTGCATGCTATAGACAAATTTAGATAAAGTGACATTCCCAAATTCTAAAAACATTTCTATAAAATTCTACAAATTCTAGGTAAAAAGAATAAATAATAAAAAAATCTACAAACACAACACTGTAAGCTGACTCTTCTGAACTTAAAGTAATGAGAAATAAACTGTATTAAAGTGTATTACTGATTTAGCACTGATTTTGTGCAAAATACATATTCATTATATATATATTCTTTATACTAGTAAATTAAAAAATCTTTTGTTCATAATTTAACTCAACTGTAAACTGTCAGGTTATTTTCGTCACATTTACAGTGACATTTCAAGCCGTTTTTGTTTCAATGTAGAAGCTCAAACTTAAAATGGAATATTCTAATAATTTGAAAATTTCTGTTTTTAATGAGCTATGAGCAATAATAATCAACAGTAAAACAAAAAAGGCATTAATTGTCACTTTTCAATCTCTTTTTAAGGTCTCTTCATGAAATATATAAAATATAAAAAAGCTTATATATATAGCTTTATATATAGAATATAAAAGCTTAGTTTTTGGCATTAAATTATGAACAAACATACAATATTCAAATATGTTGAGGCGCACTAGTATATATATCTAATGATCAGCATATATTGGAATGCTTTACTTAAATAATATTTATACATTTTAAAAGATAAACAGATTTAGTAAAAAAAAACAATTATACAGGCAAAAATTTTAAGTACCGTGTTTTCCGGACTATAAGCCGCACCCACAAAGTTTAAAAAAAAAAAACAAAAAAAAAAACAAAAAAAAAAACAAAAAAAAAAAACTGGAAAATAGGAAAGGATAGAACTTTATTGATCCCTTGGGAGGGTTCCCTCAGGGAAATTAAGGTTCCGGCCACAGCATAAGTACAAAAGAAGTAGAAATAACATATATAAGAAGAAAAAGCTTCACCTCATTATAAGCTGCATGGTTTAAAGTGTGGAAAAAAAGTAGCGGCTTATAGTCTGGAAAATATGGTATTGCATTTGAATTTGAATTTAACTTAGTGCAAAAGCAAGGTTAGTAACCACAGTGACCACATTTCTAAACTGGTCTTTCCATCTGCAGCTTTCTCACAGCACTGAGTCATACCCCTACAACACTGCACATACATTTCACACTACTTCAGCAGTTTCCAACGGAGGAAAACCTAGTCAATATTTGGGGAACCTGTTCTTGTGTTGGGCATCATATAACATTTTTTTCTGGAAAAAAGACTGAGCTGATGGCATCTAAACCTATCTAACCAGACAAGTCTGTCCATAACAATCCATAACAATAAAGAACTAACCAGTATGAAATGTGTGCACTGTATGGCAATGGCAGCAACTGTTGAGAGTTATACCTTTATCTCTAAGGGTGGGAAATAATGCATAAATCTGCTTTACCTCTTTGTTCCTATAGCATCAATCTCATCAATGAAGACTATGGAAGGAGCATGTTCCTCTGCTACTCTGAAGAGCTCTCGGACCAGTTTGGGGCCATCGCCCAAGTACTTCTGAATCAGCTCTGAGCCCACCACCCTCAAGAATGTGGCAGATGTCTGATTGGCCACAGCCTTAGCAAGCAGGGTCTTTCCTAAAGAGCAGAATACACTGAATTAACACATCAGTGAATGCTTTAATAAGCATGAATCCTCCAATGGAACCTCTAAATGGAAAATTCATAGGCAATTTGACTGACCTGTGCCTGGGGGGCCATAGAGAATGACACCTTTAGGAGGTTTTATTCCCATCTCCTCATAATACTCTGGGTGTGTAAGAGGAAGTTCAACAGATTCCTGTTAAAAGAAATTGAACACTATTGCAATCATACACACAACAAAAGCAAATATAGAACAGGATACAACAAAAAACATTTTAAATGACCTTAATCTCTTGAATCTGGCTGTCTAGGCCTCCGATATCGGCATATGTTTCCTGAGGGGCTTTTTCTACTTTCATCACAGTCACCAAAGGATCTGTGTCATCCATCAGCACACCAATCACTGCATGTACCTGCAAACAGGGTTAGCATTCATACAACTTTATAATCATCCATCTGCATGTTTACCACATCTATGAATCAACAAATTTAGTGAAATCACTGATCAACAGCATACAGCAGGGGTAGGCAATCCTGGTTCTGGAGTGGATTGCTGCTTATTGTGCTTTCTCTGCTCAAACACACCTCATTCAATCCACCTGTAAACTGCCAGTTTTAATTGGTCTAACAGAGAAGGGAAATCAGCAAACTGTGCAGCAAACTGTGAATCTGGCCCTCCAGAACCTGGATTACCTACACCTGGCATACTGTGCAATGCAGAAACGGCAACACTGTGCAGTTACCTTGTGATTTAGTAAAACAGAACAGCCTGGCTCAAGAAGGTCTTTATCTACAAAGGACAGGATGCTAACGTAGTGCTCTGAGCCAACTGATGTGGACACTATGGCGTGGTTGTCGTCAATGATCTCTTCAAGTGTTCCTACTGACATTGGTGTCCCTCTCAGGTCATCAACTTTAGACCTCTCCTCCTATAAGAAACAACAGTAATTGGTCTGGGGTGAGATGATGACTTTCACTGATTCCCAGTACAAAAAGTAGCAATTAAACACCATACCTCCTGCTTTTCCTCCAGCGGCTTCATCTGTTCTTGGTTCCTGATAAACTCCTCCTCCATCAGAAGGTAATCCTTGATCCTCTCCTGCTTCAGCAGCTTCAGTCGGCACTGTGTGTGGGGGGTGACTAAGACCAAGAACAAAAACACATCGTGGCTTATTGAATAGTGTTATGCATTTTAATAACAGCTGCCTAGACTTGACAGATTTAGTTTACCCAAGGGCAGCTTGCTAGCAGCATCAGGTCCCTTTGTCTTCTTCTTCTTCTTTCCAACCCTAGTTGGGATTGGAGGCTCATACTTCTTTTTCTTATCCTGGTAATGACAGATAATCATTAGTTTTTCCATCAGCCAAACAACACACACACACACACACACACACACACACACACACACACACACACACTTACTTACTTTATCATCTTTCTTTCCCCCTCCAGGGCCATGTCCTCCACTCTGATTTTGACCCTGTTCAACAAAATTGCAGATTAGAATACACAACATTTAAAGAAATGTTAGCAATATTCACATCGGTAACCTGAAATTCACTTTAATAGCAGAGCAGCTACTGTCACTCATTGGTTACATAAATAAAATATACAGAGAAAGAGTAAATTAACATCAATTTCCCTTTTCCTAAATTAAGCTAATCAGCTAAGACATGATTGTGTCTTGAGGTCTGTGTATTTAATTTTGCCCCAGAGATGTGCAACAATGCAGCTAGTTAGTAACACTGGGTATGTTTAGGGTAAAACTAGGTGGGCAATATGACAATATTTGATTGAATCATGATAGAGCAACCATTTCATCACAAAGAGTGTAATTAGTCCTGTTTAAATGGTTATAGTGCAGCAAATAAAATAAATTAATAAATAAAAAATATATATTATTTGAATAACTGTATACAAATCATTGTACTAAGCATGGAAATCTACCACTATTGCCATAGTGGGAATCTACCACTATTAAAGAATTTTGCTTGTATGTAAAAATAATAAATTTGTTATGTGAAAATGTCTTTAAATATAAAGAGGATATATTTTTATAAGGTTCGTTTTTGCATTTTCAGTTCAGGTCAACTTGTGTCAAATTTATAAAGAATAAAATGTTTCAGAATATCCTGAAATAAAAACCTTACTACTTTATAATCAGGCATTTATTCTTACTATTGTGCCAAGATTTCATAAAGGAATTTCCCTACAAAAAATGTTCCAAAATGACCTGGAATAAAATCATTTTACAGTGCATTTTTAAGAACCCTTAAGTACAGTATTATTCACCATAAACATTGTCAAACATTGCCTTTTGCTCAAATAATATAAATGCATTCAATATTTAGTGTAATACATTTTTTTAAGCAAACATGGTTTTACTTATTTTACTTTTCCTTAAAAAAAAACAAAAAAAAACCATCACGTGTCTCATCACTTTTGGTCTAAATATTTTTTCTAAAAATTTTATATTTCTGTCCTTTGTAGACCCTATTCATTGTTCTATATAACCTGAACGGTGTATAATGCAAACATTGGGGGAGGTCTAAACATTAAACAGTCATTTTCCATTAACACATTCATTACACTAATTAGGCTGAGCACAATAGGCTTGATGCTCTTGATGCTTAATTCTGCATCTTTAAACTTGGAAATGGAAGGTGCAAAGGAATAGCAAGGCACTCTGTACAAAAAATAGAGAAACAGTACAGTATATATAACATAAAAAATAATAAAAGTCAAAGCTCAGAAGAACATTATTTAGAGAAAATTGCACATTAACCTCTTATTGCACACGGGGAACAGGAAAATACTGCACATCATTATGCTACATAAAAAAAACTCAGTAAGTGAGTAGTGTGGCTATTCCAGTTTAAGTGTGGGTGTTCATGGTCACTTGCTGAGAGCAGTGCTGGTTGTAGACTCTAACAGCAGCAGGGAGGAAGGATGTGTGATATTGCTCCTTCACACAGTGAAACAGCCTGTCAGTGAGGGAGCTGCTGTGGTGTGGGAGTTCTCCAGTATGGATGCCATGGCTTGGCTTGGCTAACATCCTCCTGTCCTAAGGACCTTCGCAGGACAGAACTGGCCCATTATATGTTTGTAGGCAACTGCTGACCACAGTGTTACTCCTCTAGCCAAACAGTATCTCATGTAAAAATATTAGTGGATCTAAAAGAGATTTATAAAATTATTATACCTTACATTTATTACACTTAAAGTGCTATTTCAAGCTGTTATTTTAAAGATGATTAGAAATCTATTCAAAATTAGACTTCTAATATTTTTAGAACTCTATTATGTAATATTTGCCCCCCCCCCAATGGATCAATAAAGTTCTATCCATTTTGAGATTCTGGTTCTTATGAGCTTTAAGCCTAGTATGAGCTTTTCAGTCCTTTTTGGACTGGAGATGCAGGAGAAATGATCACATTCATTAAAGGTTTTAGGACACAGGTATGAATTTAAACAGCTGGACACCTGAGGGTGTCAAACTCCCGTCCAGGAGGATTTATTTCAGTCTGAACACAGCAGTGTCGTAAACCCCCCTGTTTCAGAGGGACTTAAGTAGCCTGTTCCCTCTGTTGTGCAACTCAAAGCAGAGGGAAACACAACGCTTTCGGCCTGAATGAGATAAATAAACGAGCTGTTCCCCCATTCTGTCAACACCTGCTAAGCTAAACTAGCAACACAAGCGAACATTAGACAACATGTATAAAACTAGGCTACTAGCACACAAAGCGCATCCCAACCTATATTTAACAGCCAGCGGCAGTCCATGTACTGTTTAAGCGACTTAATTCACCCACAAACATCCAATTAAACAAAAAGAAAGAAGGTAAATTTGCTTGCTCACCATGGTCGTTGACTTGCTCTTGTTTCTACCCGGTTGCTGCTACACCGTGTGCAGATCGGCAGCGCCACACACAGGACAGGAGGAGCAAATACAGACACGCTCGCATCACACACACAACCTCCTGAAGCCTCTGCTCAGTCTGCTGGATGGTTTCACAGTTTCATTCATCAAAACACCAAACATACATACATACGAGACACATGCCAGATATTGTTATGGTCAGATGATCCTAGGCTACTCAAATTCACCTGAAATGTAAATATTTACAGAATTTAAATGCTTGTATGAATTAGACCGAATTTTGATTAAAAGAAAGTAACTGTTTTGTTTTTCTGGTAAAAAGGATCAAATGTTTTGACGGCAGATGGGAAGAGACTGAACAAACTCATTAAGAGGGCCAGTTATGTCCTGGGAAGGTCCTTAGACCCAGTGCAGTTGGTGAGAGAGAGAAGATGTTAGCCAAGCTGGCATCCATACTGGAGAATGACTCCCACCCCATGCATGAGACTCTGGCAGCACTGAGCAGCTCATTCAGTTACAGGCTGCTTCACCCAAAGTGTGTGAAGTAGCAGTATTACATGTCCCTCCTCCCCCCTTGGTTCTGAATGGCTGTGTCTCTGGGGATGCTCCCTTTACACACAACAATGACATTCACCTGTTTCCAATTAACCAGAATTTTAAATGTACATTTCAGCAGTCTTCCAGGATGGATTACTCACTTATATAATGCCACATGTTGGAGCCACCATTGTGGATAGGGTAGGGTAGTACAATGTCAATTCAGAAAAGGTCAGTAGTTCAAAAATACCAACAAAATGATTCTGAGGGCAAAAGAGTAAAACAATTGTTAACTAACTCTGGATAGATCTTATAACAACTATCCTGTCTAGTCATACAGTTAATGAGTCAGACTCATTTTGTCTTTGTGAAGTAGATTCTAGGTGCCCTATAGGCCATTAGCTTACTGTGGAGTTGTGCGTTTGTTTTTATAAAACCAAGTTAATCTACAAAATGACAGAATTAACTGTTAAATAGTTTTTCTCCTAAGATTTGCACTAGAAAAGTAAGGGCTACGATAATTGGGTAAATATTGTTAGTGGAGAATGAAGGAGGAAATATGAAATAAAACACGTGGTCTTTGCCAGCTAAGTGACTTTACACCTCTGTCTGGGGAAGTTTACACCTGCCAGCTTAACAGAATGTGTGGGTATGTGTGTGTGTGTGTGTGTGTGTGTGTGTGTGTGTGTGTGTGTGTACTTGTATGCAGTTGTTTTGGACTTTTTTTTATATTTTGACTATTACTGATATGGATTGTTCTGCCTGAGAAAATCATATCAATTATTATAATTATTATAATTATAATTATAATTATAATTATAATTATAATAATAATAATAATAATAATTATTATTATTATTATTATTATTATTATTATTATTATTGTTGTTGTTGCTTTGTGTTGCTATGATTGGATTTTTGACTTAAGGGTTCATACATATTGCTTTATCCTTAGATCACGGGTCGTATACAGAATATTAAGACAACATGAGATTTAAATGTAAATAAAATGTCAAAATATGGATTTTAACATTAAAAATTCTAATCCACATGGACAAAAGTTTTGAGACACCTCAAGGAGGCTATAGTTAACCTTATAGTTATAGTCTCTACTGTCCAATGAAGGCTTTCTACTTCATTTTAGGGCATTGCTGGGGGATTTGCTTGTGTTTAGACAAGCAGTTGCTATTGCCATCAATTGCAATCAAACAAGAGCATTGTGATGTGACCACCTCACCTCATCCCTAACTCCCCAACTCATCCCCAAAAGTATTGTTGGAGCACCAACATTGTAGAGAATATAGTTCCACTGCTCCACAGCTCAGTGCCGGTGGACTTTATTGCCCTTCCAGCCCAAACTGGCATTAGCATGATAACTACAGATTTATGCTTATCTGCTCATTCTGTTGGCAATACTTTTCCAAGGTCTTACATGTGTATCTGCTTTGGGGGTGTCATCTAATGCATACTGTGGTCAGATATGCAAATGTTTGTTGAATGGAACACTTGAAACAATCAGGATTGATCTGCTTTCAAACACATGCATACAAATGTTTGTACACTGAATGTTTGTGGTTTGTGGTCAAGGGTGAAAAAAGTATGAGGTTCCATTAGATATAAAAGCCCCCCCAAATCAACCTGAATTCACTTCAGGTCTGGAGATTCCACACAGCTCACTTCTGACTACCACCATGCCCCGCTGCATCCTCTTTGCCTTCTTACTCATCGGCACAGGTAAGATCCTATATAATCAAAAACACAAGACTGACCATACCAACCATGTGTACATGTGGATTGTGTGTGTTTAAAAGACCTTGTGTTGTCTCTCTTTGCTTCCCAGCCTGTGCAATGCACTTAGAATACCTGAATGTGGATGCTGATGAGAGCATCCCAACAGAGTTGCGTATGCTGATTTACTGATATAGAACTGATAACTGATATGGAAAAACATTATTATAAGCAGGAAAAACACTGGATATATGAGCTGATATATGCTCCACTATGGGGTGTATATATGTCTTATCAAATCTGTTTACTGTAACTGATTTAATAGCAGATTCAAAACTAAAGACATAGTCATTCAAAGAAGGAGTTTAATTAAGTATAAGTATCAGTCAGTTTTGTGACATCTGTTCTCTTATTGCTCAGGCCACTGCTCAGGCTATAGTCCAGGCTGTTGTTCTGGCTGACGTTGAGGCCAAAGATCCCATGATGAATGGATTAAAACTCCCAGGTCCATGCAGGGCATGCACATGGGCTAGACTAAGCTAAAATAATTTTGGCACTAAAAGAGAGAGGCAGTGAGTTTAACATATCACATTACTACAGTAATAGTAATATTATTTATTGATCAATTTCATGTTTTAATTTCTACCACAGGAAAAGATTAAAGTGTGCTACCAAGGTCTGGGTGGAGCAAATGTGGCCCGTTGAAAACCTTGTGTGAGAAGATCGTTCATAAACACATAGACATTCTGACTGAGGAACTTTCTACCAGCGATGATCCACGAACCATCTGCTATTATCTATTTGCAAGTGGAGTCGGGCAACAAATCTTTGGGGAAATAAAGTTGGGAAAGCACTAGATTAAGATTGTGCACTTCTGATATAAAGATATTTGGTCTATTGGTCCTTTTTAAATTATTACAGGAAGAAAACACCCTGAACTCATCCAAGTTTTTCCCAGACATCCACTAGCTCTGAATTCCATGGTGACAACTGCTTTGCAAAAACATGTATAAGTAATTTTGTTATGTCCAATGAAAACACGTATCAGCAAAAATGAACTTAACTTTGAATAGAAGCCAATGTAAACTAAGAGTAATTAACACAGTAGTTTAAAGCATTTCTATTGGTCAATTCATCCAGAATTATTTACCCAGTTACAGATAGCAGCTGCAGGGTTCAGACCATGAAAAATCGTTAAAAATGGACAAAAATAGAGATACACTCATTTCATTGACAGCAGTGATATGTGCTGAATGACAGCATTATAAAATAAAATGTCATCAAGATTGCTCTAATAAATCATCAAATCATGTTGGGCCTTTCTGTTTTAACTCAAAGGAACTTGCACTCCAAAATGCATGAGACTGGAAAGAAAGAATGGGACTTTCATTAAAAGCCTGAAATCTGAACTTGAGACATTTTTTTAGCAGAACATAATGTATATTTAGCAGAACAATACTGTCTTCCAGACACTAACTCAAAGATGCATGCAACACATTCAATGAGCTTATTTGTAGACCAAATTTTTATATATTTATATTTATGTATCAAATATGTATCACCAAATAACCTCAGACAATAACTTTTAAATGCTTTTAATTGTTTTATTTATCTATTTCTTTCTTTCTTTCTTTCTTTCTTTCTTTCTTTCTTTCTTTATTTATCTATTTATTTATTTATTCAGCTCAGAATCAATTCACACATCACAGGCAGATATACCGTCTGACCTGCCTGCCAATTATACAGCATTATAATTATGCAACATTAAAATGTAATTCTAACTATTGCTACAGCAGTTGAATAAAGGGTAAAACTGTCTTAATAATAACTCTGCTGTTCATAAGATCATAAGTGGTGGAATAATAGTTTGAACACTGAACGCAGTACATCTGTTGGCTACAATGCACAAGTTTTAGTCCTGGCGTTCATGTTCAAAGGCATTAAACTACATTTTGCTATGTGGATTTAACCACAACTGCACCTTACCACTTACACCATCATTTCCAGCAGCATCTGTGAAAGAGAGGGTCATTTGGCTTCAAGGAAAAGCCAAATGTGTGAAGCTGTAGATGACTATCAAAACAGTCTGAGAAGAGCAGCCACCTGACCCGGGACACGGGTCTATGTATCGGGTGCTGAGAGCTGTAGATCAGCCTGCCCTATCTTTACTGTCATCTTCAACCTTTCTCTGTCACTGAGCACAGTCCCAACATGCTTCAAGAGATCCGTGATTGTCCTTGTCCCAAAGAAACCACAGCCAGCCTGTCTCTAACGACCACCGCCTGTGGCCCTCACATCAGTCTTGACAAGTGCTTGGAAAAGCTTGTCAGAGACTCTACCACTTCATCACTACTGACTCCTCTTGGACCTAATTTCCAGTTTTAAGCACCATTAGAATCGTTCTACTGATTTGATGCCATCACGCATCTGTTACACACTACACTGTCACATCTGGACACTGAAGGAATGGTTATGTCAGAATGCTGTTTGTTGACTACAGTTCAGCATTTAACACTATTATTCCTTCCAAACCCACTACCAAGCTGGTAAATCTGGGACTACACCCATCGCTGTGTGACTGGATCTCCAGCTTCTCAACCAACAGACCACAAACAGTGCGGATGGGAAACCTATGTTACCTACTGTCACCCTCAGCATTGGTGCTCCTCAGAGCTGTGTTCTATCACCCCTTCTGTACTCCTTGTACACCCATGACTGCGTGACAACTGGAACTACTCACACACCTACCTCACTAAATTATTGAAAATAATGTCAGTGATGGGAATCCAAAGCATGTAAAGCACCTAGAATCTACTTCACAAAGACAAATGAGTCCACCTATTAACTGTGAAGGGATGAGACAGGAGGTTGTTGGTAAGATCTATCCAGGAGTTAGTTAACAATTGTTTTACTTTTTGCCTCTCAGAACTACTTTGTTGGTATTTTTGAACTACTGGACCTTTCTCTTGAATCTGACATTGTACTATCTCTACCCTATCCACAATGGTGGCTCCAAGATGTGGTATTATATATGAGTAATCCATCCTGGAAGACTGCTGAAATGTACATTTAAAATTCTGGTTCAGCTCTCCAAGGTGTGAGCACTTTTTTTAAAATGAAGTTTTGCAGCATGTCTAGCATTAACTTTTCTACAAAATTAAACAATTGAAGGAACTCCCAAGAGTGGTGGTCTTACGCATGCCAGAGAGAATGGCCCCATTTGATTCACTCAAAGTGTGTGAGTAGCAGTATTACAGGTCCCTCCTCCCTGCTGCTGTTAGACTTTACAACCAGCACTGCCCTCAGCAGACCGCGGATATCCACACTTAACTCCACACAGCAATGGACTCTTTTGTTCATTATAACATAACAACAACGTGCACTATTTCTTCCATCTCCCCATGCGTAATGTTGACAGATAAACATTTGTTCCAGTCTGAGGTCCAGAGAACTCTGGAGCAGGTTATCATCAAGGATGTCTCGGAACATCACTGCAGCCATCTTTCCCTCGACCCTGACTAGTTTCGCTGTTCCTGCTGCAGAAAAACATCCTCACAGGATGATGCTGCCACTATCATGCTTATCAGTAGGAATGGTCTTGTCTAGTTATGAGCAGGTCTGGTTTCCTCCAGACATGATGTTGAACAGTCCAAAAGTTCAATCTTTTGCTTTCATGGTCTGAGATTCTAGTGGTACAGTGCGCAGTGTTGCAGCAAGAAGGACTCTGGTTTGATCCTCGGTGGGCCGACTAGGAAGGTTCTGTGGAGTTTGCATGTTCTCCTGTTCGCGTGGCTCTCCGGTACTCTGCTCTACAGTCCAAAGACATGCATGGTAGGTGACGGTGACTCTAAAGTGGCTCTCAGTGTGTGAATGTGTGTGTGTGTGTGTGTGTGTGTGTGTGTGTGTGTGTGTGTGTGTGTGTGTGCCCTCTATGGACAAGCGCCCTGTCTAGGGTTGTTTCGCCCTTGCGCTCAGAGTTGCTGCCGGGCACCGCTCCCTGCTTCTCAGGAATAAGCAGGATTAAAAATGATGGATGGTCTGAGCTCTTTAGGTGCCTTTTGGCAAACTCCAGACTGGCTTTCATGTGCCTTTTACTAATGAGTGGCTTCCATCTGGCCTGATTGGTGGAGTGCTGCAGAAATCGTTGTCCTACTGGAATGTTCTCCCTTCTCCAAAGAGCAATATTGGAGCCCTGTGAGATTGACCACTGCGTTGTTGGTCACTCACCTGACGTCACACCATTCAGTTTGGCTAGGCAGCTGCCTCTGTATGAAGAATCCTGGTAGTTCCAAATTTCTTCCATTTATGAATGATGGCAGCAACTGTGCTCACTGGACTTGCAGGTTTTTTTCTGTAACCTTCCCAGTCTTGATACAATCTTGTTTCTGAGGTCTGCTAGAAAATCCTTAGACTTCATGGCTTGGTTTAGGCCTGATGCACTGTCAACTATGATACCTTATGTAAACAGGTGTTTACCTTCAAACTGCGTTCAACTAACAGAATTTACCACAGGTGTCCAGTCAGGTTGCAGAGACATCTGAAGAATGATCACTGAAACAAGATGCACCTCACTCAATTTGATCGTCATGGCAAGCTGAATACTGTTATACATTATATTTCCAGGTCTGTTTTTATACATTGCAAAAATGTCAACTGTAAACTTCTTTCTGATTTTGACACTGTGGGGTATTGTGTGTAGAAATTTGAGGGGAAAATTAATTTATAAGGCTGTAACATAACAAAATGTGCAAAAAGTAAAGCACTGTGAATACTTTCCAGATTAACTCTAAATTATTTGCAAATCAGGGACTTTTATTATTCATAATGCTCTATATTGTATACAACCCCACCGATGACATTGGAAAATCATTTTCAATTCTCATTTCAGTTTTCTTCCACTTTTATTGATACAACTTCAGTAGCTCAACAGTCCGGGGTCCCCAGGCCAGTCTAGTACCTGCACACTTTTACTATGAAGCCATGCTGTTGAAAACAATCTGGACAGTCCGTTTCCTCTGTGGCCCGGAGGACACGACATCCATAATTTCCAAAACAATTTGAAATGTGGACTCGTCAGACTATTATGACACCAAAGTATCCACTTTGTGTTGTTCCATGTTAGATGAGTTTGTTCCAAGAGAAACTGGATGTTGTTGGTATATGGTTTTGCTTTGCAAACTTGCACTACAACTTGCACTTGTAGATGGAGCAATGAACTGTGTTCACTGACAGTGTTTCTATGCTCATGGTATTCTGCAGTCCATTACAGAATGATGTCAGTTTTTAATGCAGTGCTGTCTGAAGGATTGAAGGTCACAGGCATTCAATGTTGGTTTTCGGTCTTGCTGCTTACTTGCAGAGATTTCTCCAGATTCTCTGAATTTTGATGGTATTATGGACTGTAGATGATGAAATCCTAAATTCCTTGCAAATGCATGTTGAGAGACATTGTTCTTATACTTTGGACTATTTGGAGTTGTTCACAAAGTGGAGAACCTCACCCCCCCCCTTGGTTCTGAATGGCTGTGTCTCTGGGGATGCTCCCTTTACACACAATAATGACATTCACCTGTTTCCAATTAACCAGAATTTTAAATGTACATTTGCAGTCTTCCAGATGCATTACCTACTTATATAATGCCACATGTTGGAGCCACTTACGTGGATAGGTAGTGGGGTAGTACAATGTCAATTCAGAAAAGGTCATGAACTGTAACATCACAAATGATTCTGAGGGCAAAAGAGTAAAACAATTGTTAACTAACTCTGGATAGATCTTATAACAACTATCCTGTCTCATCATACAGTTAATGAGTCAGACTCATTTTGTCTTTGTGAAGTAGATTCTAGGTGCTTTACATGCTTTGGATTCCCATCACTGACATTATAGGCCATTAGCTTTCTGTGGAGTTGTGCATTTGTTTTTATAAAACCAAGTTAATCCTCAAATTGATGGAATTAACTGTTAAATAGTTTTCCTAAGATTTAAAATAAAAAGTAAGGGCTACGATAATTGGGTAAATATTGTTTGTGGAGAATGAAGGAGGAAATATGAAATAAAACACGTGGTCTGTCTGGGGAATTTTCAACCTGCCAGCTAACAGAACGTGTATGTGGTATGTGTGTGTGTGTGTGTATGTGTGTGTGTGTGTGTGTGTGTGTGTGTGTGTGTGTGTGTGTGTGTGTGTGTGTGTTCGTCAGGTGTGGCTTTTGTTGAATATTCTTCCTTGTATATTGCTGATATGGATTGTCTGGTTTTGAGAAAATCATAACAATTATTACTATTATTATTATTATTACTATTATTATTATTATTATTATTATTATTATTATTGTTGTTGTTGTTGTTGTTGTTGTTGTTGTTGTTGGTGGTGGTGGTGGTGGTGGTAGTGGTGTTGTTACCTGGCAATGGATTGGCACCCTGTATACTGCTCCTGGCACCTAAAGATTTTGGCAAACTGGACCCACCAAGACCCTGAACTGAAGAAACATATAGTAAATTGAATGGATGGTCTGTTGTAGTTCAAACTTGTGTCTTAATGGTAACAAATGACCTGCATCACATTTAACTGCAGAGGGAAAAAAAACCTTAATTATCTTTTTTCAACATGGAATATGTGTTGCCATGATTGGATTTTTTTTTTATATTTCTGCTACTTTCTGAAGCCATAGAGCTGCCATCTCTTAGAAAAATGTTAATGTTTACACCTATGCAGAACCCAAGAATGTATAATAAAACATCTATATTTTATGTAGATTCAGCATTGCAACAGATATGCTTTAATAAAACTGGTTAAATGTAGTGTTTTTGTAATATGAAGAGAGAAAACTCATTTTCTTGTATGAAGGTTGGTTCCTCAAGCAAAGTAAACTGAGGGTTTTAAACTCAATTAAGCTATTTTACTTTAAGGGTTCAGTGAAGGCTGGTCATTTTTACCCTTAGATCGGTCGAATACAGAATATTAAGACAACATGAGATTTAAATGTAAATAAAATGTCCAAATATGGATTTTAACATTAAAAATTCTAATCCACATGGACAAAAGTTTGAGATGCACCAAGAGGTTATGGTTACAGTCTCAGCTGTCCAATGAAGGCTTTCTACTTCATTTTAGGGCATTGCTGGGGGATTTGCTTGTGTTTAAACAAGCAGTTACTATTGCCATCAATTGCAATCAAACAAGAGCATTACAGTGATGCGGACCACATGATGTGATAATTCACAACTGCTGCGTACTTCCAAGGTCTTTGCACATGTGTATCTGCTTTTGTAGTGTCATCTAATGCATACTGTGGTCAGATATGCAAATGTTTGTTGAGTGAAACACTTGAAACAATCAGGATTGATCTGCTCAAACACATGCATACAAATGTTTGTACACTGAATGTTTGTGGTTTAGGTCAAGGGGGTGAAAAAGCATGAGGGGTTCCATTAGATATAAAAAGCCCCAAAGCAACCTTGAATCTACTTCAGGTCTGGAGATTTCACACAGTCTACTTCTGACTACCACCATGCCCGCTGCATCCTCTTTGCCTTCTTACTCATCGCACCAGGTAAAAACACAGACTTGACTTACAACTGTACATGCGGATTGTGTGTTTAAAAGACTTGTGTTGTCTCTCTCTTGCTTCCCAGCCTGTGCAATGCACTTAGAATACCTGAATGTGGATGCTGATGATGAGCATCTCAATGAGAGTTGCGTATGCTGATTTACTGATATAGAACTGATAACTGATATGGAAAAACATTATGTTATGAAAACACTGACATATGGAGCTGATAAATGCTCCACTATGGGGTGTATATATGTCTTATCAAATCTGTTTACTGTAACTGATTTAATAGCAGATTCAAATCCAACATTATTAGTCATTCAAAGAAGGAGTTTAATTAAGTATAAGTATCAGTCAGTTTTGTGACATCTGTTCTCTTATTGCTCAGGCCACTGCTCAGGCTATAGTCCAGGCTGTTGTTCTGGCTGACGTTGAGGCCAAAGATCCCATGATGAGTGGAATAAAACTCCCAGGTCCATGCTGGCATGCATGGGCTATGACTGCTTGAAAACACCTTGGTACTAAAGAGAGCAGCAGTTTAACATATCATATTACTACAGTAATAGTAATATTATTTATTACTGATCAATTCTCATATGTTTTAATCTTCTGCTCACAGGGAAAAGATTAGGGCAAAGCTACTCAAGGTCTGTGATAAATGTGGCCCGTTGAAAACCTTGTGTGGGAAGATCGTTCATAAACACATAGACATTCTGACTGAGGAATCTTCTACCAGCTGAGATCCATACTTAACCATCTGCAAGTAATATCTATTTGCAAGTGAGTCATAAAAATCTAGAAATAAAGTTGAAAGCACTTAGATTAAGATTAGCATTTGATATAAGATATTTAAGTCTATTGGTCCTTTTGAATTATTACAGGAAAAACACCTCTGGAACTCATCCAAGTTTCTTTCCTGACATCCACTAGAAGCTCTGAATTTGCAGACAACTGTTTATAAGACATGTATAAGTAATTTGCACTTCTAATGATGTTAAGTGGAGGTGTTGAATGACAGCAATATGTAACAAAAATGTCATCAAGATTGTTCTAATAAATCATCAAATCATGTTGGGTTTCTTTCTCGTTTTTAACCTTAAAGGAACTTGCACTCTAAATGCAACGAGACTGAAAGCAAAGAATGGGGACTTTTCATTAAAAAGCCTGAAATCTGGAACTTGAGACATTTTTTTAGCAGAACATAATGTATATTTAGCAGAACAATACATAACTCAATATGCATGCAGCACATTCAATGAGCTTATTTTGTAGACATCACTCAAATAACTTAAATGCTTTTTGTTTTATTTATTTATTTATTTTATTTATTTATTTATTCATGTCAGAATCACCTTACTCATATCACAGGCAGATGGCACCGCCTGACCTTGCCTGCCACCTATACAGCATTATAATTATAACATTAAAATGTAATTCTGGCCATTACAGCAGTTGAATAAAGGGTAAAAATCATAAGTGGTGGAATAATAGTTTGAACACTGAACGCAGTACATCACAGTCATTAATGTAATAAGTTTTAGTCTCATGTTCATGTTCATGCATTAAACTATATTTGCTATGTGGATTTAACCACAACTGCACTTTTATCACTTACAATCGCCATCATTTCATAGCATCTGTGAAACTAGACTAGGGTCATTTGGTCATGAAAAGCCAAAATGTGTGAAGTTGTAGATGACTATAAATGACAGTCTGGAGAAGAGCAGCCACTTAGTCAGCTCTTAAGAGTTCACTTCATTCTGCGTTTTGATGACCACCATGCTCAAGAACATCCTCTTCTCCTTTTCTATTTCTCGGCACAGGTAAGAGCAGCAATGACAACACAGGCCTACAACAACTACAATTGATTAGAACAACCAAATGATTAGAGCTTAGTGCTTAGCTTGTGTCTGCTGAAAGGAGTTTGTGTTGTCCCTTTCTGCTTTCCAGCCTGTGCACTACACGGGAATACCCAGAGTTGACTCGGATGATCTCACTGGGAATTTGGTACTGTTTACAGATAAATTTTATGGTCACCCAGACTGTCAGTAAAACATTATAACTCATGAAACACAGAATATATAAGTTGATTTAAAATTTTCTACAGCGCATCACATCAAAGGAGAGTGTACAAGAGCCACAATGTGTCCTGATATTAGACTTCATGTCCAACAGTTTGGGTCAAGCATCATGTTAATGGAAAAGCATTGTGTAGTCTGTTGTAATATTTCACCTGTTGCTCAGGTTGATCCCCAGACTGAGTATCGCCTGTGCCTCCAGGCAGACCTTCCAGGTAAACAAAGGTATGTATGTGGGCAATGAAGAAGCTGAAGAGAAGTACTGGCAGTGATAAGGCCTAAAGGGGAGTATTGGAACTATCATGCAGCATAACTACAATCCCAAATTACCCCCAATGTTACAAATCATTTAACAATCCAAATTTCACCACAGGAAGCCATTAAGGTGAAGCTGCATGGAGTCTGTGATGGTATTACTTCCCAAGTCTATTTGTAAGAAAATGATCAACATGTACATGGATGTCTTGGTGGAGGAGCTCTACTATTGATAATCCAAGAACCATCTGTGCTAACATTGGCCTTTGCGGGTGAGTTAAAATATAAACACCAGATCACATACTGTTTACTCTATTTACAAGAGATAACCTCACTGACTAAACACTGACTGAGCATCTAAACCAATGAATTTGTTTAAACAAAAAACAGATCAAAGACCCTGCTGGAACTCAAAGCCATTCCAGACATCAAGCAGAAACTCTGAAAGAGTTCACAGCACCACCAGGACTGCAGTATGATCCCAAATGGTTCTACAAATCATTGAAATAAAGCTCTTCTTTGCTAAGTTAGAATGAAAACAGGAGACCAGCCTGCCCATAGCTGATCTATATTTCAGGAGAAGTCTGTCTAGCATAGGCTGTCCAACACCAAGCTGATTCATTTAATATCAAAGATACTCAAATGATGCTGAAATAACATTATGCCTCTGCTGACCCTCACTGACATGACTGATACTGTGGCTTAGGATGCGTTTCAGAGAAACAACAGTGGAACTGGAAATGTTGACTAATTTAGGCTTAATAGAGTGACTATATATGTAAGGAATAGTACATTCCTTATTCAGATACACATTTGAAAATGTTTCACAACAGTCTAATGAAAATAGGTGTTTTTTGCATTTCAAAAAGGTATTCTTTCTCAAAAAGTGACACTTAAATGTTTGTGGACATCCATTCTAATGAATTCCTTCAGCTACTTTGCGATTCTGGATTCCTGAATATCACCATTCTTGACTGAAATGATGAACTTTAACATGATATATGCCATTTGGTGAGATGCTGTATTGTTTGGTGAAATTACACACAAGCTTATTCAAAAGGTAATAGTTTTCTATGCTTTTAAATATTGTAATAACGGTCATTTGTTTTAAGACGTATTATTTAGGTTTCTGTCTTGATGCTTAGTCTACCTGCACGCCTTCCTTTAACAACCTTACCATTTGTATTTGTACTTGGTCCAGGTTTTAGACAGCTGATCAGTAATGCAACCAACATCTTTTGCAACATTCTATGATTTTTTTTACCTTCTTGAAGAAGTGGAGTCTTCTCACATTGGAGCCATGATTTGTGTAAGCTAGAAACAGCTCTCCGAGGTGTGAGCACTTTTTTTTAAACTGTGACATGTCTGTGATTAACTTTCTCTACAAAAATAAACAATTGAAAGATCTTCGTTCAAAAGTGGTGATTCTGTCATTTTTGCCAGGGGTTGTAGTCATGTGGTCTACCAGAGAATGGCTCACTAGAGAATGGCCCCATTGATGAATGACCTCTGTAGGTCTAAGTTCTAGTAATATATGCAGTATATGTTACAGTCTGAAGCTGTAATACTTGGAAATAGAACTTTAATTTACCAAGGCATAAAGAAATGTCTATACAGGCAGTGGTTATTTAATATTATTAAGGCATTGAGGCTGGTGCCTCTAACCAAGCTTGCAGACAAAAACTACATCTAATTTTAACATATGACAGAGCATAACCGACAACCAAGGTAATTTTCTAGCTGTTTACTTAGTCTTCTCTTCAAGCTGAAGAATCCAATGCTTTTCTTCCATCGGATGGCTTTAGAAATTGGACAGGACTTGTCTCTTCAGTTGATTAGAACCTATGGGTGAATCTCCACAGACCTGTTAAAGGCAAATAAGCTTCACTGGAAAGCATGGGCAATATTATAAGGACGGGTGAATGTGTCATCATGTAGAACGTCCTGTCCAACAAATAAAAATGCACTGCTGGAGAATTACAGCACACAATCAATTTTTAGAACAGCTTCATAATTAGAATTTATTTATGATTTATTTTGTTCCTCAAACCACAAGAAAGAAAAAGTTCTGATTCAACTATTGAGCCACCCAAACATTTCTTTACCTCATTTACTGCATATGGATTAGACAACACTGCACCAGAAAGAAAGGTAATCTGGGTGGTGCTGAGCGCAATAGTTTTACTGGTTATGAAGTTCAAATACACACAAACACCTTTAAATATACCTTACACAGAGAGAGTGGTCACTAAATCTGTAGGGTAAAATGCAATTTATCAATTGAGTCACCATATCATAGAAAGTAAGAAAAGAAAATGTCCATGGTGACACTGCTCAGAAATGAAAATGGATAGGGTCAATGCAGAGCAGGGGTCATGCTGAGCAGGCATTTGGAGCTGCGGGTCAACATATGTCCTTGCCAGCTCTTCTGCAAGATCTCCTGGTCCAGCTTGTTCAGCCTCTGAGAGCAAAGCCGCAGGTCCTGACTCATCCCAAAGGCCAATCCAGTCACCCAATGTTCCATGGACTACACACCTGGCACCTGATAGAGAGCCAAAAGAGATTTCCACGTAAGCAAAACATCACACACTCAGACATGAAAATCCCCAAAATGCCCACCTCGAAGGTTGGCGTAGGTCAGTGTCAAGCGGGCCTCTTTAAGAGCGCTTGAGGAGGCTGTGAAGTCCTCCTGATGTCAAGAGCAGGGTTGGCGGATAGGTCCAGGAGATAACAGGAGGACAAAAGAGCTAGACACCCAAAATGTCCAGATCATTACTGACTAGTGTAACTAGTAGTAACAAACACTGCATACTTGGTATTGTAAGGTACAATGGCAAACTCTGAATCAAAGGACAGAATCCTAACCTTTAAAAGCAATTCAAAAGTGGAGACAGTCATCAATACACTGCTCTCTGTAAATAGCCTGGTCTCTCATTAACATTTAATGATTTACCTGATGAGAAAGATGGAAGCCCCGATCTGTCAGACCATCGGCAATAGGCCAGTGTGAGTGAGCACCACCCTGAAGGTTTCACAAAAAATACAATATTCTGTCAAGTCCCACTAAATAAGTTTGGCCAGGTAAAATAGACTGGAGCACACATGGAACACAAGCATGAACTCATTCTGCACCATGCCTATATGATGAGGTGGGAGATCATCAAACATATGAGAGAGCATGTTCAATTATACTCACACAGAATATTTTAAGTCTAATCAGACAAGTGAGAAAACTGAAAATAAAATGATGGTGTTGGTGTTTTTACAATAAGAAGGTGCATGTAAAAAGTCAGCAGCACTCCAACAATCTTCAGGCATGTAAGGAGAAATTAATACCAAGAACAAGAGCATGCAAGGACGGGGAGTGCACTACAACCACTCACACACATTTCTCACAGGTGCAGCCACAGCTGCTAGTGCACATATACCAAGAGTTCCTGCAGCTTGTACGTGTTATGCTCCACAAGCTTACCCGAGAATATTCTGACACATTAAAGCACGCACTAAATTTCTGTTTCCTTCCCACGGAACAGAATGACATATAATTTCTAAAAACTCTGTTGGAAAACTCTGTTAAGTAGTTAATAGTGTTTAAATGTAAGATATTAAAAGACTTGGGAAATCAAATAGGGGCGGGAGATATGACAAAATATAAATTGTTATTGAAACTCACAATACACTTAAGCCAGTGCCTGTTGAACCTGACCTTATTTCATTAAAAAGAGTGTAGTCAGTCCCATTTAACTGGATATAGTGCAAATTTCAATATAATTACTAAATTTATATTTTGAGAAGTAGGTTTTGGGGGATCTACCACTACTATAGCATTTATCCATCAAAACATTGCAATAAATATTATGTATTGTAATGGTAATTGATTTATGATTACAAAATTATTGTGCTCTATCATACTGTATTTTCTTATTGTGTGATACCATGAAGTTATTTCTTCATCTCTGGGAACTGCTGACACTCAGGACAGCGCAAACGGGATGTCAGTGTTCACAGCAAGTTCTTTATCAACAACAGATGCGCTGACCTTCCTGCTGCACCTTGCTGGCCCTTTGTTGACACTAACAAGAATGCTGTAACATCGAATGGACCATGTATGTGCAAGTGGCTGTTGTGAAACTTATCTCCAAGTGTATAAGAGCCATCTCTCTGCTCACTCTTCAGAGTACTGCTGCTATCCAGCATGCCTCTTCTGCAGAATATTATAAACTTATTACTTGACAAAGCTGGAAGGTGTCTGACTCGATTAATAGATAAAATTCACCATAGTATCATGAAAATAAAATATTTTTTATTTTTACCATATTGCCCACGGCCTGTGTCATCATACTCAGTTACAATAAGACAAACTCATCAGAACTTCATTCTTCTTACTTTAAAGTGTTTGTAAACATGGGCAACACTATGGGTCAAGATATTCTGGACATTCTTGCATGTCAAAACAGAAACAGCCTCTTTTGTACCTGAGTTAGGTGTTTGGTAAGAAGGTCCAGAGCAGGTTGTTCAGTTGGACCTTTACACACTGCATTAAGCTCCAGATGTGTGAGGCACTGTAGGGGCAATGTCTTCAACACCAGCTCAAAGCCTGTGGAGCCCAGCGCATTCTGGGACAGGCACACAGACCTCAGGTGCCCAGTACCTGCATAAATGGCACAATGATTCTTTAATTCCATTAAAGAAATAAGAATGAAATGAAAAGCTGCATAGTACAGCATAGTACAGTATTGCTTTCTAATAATTTCTCAAGGTCCTACTGTGTTCTCAAAACATAAAAACATAAGCACGTATATTTGTCTTATTCCCAACACTTCACACCTCATTAAGGCCATAAGCAGTTCAAGTGTTCAACAACACATCCAGATCCATTAGACTTGGCTTTGTATGTTTTTTTGTGTGGTGAGAGTGAGAAAGACAAAAAGAGCTAATGACATCACAGCGAGAGTGTGAGAGTCTGTGTAGACATGTATTCCTGCATAAATGTGACCTACAACTGAATCAGAAGTCCTAAAATTTGATAGGAAAAACCAAATCAAACAAAGGAGAAGAGCTGTTAATGCTCATCAGGCTGAAAAAGGTTACAAAACCATCTCTAAAGACTTTGGAATCCACCGTCAGACAGATTGTGTACAAATGGAGGAAAATGAAGACCCTTAAACACAGTCGTGCTAAAAACAAGGTGTGTAATAGTCCTTGAGGTCACAAAGGAACCCAGAATAACTTCTCAGCCGCTGAAGGCCTCGCTCACATTGGTTAATGTTAAATGTTCTGGGTTCCATCATCAGGAGAACATTCAACCAAAAAGTGACGTGCAGGGTTGCATGGAAAATTATTATATGGATTATACGGACTAGTTTCTAGTGTTTTGAACAATTTTAAAGAGCTGACCTATGTTTGGAGAAAGAAAACACTGTATCTACATAAAAACTCTGTTCCATTTGTGAAACACTGTAGTAGTAGTAGTATCATGTTTTGAGTGTACTGTACATCTGGGACAGGCAAACTTCTGCATCTGTCAAGCCATGGTCTTTATTGAAAAATGAGCAGAATTTATGGAGAAATGGTATAAAATTGGTGCAGGACTACACAACCGACAACATTTATCTGATCTGTTCTAGATAAAAGCCAATATCTGGCAGTTTATATACCATCCTGCACCTGCATCAAAACGTGCTTAATAGAATATTTACCCGTGAGAGCACTGGCTAACAGGAGTCGGTATTGCTGCAGAAAGCGAGCTGTGAGGCCACAGGCCTGTAAAGACAGAGTGGACAGTAGGGGACACCCCGAGAGCAGACAGGCTAGAGCCTGAGACCAGCCATCTCCAAGAGGATTCATACTCAAATTCAGCTCTTCCATACACTGCGAGAGAGAGAGAGAGAGAGAGAGAGAGAGAGAGAGAGAGAGAGAGAGAGAGAGAGAGAGAGAACAAAAGATAGCTAAGATTCTATAATATTTATTTAACTGCTGCAGTCAGTAGAGCACTAATGGGAGGGGGCTGGCCTTTAATATTGTAGTTCTGCCTCCAGTATTGTCACAAACAAATCAAACTGCACTAGGGTAAGCATTCTGCAATAGATGTCCTTATTAACAAAAGAACTAAAAGACTAATATGCAATCTATGGTCCCACCTTTGCTCCTGAGGCTGCACGTATATCTTAAAAATATTCTGACATTGCAATATTTTGTTGTTCTGGTAAAATTCCTTTAAAAATATTGAATATAATTGAGACGTTGATGATCCAAAACATTATGACATTACAATGCCTCCTGCTCCTCCGCGGTATCAAAACTAAATATTTATTTTGAGGAATAAATTATATTGAACAAATAAAATCAGCTTCTCTGGTAGATATGTAATGCAAACTGAAACGAGTACCAAGCAAGTTGTAGCATGGAATCTACGGTTTAATTTGCTCATGTAGGATTGTACATACACATCGCTATATGATGTTGATATTGAAACCATTGAACTGTATCGCTCTAACACACTGAATGTCATTTCCTGTGTATTAACAGAGAAACACATATCAGATTAAAGAAAGGGCTTTTTATGTTGTCTTTATATATTTCACAGGTGTGTTATGAGCTCTGAGTACAGCTAGGAAGAGAGGTACAGCATTAAAGCCAGGACCTCATTGTCTTTCATTTCCATCCAAAACAGCCATTGCTGAAGTAAGAAAAATATACAGAAGCATCAACCAAAAATATATCAAATGTTTGTGTCCACTCCTTCTCCGCGTATTCCAGTTTCCATTCATTTAGGAAACTTGCTTTGATTTGACATTTGAAAGTTCGCCTTAGAACATCAAAACCCAACAGCATTGAGGTTCGACTTGTGGTGGTTGATCCATTATTATGAGATCAGCAGTAGCCTCAGCAGTTGGTTTTGTAAAAGCCTTAGTGGTGTTCTTTCTTGCAGCAGTTTTGGCCAGTCTATTATCCCTAGACCCACATCTCACAGAGCCTCATCACGGTGAAAGATGGAGTGACAAAACTGAGGACCATCGATGGGGTTTTGATGGTTCACTTATTTTGTAGGCATGTTAAAGGATCCATGTCTCTGGAATTCCAACTTATTTGTCTCTCTGGCAACTGATGTAATTCGGAAGATGGAACTTCTATAAGATGGATGAATTGTATGTTTAGGTGAATTGTACAGGCTTCTGACGGTGGCTTTTGCAACTGAACAAAATTCTTTCCCACTCCACTCACCCAAACCTACTCCAAACCTACACAAACCCAAACCCCTCCCCCTCACACACACACAAACACACACTTTCACTTATCTGTTGAACCACAACTACCAAATTATTTGAACCATGTCTTTTTCACTGTGAGAGATAAAATATCTGCACGAGTGCAGTGTGTTAACTGGCAGTTAAACTATACAACACTGTTCATGCCACCAACAAAACTATTGTCACTTCAGTACAACTAAATTGTGCATATGGGATCAGGAAATGATGTGTTGCAGACAGCAAAAGCTGCACTGTGCACGCTTAACGGCTCCAAAATCATCAGCAGAATAGCATTATTATTGTTGCTACTCCAGGTTCAGCACTCTGCTAACTCTGGGGCAGAAGCAGACAGGAAACCATCTTGCCATGTATAACCCATCTGTGTAAACTTGTACATATCACCAACTCCATGCTTCTTTCAATTTCTTTCAGATACAGGTTCTGTACCTCTCCTAAGGGTGGGTTTTAAAATATTTATAATTTTTTTTATTTAAATTGATCTTCGTTTGAAAAGACCTTATATTGATTTATACAAAACAGACCAGTCTTCAACTACTGGAGCTGGGTGAATGTCAGCAGGAACAAAAGGGTTTTGTCCCAGAAATATAATAAAGACACCATCTGAAACCTTGAAAGGTCTGCTTTTTAAAATATATAAAGGGTGAAACGAAATATTATTACGAGGTGAGAAAACATGCTAAAAAAAAGACTATACACATTGATCTTAAGGCTTTGAGATGTTTGAGCTAATTGATTCTCTGAGTTCTCTAAGAAAAACAAAATATGCATACCATGACAATCACACAAAACCACTACTGTTTCCATTTTTCCTTCCACCTGAATGTGCTACATGGCTTTTCCTTCTGTAAAGGTTTGATAGATTCAAATCCTTTGCCTGACAACAGCAACATGTATGTTTGCCTACTGTCATTCCACAATGAGGCAGAGTGTGCTAGAACAGTATCACCATGTCCTTTCCTAATCCATTTTATCCATTCAATCTCCAAAGAACCCATCAATACAAGGTTACTTATGGTGAACCGCATTAATCCATAAATCGCAGAAATTTCCTCACAACAATGGCATCAAGCAAGGCATTACCGGAAACACAGCTTCACTCCTTCCCTCCAAGGTATTAACTGCCTTCTTAAGACCCTCTCCTGGATCTGATTACTGAGATATCGGTAGAAGCTCGAGACGGGGCATGGCAGTGGCTGCAGAGATGAGTCTGCAGAGGTCATCATTGAGACGGTTGGCAGAGAGGCGGAGTCTGTAAGACTGTCCTGCAGTTTCTAAGGGCCTCAAGGAGAGAGACAGGCACGAAGGAGCCAGGATCAGACCACACACAGTCACACAGGGAGAACTGCCCTGCACCCATAGCCGCAATACACGCCTGTTCTCTTCTGAACACACAGAGAGATAATTATTGTCATGTCAAGTTTTACGAGCACATGAGATGATATGACATAGGACCCCAATTTGACCACGCCAACATCAATACAAAAACAGAGCTACGGTTTTGTCCTGGGTTGTTGAATGGAAAAAGACAGAGTTAGCAGAAACTCACCACAGCTAGACTATACAGGCTTTCTAGGCGCCAGGAAGAGGAGGGAGGTCCTAGGAACACACTTCACAAGACCCAGTATCCAGAGTATCTGTAGCAACCGCTTACAACCCCAGCACACAGTTCTCATTGACGCTTTTATACCAAAAAACATCCATAATGTGGAGAAATTTATATTTCACTATGAGTGCCTAGTAACTCAAACCAGTTCTCGTAATCTCAGATGGTCACTGTATAGTTCAGTGCAAATATCTGGACCATATGGGGCTCCGGAGAGCTGGATTAAGGATAAGATATGGAGTTATTTTACTGTTGTTTTTTTAAAGTGAGAGCATAATTCATGCCCGCTCATGGGGTTTAATTTGTTTACGTGAAATTTAAATATGCTGTTTCATGCTACCATTTGCACAGACTGGTTGGCCTAGAGAAACTAAAGTAGTAATGCACTCAGATACAATATACCAAGTACAACTGGTGTGTCTTTGTTTTTAACAACAAATGTAAAAAAAGTAAGAATTTCAAATGAGCTAAGAATCTGAGAGCACCTACACAGAGTAAAGCCAAATGAGAGAGGCCATGGTCAACGCCACAACACATTTATATTTTGTATGGAACAAACAGCAAAGAACAGACCTCTTACTGGTGTGCAGGCAGCCAGGAGCAGGCCAGTTGGTGAGAGGAAGAGCACCTCTCTTTCTGCAGAGAGAGAGACGTGGCAACAGCCTGGGCAGGTTTGATAGTGGTCGCTGAGCAGCCTGCTCACAGCCAGGACACAGTGCAGTGAGTCCACTTGACTGAACAAAACATAACATCTATTTATTTATTCAGACACACACTAACTGATATTACATTGAGTGTCTACCAAACATTCAACAGGTCATAACTACTCAGACAGACTTTATTATAAAGTACTATAGTTGTAAGGCACCTTGCAAATACCTACACGCAGGCCACTGTATCAATACACATTTCAAGAGATTTATCCTTTAGCTTTATTATTACTTCATTTGTTTTGAGACATTGTCACAACAATGAAACAAGGTCTTGGACACATTAATCCAAGCAATTTTCTAGAAATCTGAGGGTTGTGGTGTCTTGATCTAACGGGAGTCATCAACAAAACACTGAATGTGGCATTGAAGCTATTTTCGCGGTGTTGGGGAAAAGTTAAATCAAAATGTAGGTTTGCTTCATATGTAAATGTACAGATTTACATTTTAGTTTTATTTTCATGTGCTTAGTGTTGCTGAGGTTCAAACACACACACACACTTCTTCAGAAGTAGAAAACCCTGAAGCCAAACTATTTTTTTCCCTTTCAAACAATGGCAAAATAACATGGTCCTCGGCAGCATATGACGAACACGGCAGGCATGCAGAACAAAACATCATAAAAAGATGACCCCAGGACCTTAAGGTGGCGCTGCTTTCTTCATGCCTAAGGACATTGTCTCTCATGACTCGCCTGCTTCTATCACACCAGCACACAGGCCAATCCTGGAGATGGCAGAACTGGAGGAAGCCTTCAAATATGGAGAGCAGCTGGAAACAAATGTGACAACAGACTCTTACATTTATGTGGAACAGGAATCAGGAACACGTTGTTTTGAACTCTGACTCTCATCCTGATTGGTGCAGGCATGGCAGGTGCTGGGGTCTGAGCGGCGGCCTGTGGCTTGAACATAAAACCAAGAACAAACTCAGCCACTCAGCACTAAATAATTAAATATAAATATAAATATAATATATATATATATATATATATATATATATATATATATATATATATATGTATGTGTGTATAATATTGTGGACTCCATAATATTTAAATTCTAGTTAGAGATAAAAGCATCAGTTTAATTTCACAAATGCAAATATGAGAGTCACTCTCACCCTTACCTGCGAGTTGTATGACTGAAGACGTACTGGCGGAGGATGGTCATCTTCAGGGGGGATATTGGGACTTGGTGACCTACTGACTTCTCTCCTGCCAAGCATCACCATGCCAGGCATTTGATTCATCTTCACCTGTCGTGCCTTATTAGTCTTCTTCAGAGAGAGCCCCCTGCTGGAGGGGGACTGAACTGCAGGGGGATACGAGTAAAATGTAACTTCTCTGTTACAGCCATAATGGAGTGCATAGAATTTAAGCTAATTATGATTCAATTCATAGAGAAATGATTATTATGAATTATGAATATTGCTAAATGCACAAACGAATACACATTTTCCAGGTTTAAAGCAAGATGCAGCACTGTAGCTGATGTTGATATGGAAACTGAGGGTAAAAGTTGATAAATGAAGCCTTTCTAGTTGGAAAGAGCACAAATTTATACAAATCAAACATAAAATGAAACAAAGGCTGCAAATATTTTTACTTTATTATAAACTTTGGGCAATAAGTCATGGTCCTGGCACCCCATGCGCTGCATATTTAGAGGAATACCTGCTCGCAGCACACCTGATTCAAATAATCACTTTATTAACATTTAAAAGTTAAAAGTCCTTTTTTGTTACTGGGGGTGTGTTAAAGCAGGGAACCATTAAAATATGCAGAGCAGGGTGGAGCCAGGAGCGGGTTTGGTAAAATGAATTATTTTCAGCTTCTATCAGCAAATGTCAAAAGGTCAACAAAAAGGAAGTAATGGTGGAGCCTCCATGAAAAGAGACACTCCTTGTTTAAGATGAGACATACTTGTTATCATTAACAACTTTACTCTTTAAAGAACTAAACTGTAACTCCAACATTTATCTACAAACTTTGATCTTTGAACTTTTATATCTTACTTTTATTTTATAAACACATTTGCTGTTCTAGCTCTAGCTAGAGCTCCCAACAAAAGGTTAAATATTTAATTCTGCAGTCTCCGTAACTATTTCAATAAAAAAAAAAAAAGAAAAAAAAAAAAAGTCCTATATGTCCTATAATTCACACATGATTTTTCCTGGTGCACTGAAACATCTGAAGTCAAATCACCCCGGACTCACATTGAGCCTTTCTTACACATGATCAATCAACAGCCAACTCTACAACCCCTACGCACTGAAACATTGATTTATGGAACACACCTCTAGCCGAAGGCTCTGAAGATGCAAGCATATGAATCCGACTTCGAGAAGACGCCAGACTGTCCCATCTGCTGTTCTGGTCTGAGTCAACTTTCCTTTTCTTTTTTGGCTGAGCGCTCCCCAAGTCATCTTCTAGCCACTCGTCTCCTATGTACTCATCCTCTGGGACTAGGGCTGAAACATGATTGGCAGACACTGCTGGTGTGCTGCTGAAAGCTGGTTCTAATAAGCTATGACTGAGAAGGCGACTCTTAGCACTGCCGAGGTTCTGCATAGCTCTTTGGTACTCCTCTCTGCCTGAGACTGGCTGAGGAGGCAACACTGTCTCTCTGCCCTCATGTTGAGTGGGCGGGACATCCCGACTAGTACAAACTTCAATTGGGGATGGAAGGACATCTTGGAAACGAAGTCTTGGCCGCACAGGGCGCAGTGGACTGATAGAGCAGTCAGAGAGCTCAGAATTGCTGTCCTCCTAGTGAAGAAAATGGGGGGCAGAAAAACATTTAAATGAATCAGGATGACTTCAAGTAAACAGGCAGGAGCGTAACAAAGTTGATAAATGACTTGGAGCGCACACACACACACACACACAACATAGGGAAAGTAAACAAACATGTACTGTGTCTAGTCCCACCCCAAATAAAACATCCTCCTCTGTCCCTCTGAGTTGGGGACGGAGTCCATTGGATCGTCTGGTTCCGGAGGGAGTGTTGGCCTCTGTTGGAGTATGTGTAGTAGACTGGGTACGCTGGGAAGCTGAGTGGGGGACATCCTGATGTAGCAGTGGCTCTGAGCACTCTGCATCAAAAAGCTGACTGTCTTGTAAGACAGGCCTTGGAGATATTGGTGCAATTGCACCTAAAGGAGAGAGCAAGAGAGAGAGAGCGCGAGAGAATGATACTTTCCCTACCAAATGCTTCATTTAAACTCCTCCCTCCCATTCAAATATAGAATGAGTTCAAAATCAGGGGTAAGGAAGGCTTTCAACTAGATTTCGGAACATAGCTGTGATTTGACTGCATTCAGCGACATGGGCGTTAACGAGGTCAGGCTGATCATCACGCCACCAAAAAGTACTAGATGGAAGAACCATCATTCCAGAGAACACAGTTACACTGCTCCACAGCCTGGCATTAGGTGCAATGGGTGCAACATTTGGAAATGTAATGTAAAGTGGCAGATTCTATATCACAAAAAAACTTTTTTTTTGCTTCTCCTGTAAATTTAACTTTCAGTAGAAGTGAAAGTAAAACTATTGTATTCCCAGTGATTTTGGAGCATTTCCACTGGTCCATTCCACATGAAATGAAATTCTGGGATTAGTTACATGGGGATGTGAAGTAATGTTTCCTGTCACACAAAAATTATGAGATTATAAATTGTGTAAAACATGTAATTAATAAAAATAAGATCTGAAATCCATCATACTGTACTATACAAAACAGCTACAGAACCTGGTAGCTGACATTTCCAGAACTAACCACCATATTACATTCCTCTCTAAATCACTGTACAAGGTAATGTTTCTGTCTCTCTGTATACTCACCTCCTCCTGCCAGTGCCCTCTTCAGCAGTCTCTCAGTTTCCACACACTCCTGTTGCGTCTCCTGATCCAGGTCTCGACTGTATGTCTTTCGCCACTGCTTCAAGCTATCCAAAGGTTTGTCCCCCTGAAGGAAAGACACACAAGCAGATGCATGAGCATGCAACTCAAATAAACCCAATTCATATTTGTTTACTTGTAAGGCCAGTTTAACCATTGTAGATGTATTTCGACTGTACTGATTTATAGTCTTAAGCAAAAATCTGGTCAAATGACACATTTTGATTTTGTTATATTAAAACGAGATCAAATGTTCATGATTTTAAAAAAAAATAATTTCACATTAAATTTACCAAATAAACAATAATTACACTTCAGAATGTGCAGAAATATGTCCTCTATAGAGACTGTAAGCAACTTTTCACTTTGTAAATCAAAACCACATGCAATCGGACCAGGGCTGCCCAAACCTTTTCATAAGACCATATATGCATTTACACAAAACAGCAAATATGACGGGAGACAAACTAGCTTCACTAATGTGATATAAGACTCTGAAATAACCTTGCTATTGCGGGCGTTGACGGAAGCCCCCTTCTGCACCAACAGCCTTGCTACTGCAAAGTGGCCACAGTTGAGGGCATCATGCAGAGGCGTAACTCCTTCACAGTGTGGTCCACCAGGATCATTAATGTTAGCACCTTTGTCCAGGAGCAAGGCTACAATCTCTACAGAAGGGATACACAAGGTTGGTAAACTAGGCATCTCTGAGACAAAACCAAATTAATGTCACGTTTGTAGATATTCCTCATATTTTTGAGCACTGTGTGATCTGAGCAGTGTCTGCTTCTACATATACTCAGGTTAACCAGGTCATTGTTTGCTCAGTACCTAGATGGCCGTGGTTGCAGGCCTCATGGAGTGGAGTCCAGCCGCAGTAATCTCTGGGGTTTAAGGGATGACCCTGTCACAGGAAGAGAACAGCCATTTCAGACTCGACTGTTCAGGGAGAGACTATTGGAGAGACTTGTTAGGAGAGCAGCTTAGCTCACCTGCTCTACCAGGTACTGGACCTGCTTCAGGTTACCGTCGATACAGGCTCGATGAAGCACTGTCTCACCCTTCTCATTACGCTTGTTCCACTGAGAGTTAGACAGAGAGACGACATTGGAAGACAACATAAGCGAGAACAAGGCAGACATCACCGAATGTTTCAATATTTAAAGAGAGAACTTTTCTCCACAGAGGACTTAATACAAACACTAAGTTAGGATCTGATTTAACAATCCGACACAGAGGTTTCTTTCTTGCCTTTCCAATTCTTCTCCTGCCGCTCACAAGCTTCTCATAATCCTCCAGGTCCTCGTCATCATCTGCCCAGAGAACAAAATGTTAGGCATTTCACACCTTTCCCGTGTATAAATGCACATTTATCACTATTTAAGCTTCAATTCTTTAATATTACTTTCTCGGTTTATTTACTCACCCGAGTCCGAGAGCTGGATGTCACTATCAAGAGGTTCACTGTTCTGCAGCTGCTCTTCCTCCTCGTCTTCCTCACTGTCATCCAACCTGCGGCCCTCAGCTTCACACAACTCCCGGAGACAGGCCTCCGTGGCCTCAGCATCTGTTGATCTGACCCGCCTCTGTGCTTGCAGCCATGCTCGCAAAACTCGCCTCTGCAGCAGAGATCCCACAAGTAAAGAAGCAGCAGTTATTCATCCAGCTAAATATATATAGTCTCACTCACCTTCTTCTGTGCGAAGACAAGGAGGGGGCATCTGTGTTAACTTTGTATTAGAATTTCCGATGCCGCAGTGGGTCCGCAGATACAGATTACAGCCTCAGTGATAATAAACAAGTTACTAACAGAACACAAAAAGATCAGAGTGTGTTTAAACACCACATTTCTTTTTTCTTTCCCAAGAAGAGGAGCTGGGTCTGTGACTGAAGCAGACAACTACTCATAAAACATCCACGTCTGCTCTTACCATCCTGTGGAGGGGAAACCAACACCATCACCTGTTATGTTTGTTTCACAGGATCTACAGAAACAAGCAATATCTCTGGATAAGGATGTTCTGATGTTTCCCTTCCACTGCTGTACTTTAAATAACGTCACCAGTTGGCTTCACTGGAGCTTCAGAACTGAGCCATTTCTCTGGATATGTGTATTCTGGTGTTGGTTTATTAGGAGTAGATGTGTGGATGTTTCAATTTTAAAATGTGATCTTTTAGTGTTGTGTTCATTACAGTGCTGTTCAGGTGAAATCCTCCTCTTCTTCCCATCACAGTGACACCCTCTAATTCAGTATATTATACTACCCATTCAGTATGTTTACTATCTCTCTGGTTGTAGCCTACATCTATGGATCCGCAGCTGCATCGGACGTTCTAACACAAAGATTGGGGAAACAAACTGTGGGTATAAGGTGAATAACTAGGTTTGGGGACACTTGGCCAAATGACAATTCTTTGGGTAGAAGGAAAGCGCCTTTGCTGTTTACCTACTGTCCCAAAAAGCTTCCCGTAATAATTATATTACTTTGTTTACTCGTGAAACAAACTGTGTTCAAGTAGAAATAAAGACGCAACAAAAACAGTGGAATACTATGGAAAAGACAACAAAAAACATTGGAATACTATGGAAAAATGTATATTAAACTGGCAAGTGGACTTAACAGCAAGAGAGTTAGAAACCTGGCTGACCTGGAGCTTGTTTTGAGCCGCTCTCTCAGCACAACGCAAGGCAGTATTGTAACTGCTGTCCATCTCCTCAATGCTTTTTCCCGACTCTTCCTGACATCCTGCAATGTTCAGCCACGTCTCACACTCCTAACACACACACACACACACTTACTTTAGCCATGAGAAGTTTGGCATTTTAGTGAAGCCTCTGTGACTTTAGTGAACCCAGTGTCTAGTAGCATGTTGCAGTACCTCTTTGGCATTGCCTTGTCTCAGCTCTAGTTCATGTCTGTAGTGCTCTATAGCTTTGTGGTACTGCCGCAGGTCAGAGTATGTGGCAGCAAGAGAGACGTGGATGACCGCCAGCTCTCGGGAGGGCTTCCCTAAGGCCTCAGCACACGACAGCTAAACACAGACACACACAGTCTTGTATAAATGAACTTCAAGCAATATTGCTTAACTGTGTAGTTTAAAAATGATCATCAAGAGTAGAGATTCTGTGAACTTCAGTCACCAGGTCTCCAGTGATAGGTGATGCCACAATCTGCTTAGAATTGCAACAGAGTCTCTAGCAGGCACAACAGACACTAACCTGGGTTTGGTAAGCATCCAAAGCTTTCGAATAGCAGCAAACTTTGCAGTAGATGTCCCCAAGCTCCTCTGCAAGACACAGGACCTCCTGGGAGACCTTATGGTTGACGGCTGACATAGCTTTTTCCAGCTTAGAGCCACGGGTTGCTACAGAAACAGAGGCAATGTGAAAAAAGGTCAGAGGTTGAAATATCAGAACATTTGAAATTCTACACATTCCAAAGACTTACTTTTCTGTTAAAGTAATAAAAAGTGTCTTGCACTCCTCACCATATCTCAAGTCCCTTTTCACTGCCTCTCTCTCTGCAGGCTGTTGGGACCCTAGTTGGAAGGCCTTCTTGAGAGAGCGCCGAGCACCCTGGAAATCTCCCAGATTCAACAGAACCTGAACAAATATCAAATGAACAGCACTTTTGGAAGAAAGCTCATCATCTAGCTCAGCTTTTATGTAAACTTCAACCACTGATCAGAACACTACAACACAGAGGTGACTGGTACCTTGCCAATGTTGTAGAAGCACTCGCTCTCACTAAACTTGTCATTCATCTTGTGTGAGCACTCCTTGCTCTTCTCAAAGCATCGGATGGCAAGTGAGTGCTGACCGTTTCGGAAGTGGATGTTGGCCAAGTTGAAGTTGGCACGGTACAGGTCCTCTAGAAGATTGTTCTTCCTATAACAGAAGAAGACCAGTGTTAGGTAAATGGTTCATTAAAGAATCTTTATGTCACTTGACGTATACATGACTACAGTACAGCAAAAACAACTCTTAGTTGAGCTTAAGCTCTACAACATTTATGCTTGACCGATATTCAGTATTTATATCGATATCGGGATATAAACAGAGCACGATATGGACCAAGGCAATATCATTCATTTTTAGTTTTTAAATTCTTAATTAACGTTCTGTCATCAGCTCCTACTCTACAGTACTCCCCTCTGCCCCCATTTCTGCTCACACACACACTATGGATGGGGCATAAGACTTATTTAAGACGAAATGAAGATGTCAATGTTTAAATAAATGGATTAAGGATCTTATGGGTGCCCACTGTATTTTTCCTCATAATATATTGTATCAAATATCACCACCAAACTAAAAATATATCGGGATATGAGCCCTAGTGAGAGCACAGGGTTTCTGCCCCTGGGCACAGAAATGGTTAAGGCCCAACAGTAGCATCTTAGCAAACACGAGTGTTGATCCCAAAACCCTGTGGATCAATAAGCCAGGGCTCCAACCAAAGAGCCAACACTGCCTCTGTGTAGTGCATTAGTATCTTACTCTGAGATGTAGATGCTCTGTCGGATGAATTCATTGCAGCGATGTGGGTCCTTCAGACCATCGCACACGAAGCCCAAATTCAGCAGCAGTCGTGCTCTCATCTCACTTCGCTCCCGAGCTGAAACTATCCCTGGGGCACACAGACACATATGTGATCAGCCCCAAACACTGCAGCACTAAAAACAGCACACAACAATGGCTAGTAATGGAATATTTAATGGTGAGATTCTATCAATATCAGGAAAAGCTGTTTGGGGGGAAAAAACTGTCAGGATAAGTGACAGATTGCTAATTTGGGGTCTGACAGACAGACAGCTTTTAGACAGAATTAAAGAAGTCCACACTTTATAAACATTTTCTGATGTTAAAAATGCATCTTTCCAGCTAATTTTTTAAGCTAAAAGTAACTGTGCATATAAACCCACATTTAACCCATGCAATGACAATCACATACACACACACACGCCCGCCGCCCTATCCTTGGTGCCCGGGGAGCAGCTGGAGAGTTCAGTGTCTTACTCGAGTTATGCTTTCTAGTTCTAAACAGGCCTTGTGGTGGAAAAGGCTGAGAACCCCTGCAGTAATGAACACAGAGAGTTTGTGGACAAGAATAAGACCTTCTAGGCGTTCATCCACTAAAGCCAGACTCTTCTTGAATGCATCTTCAGCCTGCTTCAGGCTGCCCAGTGATTGGTCTGAATCATGGAGAAAGAGGTAAGTCCGGCCAATGGTGGCCAGAGCTCTTTGTTCCTCCACGGCATCACTGACAGAGCGAGCCAGGTCCAAATGCCGTCTTTGGTGCTGCAAAACAGTCAGGGGTCATTGCTTGTCAGACACAGACTATAGCACAGAATTAATCAGAACCTTCATCATATACAACAAATAACATTTATGCATAACATGTTATTAATAAATATTAACATATACATCCATAAAATCAACAAAGAAACAAATCCACATACAATGCACAACTAAATTAAACATCATCCCACAAAGGAATGGCGGAACTATATTGAATCCAATTCTCCCAAATTTCATAAATTGTGGTCTTGAAGCCTGATTGAGAAGACTGTTCTTTCCATTTCCGTAAACAATGTCCTGCCAGTTCTCTCCAGAGCATCAGGCTTTCATCACCTGGACTCTCACCTTCAGAGCAGATTCAATGTCCCCCAGTTCTGCATAACATTCTCCAATCTTCCGATTGGCTACAGCACAGCCAATCACATCCTGCAAAACCTGTGACAGGGCCAGTTCCTGCCTGTGCTCCTCAATGGCAGCCTGGTAATCACCTAAAGGAGACATGGGAGTGAGGAAGAGCTCTGCCACACAGATCATCCTGTACACCACTTCACTTTGGCTCTCTCACCACTTCTGGCCAAAACCTCTCCCAGCTGATTGCAGACACTGGCTTCCTCCTTCAGGTTACTGGAGCTCTGGGCTCTGCTTTTGGCCTTCTGCAGCTCTGTGGGGAAGCAGACAGCTCTGGTTAATGAAGATTCATGTCTGATCTGGAGATGATTAGACATGAAGCCAGTGAAGGTCAGATAAACAGGCACGACGTGTATTACTGTGCAGACAGTCTGCACTAATAGATACACAGGCCTCGATCATCATCATTATCTGATCCAATATCAGGTTTTCAGGGGTGAAGAAAGCTTTCAATGAGGGTTTCACTGGTGAAAACGATCAGATCTCCTACACTTACGTCTGATCTCCTTCGATGCGCTCATTGTGCACAGCTCCCGTCCTCCCAACACCAACAAATCAGTTGAAACACTGGGTTGCCATGGAAACGCAACTACCTCCTCCTATACACATAAACAGTCAATTACTGGTGTCGGTTCCGAAGCCGATCCTTCGCTCTGAAACCAGAAAAACTGCAAATCAAGCGTCGTTCAGCGGCGGAGAAGCCAGTTCCTTCGGTTTCCGATACCGCGCCAAGAGCTCTGCTGCTCGCTGATTGGCTACCGCCGGTGAACGAACACCCGGAAAGCCCCGCCTCTTGAGGTCTACATTGAAAGGCCATACTTGTAAGGTCATTTTCAGCTGGCGATTGCTAAAACCCACGTCGAAGTTAAAATCCAAACATAAGAAAGTATTGGTCGATGTTTGTAAGTGCCTGTTGTGTCCAACACTACGAGATTTCATATATGTATCCATAAATAAACTTTATGCTCTAACTAAATAAAAAATAAAATAAAAATGTGCATAACTGATAAGGGCGTACCTTATATACACTACAGGCACATCTTATGAGCTGTTGGTAATTAAATATTTAAAGAGTAATTATATTTGTATCAGTGCTACACTGTGTGGGAAGGCATCTGTCATCTCAGGTTTCATATTCAGCACGATTAAAGTGATTAAAGCGAAACTGTAGTGTGACAGTGGAAAATGGAAGCAAGGCATTGAACTTTAAAAATAATGTCCAAATTTTTAATAAAGCGTTTCAACAACCAAGTCATCAAACACATTCATACAAAAAACACTGCAACCTGTACACATATCTAAAGAAATTGTGCACCAAAATAATCAAATGTACTCAATTTGATTTTCTGTGAACTCTTTCTTTAAACAGAGCATTCCCCTGAACACTGTCTCAATATTGCACATTTTTATAGTTATTTGTGAAGATTGTAATCCTTCAGCAATATCAACAAATGGGAGCATACTTGTTCACCACTACAATGGTCAAATGTCCTTTCTCTCCTCCAGAAAATAAAGAAACTTAAAAGAAAAAAGGTAGTTTTGTTGGTTCGGTCATCTTCAGGAAATATATACAAAACTTTTTTTGGAAATGCAGAATATTTTAAACTTTTTTTTTCTCACTGTAAAAAACAAACAGGTGACAATGTCTGGATTAAGATGTAGAGAGTGAAGGAATAAGGCACTGCTTGTGAGGATATGTATTCACATTGCCAGGATTCAATGAAAAAAGGCCCATTCTAGAAGGCTCCTCATTATTTCAGCACAAAGTCTGGATGAGTTATATAGACAGCAGCACCTGTCAGTTCAGTAAATTTGTACTAATATCCAAGCTACACTCATGGTCTGGTTTCATCGGTTTCTGTTGGTGGGCTGAGCTGATCCAGAAGTTCCAAATAGAGGGCAACACGTTGGATTAGGGGGGCATTCTTCTCTGCTCGCAACAGTCGAGAGTACACCTGCTTGTAGAGCTTCACCTGCTCCTCTTCTTTAGTGCTGCTCAACACAGATGCATAACCAGATTAATTGTGTGTAAAGACATATGGAGACATTTCTTCTTTCTGCTTAAGCCATTAACATGCCATTCTGCTTCCATGTTAAAACGTCTTAATTTTTCTATTAACTCAATCAAAATATAAATTGAAATGCAATTCTTTGATGCATTAATCAATACACCCATGTTCACAGAATGACTTTCCTGAAACTTCAACGCTGAGCTACTATTTTAGTGACACACAATTCCAGTAAATCTCATCTCACCTGGGTTTGCGTTTACTTGTAGTGCTGAGTTTGACCAGCTGTAGCAGCAGGAAAGAGAAACTTGGCTCAAAGACACCAGTCAGCTTCAACACCTCCTCTGTGTTTAGCCCTGATGATGCAGAGCTTTCACACCCCTCACTGGATTCATCAGGATTGACTGCATCCTGTACGGCCACTGCCTGCAAATATAATCACAAATCTTACAAAACAGCGAGACAATAATGTCCCGTTTTAAGTATTTCTGTCTGTGTACCTCTCTTTGCTGGTGCTCCTGAAGCTCCTTGTGTATTAGTCTGAAGGCATGACGTGTTTCATTCATGATCTCTAGAGCACCAGTTAGGGTTTTTAATTTCACCGCACCGCTGCTCTGCCCTGAAACACACATCACACAGAATTGAGACATATGAGAAAGAAGATATCCAGTTGTAGCTACAAGAAGTTGTAGACTGGGAGACCTGTGTGTGACACTGACCTGCCATGGTGAACTCAGCAAAGGCAACTCTCTCAAGCAGTGTGCGAAGGAGTTCACAAGGTGCGTCGCTCAGGCTGAGGAACAAACGCACTGCTTTGGAGTAATGGAGCTCTGCTAGAGACCTGTGCTGCTTTCGTAAACTCTCATCACCCACCTGCAGCAGGCACAGAGTGGAATGAGTGTTTGCATCAAAACACAATGGAGCAGAGTATGCACAAATACATGAATGAGAGGAAATGTTTACCTGGTTGCGATAACAGCTGTGGTACATGGAGGCAAGTCTGTGGTGAATGGTAGCCGCTCTGTACTGGTAGAGAGGCTGACGAGCAGACTCTGTCTGGAGGTCACAATATCGCAGAGACTTCATCATGGCCTCTGTCACTTCCCTCTCAATCTGAAATAAAAAGGTACAGTACAAAACTTAATCGCAATTTAGGTTAATTGCCGTTATAATACTCAGCGAACAGTAAGGTGACATATCCTGTATGTAGGGGTTTTACCTGTTCTTGGGCTTTGCGGGAGAGTGGAGCATAGTCCTGGAGTAGTGTAGCCAGGGTGAAGTATGTGGTGGAGAGCTCCCAGTTAACAGAGTCCCATACTGCTGTATGGCTCTCTCTGATGCCCAGACATTTCATGGCCCTTTGATAGTAATCTACAGCCTGTACACAGATGGAAGGAGACCGTATGCTATATTAGGGCTGTAATTATAATTAATAGTAATTCTCTTAAAACACATTTTGCACAATATAAACACTACAGATTTAAATACATTAATTTTCTTTAGCTTACTGCACTGTGACTCAACCTGACAGGTTTTTGGTGCTTAACTGGTCAGTATGTGTGTTTATACCTTGTTGTAATAGAGAGCCTCTTCCGGTGAGAACTCTCCTCGACTCTCTTCTGAGGTCATGGCACAGTGAGCCTGGGCACAGATGCGCATCAGTCTGCCCATGTTACACAGCAGCAGAGCTTTATTCACGGAGTCAGAGATGGCCTCAAAGTTCTGCATGCCCTTCTCAAAATATGAATAGCTTTTCTTCCACAGTTCCTGCTCAGCTGCACACACTGACCTCCGAACTGCATGACAGAGAAAGGCATATTTAATACACTGACATATGTTTGGTCTGTGAATACAAGCTTCCTAGTTATAAGGACAGTTGAAGTGGTGCACTCTAGTAGAAAACAGCACTCACCCCCTTCTTTTTCTGTCTGCAAAGCTGCAGCCTGGTTCATGTAGAACACACCCATCTCATTGCGGATGTTGCCAAGCCGCTTCAGAACCTGTGCAAGCTGTTCTTGTCCCAGGTTCTTCAGAGCCTCAGAAGTCAAAAGGTCATGGGCAGCCTCATAACACTTATTGCTAACAAATAGCTGGTACTCTGGGTCGGTGGCTAGATCAGTGGCCATGTTGAAGGCTGAAAGACAAATACATTAAGATTATTATTAAGGTGAACAATGAATGGCCATATTCTGCTATGATATAGGCTCTTTCTATCAAAGATTGGTTGGCTAAACGACTAATTTTCCTTAATAAAGCAAAAGTTTCCATATCAAAATGTAAACACAGGTTTACATACTGAGGAGTAAAACTCCAGCCCAAGTCAAATGCTTTCTATTTAAAAAGTAAACTGATCTCAAGTTTTTAAAACCTGATCTATTGTATTTATGGTGTCCCCTACAAAAAGAAATGTGCTTAAAATCACAACAGAAATAGAAATATGCTCATACGGTTCAGTGTTTATTTTATGCTGAGGCTGTCTCTGATAAATGCTCAGTATTTCACTGTCAATCCAATTTAACTCATCCTTCTCTGTGGAAAGATAAACTCAATCTGGCTCTGGAGCATAGTGATGGACAAAGCTGCCCTGATCCAATCACGATCACAGTCAAGAAATGTAGATAACTAACACAAGTCATATAATTTTATTGAAAGGGGGTTGGCTTTTTTGTTTTGCTGGTGTACAAAACAACACTGTTATCGAGCTAAACTGCAGAATTAGTGAAATGGTTGGTTTCTCAGTGGGGGCTACATCACACTGCTCCTGTGTTCTGCCCTCAAATCCATGGAAAATATTCAAACCACCTTTACGTTTCATTGTAATTTCAAGTAATCCCATAGTCTTTACATCTTGGGCGTTTGGAAACCTTTAGCCAGAAACCCATTTCTCAACTCTGGACTTTACTTCTGAACTGTAGCACTGAACAGACAGAGTACTGAAGCTGGAAACGAATGACTTCATGCATGCAAGATTTGTGTGTGCAGGTATTAAGGAAAAACGTATTCATTATTTATATCAAAATGATTTAGAAATCAAAAAGTAGAGAAAGAAAGCATGAGTGTTAATGCTGAGACCTTGGCAGGAGCTCTCCCGGTGTAGGCAATGAAGAATCTCCTGGTCGTCTCTGGTCTGGTAGCTGTACTCTTCCAGATAGGCAGCTCTATTTGAGGCATTCTGCGCTAGCATGAGCTGTATGTCTCCACAGAGACACAGACACTGACTATGGAACAACAGTACATGGGCATGCAACCCACTACTTATAGCACAATATGCATCTAAACACAGTGAGGAAAGAAGACAGAGAAAAAGTATAATTAGGACAGAAATCTTTTCAATGAAGTATCAGTAATCACTCAGTCTTGTGTGAGAATCAGTCTATTCTCCGATGATGACTTCTCACCATGGCATTGTAGAGCCAGTTTGATGTACCGCAGGGCACGACCATACTTCAGCAGGTTGGTGGCAGCCTCAGCAAGCACATAGTATGCTTTTGAGGCCTTCAGGAAAAGCTGCAGCTTCATCTGGTGTTGCCAGGAGCCAGGCAGCATGCCTGAACGCATGGGTAACTTGAGGCCCTCACCACATGGGGCAGCTATGAAGCAACACGACAAAAGAGTCAATTAAAACACCTTACTAGCTACAAGTATTGAAACCTTCAGTGAGATGCAGCAAAGGTAAAAATCTGGGCATCACCAAGAACTGTTTAGGTGCTTCAAGTCTGACCTCTGTCAAGCAACAGGGCAATCTCTTTTTCCACAGCCCTGGCTCCACTCTCCTCATATTTTAGAGGAATGGGAGTGTTGGGGTCTGCCGCTGGCAAGTCTGTCTCCTTCTTTATGCTACTATCCACTGCCTTCAACCCCTATAGCACAAAGGATGACAGTCTGTTCATTTCTGAACATCTATAATATATGTCTCCTGAAATATGAAAGCCAACATACATACAGTATGGAGGTTATCAGAGTGATCTCACCTTCAGGACGTAACAAAGGACAAGCCTACATTTCTCTTCTTTGTCATGGGACACGGGAAATGAACAGTTGGGCTAGTAGGGGGACATAAAGACAAAGGTTCTTAGGCTTTCACTGTGAGAGAATGATAATTTTCAAATATTGTTGTGGTTCATGTTTCATTTAAAAAAAACAAAAGAAGTTAAAATATGGTGTAATTTTACTGCCAAAAGCCACATACACAATCCCATATATATCATTTGTGATATATAAAAATGCTCCCTCAAATTTACCATGCTCTTGCTCAGACTGGCAGCAGTGCTGAAAAGTAGCACATATCGATACATAGCACAACAGTAAGACTGCAAGAATTTCATTGGTCAAAACCAGCTTCTGACTGTCTGAAGCCTTTTGGCAGCTTTGTTGCACCTGAGCACAAGAGTACAGTATGGTCCACAAGTGAGCAGGATACATTTCTGCATGTGTACATGCTTTCAAAATGTAAGAACATACTGACTACTTGAGCAGGTTATATCTAAGAGGATGTGCAAGACCATGGTAAATGACAGAGTGCATTTATATCACATGTGAGCAAATGAAATCTGTGAGTGTGGATGAATTGTGCTTTAACTTTTTTTTTTTTATATAAAAAAAAAAAACAACAACAAAAAAAACATTTTGGCAGTAAAATAACACCATATTTAAAGCTCTTTAGTAAAAGAGCAAACATACTCTGATTTTGTGAGTAGATGTATACTTTTCAGGAACAGACAGTTCTCCCACAGACTTGATGACAGCCACAGCCTTGCAATCCTTTAGATGTTCAGATGATGTGCTGTAGGAGCAGCTCTCATCTTCATCATCCTCTTCATCCTCATCCTCACTGTAACTGTCTTCTGAGCCTCCATTCCTCAGAGACTCCCCACTGCCCTCTTCCTCACTTGAGTCATCTAGCTGGAAGAGCTCTGAAAGCATGTAGTGTGCAGAGGCTATGATCTGATCAACAGTCAGAATGAGAGAATGATACGTCACTGTCAAATCAACGAGGAGAAACGTAGAAACAATTCAAAGAGTCTTGAGGTATGATATGGGAAAACATTATGTACTTGAGGGTGTTTTTCCTCATCCAGCAGTTTAACACAGTTGAGCAGGAGAGTTCTGATGGTCCCATAATGCTTCCTGTTTTGGTTCTTTTTCAGCATCATATTGCTGGCCACCCTGTAAAAACAGGAAACAGTATCTGTGTTCATATCACCCAAAGTGAAAACATCTGCTGATTGATAAAACACATAATGCACTTTGTAATGCTTTAAGACAAAATTCCAGATATGGAACTTACTTATACAGAAGCACAGCCACAGGCAGAGTGAAGGGATTCTGGCATTTTTCTTCAGGTGCTTCCTCACACAGTGTCGTCAGGTCATACAGCTTTACAATGTCACTTCCACTGGCTAGAAAGCAACAGAAGTGGAATGGCTGTTAGATAAGAGGAAGTGTGGCTATAGTGCTTCAAAATGCTGTTTAATAAGTACAGGGGTTGAACAATGAAACTGAAATGAAACTTAGACCACAATAATTTATTAGTATGGTGTACTAGGGCCTCCTTTTGCGGCCAATACAGTGTAAATTCGTCTTGGGAATGACATTTGTTGGATACAATCCGGGTTAGCACCCGAACATCCCTTTCAGACAGCTTCCTCTTGCGTTTACAGTTAATCCTGTTGGATGTGGTTCATCCTTCTTGGTGGTACGCTGACATTACTCCGGATACATCACAAAGACTTGCTGTCTTGGTCACAGATGCGCCAGCAAGGCATGCACCAACAGTTTGTCCTCTTTTGAACTCTGAAATGTCACACATAATGTTGTGTGCATTGTAATATTTTGAGCATAACTGTGCGTGCTCTTACCTGCTAATTGAACCTTCACACTCTGCTCTTACTGGTGCAATGTGCAATTAATGAAGATTGGCCACCAGGATGGTCCAATTTAGCCATGAAACTTCCCACACTAAAATGACAGGTGTTTCTTTTTTTTCTTTGTCCAACCCCTGTATGTCTATATCCCTGTTGGCAAATTCCAAATTGTAAAAAAAGGCATACAAAATATATCTCTACTACTAACCCTTAAAGAGCCAGTAAGTGTGTCCTTCTTTGGTACAATTGGATTTAAGAAAAGAAAGAATATTCTGTGCAATGTCTTTCACCACTCGAGTGGAAAATGTAGAATTCTCCAAATCAGGGATGTCTTCTGTCTTGATCATCTCATACTTCTGTTAACAACAAAAGAGCTCCATGTATGCAGTACAAATGTTTGCATTTGTACTAACATTTAAAAGAATGGAATACTGAACAAAGAAATACTTTACCTGTACTATTCCATTTACATGAAAACACATGACAAGTTCTGGTACATTGCACATCAAATTGTCCAACCAGTAATCAATACCAGTAAGGATGTTGATTGGTTTGTTGTTATCCCTTCAAGAAAAGATGGGGGAGGGGAGGATTAGCTAAAGCAACCCAAAATACATTCTTTTCAGAAACTTAAAGATATGTTACGTATTTTAAATCTTGTGTAAATCTGACATGAGCTCGGACCTGAGTCGCAGACTGACAGCTGGGTAGCGCCCTCCTCCAAAGATAGGCATGTTGGAGCCCACTAACATGTGGATGTCCTCAAACGTCCAGAGAATGTTCCGTACAAAGTCATTCTTTAATCCCTGTGCCAACAAGAGAGAAATAGCGCTACATAACATTGGTGATGCCTAGTAATATCTTTTTTAAATAGAACACAGCAGTCAAGTCTACTTTACTGTTACCTGGCTGTTCTCTCCCTCATTGAAGAGTGTGGGAAGGTTCTGATCTTTATGGACAGATGCAACATGGCCAAGAGCATACGTGTTCCCCAGTCGCTCCTGGAAAATAAAGGAATGAAAAAATAATTTTTCCCAAAAATTTTGCATACTTGGTCATTTGTGGAGATTGTGTTAGATACAATCAAGTTGAAAACAAATATAATGTTTGTCAGTTTGGATCGCATAGAAACTTTTAGTAACATGAAATTAGGATTTAATAGTTATATACATACGAATGTAATCCACTGCATTAGTTCAACTGAGATAAAAATGTTTTGCTGCAAATTTTAGTTTGTATTTCACATTTTGTACATCTTGTATTGGAGTCCAGAAATAGTCAGACAGCACTGAGGGGTTCCAGGATCTTTGGGAATACTTTTCCATTGTGAGAAGGTCTTGGTGAAATCATTTGCCATGCTCATCACTGACTGCTCCAAGGTTTACATTTTAAAATGAATTTTAAATGACATGTTACAGTTCATTGCTGTGTAAGCTCAATTGTCAACAAGGTTGTCGTAGTTTGGTTAATAGTAAATGAACTGCTTGTGCTTGTCATTCGTGAGGTGTTGCATTTGTGGACCAACACAAAAGCCTTCGTTGAGGTTGGGAACATTTCTCTCAAGTAAAAAGCTTCATCTTCTTTGTTCATAGGCTTCACAAATATTTAATCAGTCCAAGTTTTTTGTGAAGTCAATTGCTATCAGATTGGTCAGTTTCTTTTAGTGTAATGTGACTTTCTATCACAGCTGTTCCATTGACAGGATTAACAGAGTACTTCATATATCCCAGCTGCAGTCCAAGCAACAGTGCAACCACATTTTAATCTCCCAAAGATGTTCCAGTTGTAATTGTGATAGTTCAGGGGTGTCCAATCTTATCCGCAAAGGGCCAGTGTGGCTGTAAGTTTTCATTCCAGCCAAATGAATCAGTTTTTTTAAAACTGGCCTGATTAAACAAGTGGAATCAGGAGTCAAAAGGTTATTTACAATGCACCCTTTGCATATAAGATTGGACACCTCTGCTATAGTTGATATGTTTCAATAACAGTTCAACCATCTTGTGTTTCTTCATGTGTGCAGCATAGACAACTGGAACTGAAGGATGGACACAGCCACTGTGCAACAAGACAGCCATGAAATCTAAAAAGGATTAATCAATAAAAAGACACCCCTGTTTTGGCTCATGCTCACAATCCAAAGCAGCAAACAACCCATCAATATCAGCAGATCTTGAACCCAGCAACTCTGCATTTGCTTTTGACAAACACAAGTCCCCTGACTAAATCTCTCAGCCAAGCCCCAAGATCAACACATTTCACAACAAATATTAGGAGGCTAAGATTGTCTTGATCGCTGACCTTACAACCGAAGTACAACTCATAAGCTTTCATGATAAGAGTTGTCATGGTGTGTCATTGAGGCTTAAGTGTTTACTCCCCACAAATGCAAGAGAACGTATTGCAGCTGTTGCAACACGGATGAGACATTTTTTAACTATAGTTGTTTCGATTTTAAGTAACCAGCATAAAAATATCTTAATATGTTTACTTGAACAAGTGCAGCAACATGATCGCACCAAACTGAAATATCAATCAATCAATCAATCAAGCTTTTATAGCATCTGCACACAGCCTTTGGACATGCTTAAACATGTCAAGGCCTAATCTGTAACAAATCCTCTTACGTCATTCATTTTCAATCAATCAAACGCAAGAAAAGCATTCTTAGGCTTGCCTGTAAAATATGAACAACATATATATTGCGACTATATACGTACAAACTGGAAATGTGGGAAGAGAGAGATTTTCTAGGAAACAGTACATGATGGGAAAATTCTGATGGGGTTTTCTTGATCAGCAGCTCAAAATACATATGATGGACCTAAACTTTTCAGGAAGCAAAATATTTATTGCACCTCTTTTGGAATAGTGGACTGGTCTGCTTCAGAAGCAGAGCTGTTAAATGTAGCTGGCCAGGATGGACCAAATTCAGCACTTCCACAAGCCGCCTCTGCTTCAGCACAATTGTCTGAGTGTGAAGGCACAGGTTCTGCAGCTTCATTTCCATTTATGCTGAAACACAAGAATGATGTTATCAGCAGCAATGAACTAAACAAGTGAGGACAATAGAATTTGTCTGTTATCAACCCATTACTAATATGCTTTAAGCTCACCTGTAGTAAAGAAATTTGGAGAGAATGGCCTTTTCATACCAGTGCTCCTTACTTTTCTTCTTTCTTTGCCACTTCTGGTCAATAAGCCGCTGGTAAAACTCTTTCAACCATGTCCAGTCTCCCGTCTAAATACGTAAAACACAGAAAAATCAGTGCTTTGATTTAGTTTGTCACATCTGTCTAATTCCACATTTTATGGTAAGGTCTACAGTGATTATACTATGAGAAGTAAATGTGAAAGCAACTTAAGCACATTATCTCAGTAGAAGGGAATGTGCTCACATGGGACGACCGCATAAAGAGCTCTTGAATGTCAAGTTCATCCAGCAGCAGAGTCCTGCCCACCCTATGAACTGCCATGCTGACATGAGACTTACTGTACGGTATCTTCAGCAGCTTTTTTATGTTCTGTCAGAGAGAGAAACAGACACTGAAAAAAATGTCCAGCTTTCACAGGAAAATCAATATTTTAAATAAGCTCATAACAAAAAAAACCCACCTCAGAATCAGACACCACATCAACGTCATTCCCAATGGAGTCAATGAAGTCGTAGGCCATACCAAAGCTTAAATCAAACACACAAAAAATAAATTAGAAAGAAAAGGTTATGAATATTAACTTCAAAATTAAAGAATGCACTCATCAAAATGTCAATGAGACATAATATTCATCATACCTAGAAAAGGGCTTGCTTTTGCTGCTGGAGCCAAGTACAGTGGTGCCAGCAGAACCAAGCTGGGCACTCTCTCTGAGCCAGTTGGCTGGGGGCAACTTGAGATCTGTCTGCTCCTGAAGAAGTGCATAGGTGGCTGGAGGTGGTGCTGCGGAGTACTTTACTATGGCACGACTCTTGACTTCATTGTTGCCAAGACACACAACTGCCCCCTGAACAACAAACAGAAGGCTTACAGACACTAGAAATATATTAATATTGTCATATTCACCTATGCTTCACTTTTGAAGTAAAAAAATGTAAAAACACTCCTCAAATTTGCAAGTTATACGGAAGTTAAGAGTGACTTTAGTGGAGGGTTGGGGTGTAAATTTGGGCTGGGTGATATGGATAAAAATTATATCCTGATATATCCTCCTCTGGTTGCTCTTCATTGTCAACCAGAAGAGGATGGGTTCCTCTCTTGAGCCTTGGTTTTTCTCAAGGTTTCTTCCTCCCAGTCTGAGGGTGTTTTTCCTTGCCACTGTTGCCTGCTGGCTGCTAATTTGAGGCTTGGACATGGATTTCTGTAAGGCTGCTTTGTGACAAATCCTTTGTTGTAAAAAAGCGCTATACAAATAAACTTTGATTGATTGACTGATTGATATATTTTATTTGAATGGCAGCATTCACCCCATGACATCCAAAAACCTCAAGCCAAACATAAACCTCAAGCCAAACATAACCTCAAGCCAAACATAGCCTCAACCCATATCTATACCCTCTTTACATCTATATATCACGTTATCTGGTGTGATGGAATAATATTGATTAACTGCTACATTTTGAACCTCTAATCGACTTGAGCTTGCCCCTGTCGACTACTTCAATCATTTTATTTTTAATTCTCGCCACTGTGTGTGTATTCATGTACGATACCCATAACAATGTACTACCATGTCTGTAGTTATGTGATTACACACTGTCCAGTGTGTCACCAATTCAACTGAGGAACTCGAGCATCTTGTTGCAAAGAAAAAATGCTGCCGTCCATCGTACAATAATCAGAATCAAGGTACAATGTTCAATTAATCGCCCAGCACTGTCTGAGATCCAGAACTCCTCTAAACTGTGGCTGACTCTTCCCCCCATTGCCCACCCCTGCACCACACCATATGGCAGACTGGGGTTCAATTCCCAGTCTGGGCAACAATGCTCTGCTGCACCAATAAGAGTCCTTAGGTAAGACTCCAAACACTACTCTGACCTTCTTCTCTAATATGAGCAACCTTGTAAATTACTCTGGACAAGAGCATCAGATAAATGTCATAAATGTAGATGATTGTAAAGATGGGGGGCATTAATATCCATATCAAAGGAAACACAGATGGACACAGTTGTCCATTAGTTTTGGTACATATGTACTGATGACCCACACACTCCAGTGGTACTTGTAGTGTCCTCTTTCCCACAGCTTCCCAACGCCGCCCCTGCTTGTGTTAATGACGACGTCTGGAGACCTGTTACCTGTTTGGTGTGTTCAGTGCTGTCAGGGTCCAGGTCTTCAGGTGTGGGGGAACTCATGTTAAGCCGGGCAGCTCGGACACTGTCCCTGCGGTAAGAGGGGATAGAGTTGGCGTGGCAGACGTGTTCTGTGCGAATGTGACTGTGTGCGTTGGCACTTACCGTGGATGTCGCTTCAGCGGCCTCAGGGGGCGCCGTTACTCATTTTTGAGCGAAACTACACGACAAATGACATCGTTTTCAGAGCTATCGGCCTCGTTGGTTTCAGAAAACCCAAACTAAACCACGGAAAGGGCAACCAAACAGTATCCCTGCCTCCACCTCCACTCACAACTGACCAGCACGAGCGCCCGACGCACGTCACCCGGAAACACATATGACGTCAGGAAAAGTTCTAGAAAAAAAGCCACATATTTTTATATTCGGACATATTTTATGTCGCTGTTCTTAATCCCTGCTTTTCTGACGAGGAAACAATCCTGATTTTATTTAAAAAAATATTATTTTGTATATTATTTATATATTATTTTTATTATTATTAATAATAAATTAAATGTTATTTATATTTATGTATTTATTTAATTCACTTATTTCCCCCACTCCAACCGACTAAATAAATATGATAAATAAATTAAATATAAGAGAATAAACAAGTTTCAAGGAAATTGTTTACCTTCTCCAATAGTAATGGCGTGTATCCTGTTGCCATGGATACAACAGCCTCCCACAGCAATCCCACGATTTAGACTTTACTTTTTACTTTTTACTTTTTAATTCACTTTACATTTGAATTACAATTCAAATGAACTGGAACCATGGCCAAGGGAGGCAAAAGATATGCGAATATGGAGCAGGATGGCAACTGGGTAAGAAAACTGCTTTGATGACTAAAGTCATGCTGTAGACAGGTTAACAAAATGTAGATAAACTAATATAAAAATAATTACACATATTTTATAAACAATAAAAAAGAAATTATTTTTTTTTCTTAGTGTAAAAGAATTTATTCTCATTTTTGCCTCTGTGAAATGTAAAATAAACTCTTTTTGTAGTTTGCCCATGCTGATCTAAACACGGAAAAAAGTGGAGAGGTGTGTACAAACACAGGAACAATGCTGGCCCAGGGAGTGCTCAAGCCCACACTGCAAGAAGGAGAGAGCTACCCCAAAATGAACCCTAAAAAGGTTAAGTTATATTTAATTATCAGTTTACAGACTGCTCTCTTTTACTGCCCTCTTGTGGCTTTACCGCAGATTTAAAACTAAAATAATCATTCTCAGTAGTAAAATGAAGCTGCCACACATTTCAACTATACAAGAGCCAAACTACTTGCTGCCCTTCAACAACAAAACAATCCACTTTCTAGCTATAGATAAAGTCCCATCCTTTAACAAAAAGAGCCAGTCAGCTTACTGCTTATAGAAAGTCCGGCCCTTCAACTAAATCAGCCAATTAGCTTGCTGCTTGCAAATGCAAACTTTACGGAAGTATATTGCTGCCGAGTATAATTTAAAAAATCTTCAGCATGTAATTTTTGCAAGATATTTCTTGTTTTTTGAGAAAGTATCTTGTTAATATGAGATTTCATAAGAAATGACATGTTATCATTATGATATATGCAATGGAGTTGAAAATAATACATAAATAATTGAAAAGGATTATGTAAAACAATACGCTTCTTAAAGAATTCTTACAAAATTATTATTACTATATTGTTTTATTTTAAAATAGCATAAAAGATGTTTGGTTTAGTAGATTGGTGAGAATAATGGTTAGTAATGTTTTGTATGACTGTTGGAGGATAATAGATATTAATAGATTCACAATCTATCACAATAGATATAATAGATTCACACTTGGCTCTCTGTGAAGGCTCTGTTTAGCTCTTCAGTCTTGTCTGCTACTATCTCACTTGGGAGACTCGCTCAATGCTGTTCTAAACTAAAGTATGGATTTGATGAACTGGTCTCTAAATGCAATTGACACCATCTTCTCGAAGAGAAGTCAGGGTTCGGGGGAACCTGTGTGTCCTGACGGTACATTTGCGGCTGGATACACAATGGACTCCTGGGAGAGGTGGTTATGTGCCTGGCGGCGCTGTCAGTTGAGGATATTTATATATTTGTATTTTTTATTGCGAGTACTCTTCTGATTGGACTGGGCACTGCACTGGCATATCAGAAAATTAGAGAAGTGTGGGCAGTGGGACTGCCTGAGATGTTTGACACTCTGTCGAAGGCTGTCGGGATTCAGACTGTGACTTTACATCGCACATTGGAGAACATGTCGGAGAAAGTGTCAGTTTTGCAAAGGAGTATTGATCGTATGGGAGACCGGCAAAATGGACCCTACTCTCTCCCAGCCAAAATATTTCTTGTTATCAGCTATTTGGCTCCCCCCTCATCAGCTCTGACCTTGGCAGATGCTGGAAATCTCCCCCGGAGGACAACGTTCTGGGATGCTCCCTCCCCTCTCCTACCTACTGATTGCAGTCTCTGGTTGGCTACTCAAGGCTGTTTTCGGGAGTTGTTGAGCTTTGTTATCTAAGAACTGAGACATTGTCTCCATGATGACTGATGGACTTCAGTGTTGGCTTCTGGGCAAGGCGCCATCTGCAGGAGGAAAAACATCTTCGCAGCCCCCCCCCCCTGGATGAGCAAGGATTGCAAATGTGCGCTAGATAAGGCTGGCTGCCGAGCGGGACATGCTTGTATCCCATACCCCCCCCTAGTCTGTGTTGATTATGTGTGCTTAAGTGCTTGGATGTTTTTTTTTATCTACCTAAATCATGTTCCTCTTGAAACATAGTCTGGGTGTGTTTTTTTCTTCTTTCCTTACCTCATGTATACTGCTAATGTTTTTCTCAATGAATTTCCCTTTTCCTTCGCGATTGTAAGGGATCAATAAAGTATCTATCTAATCTAATCTAATCTAGATAAGCGAATGCAGGTTCATATTTTCATTCATTCTGTTTTGGACTACAATTCCCTGAACCTGTTCTGCAACTGCAGGTATACAATGCAGGAGGTAAGCAGAGCAAGAAAGCTCTGTGAATGTGTGGTGTTTAACGTTAAAGGAATAAAAGAGTTTTAACATCAGTTCTGGTCACCCTCTATGTGTTCTTAGTGAATACTAGTGCACATTTTGAAACAATAATTATGCGTTGGCCGGGAATCGAACCCGGGTCAACTGCTTGGAAGGCAGCTATGCTCACCACTATACCACCAACGCGTTGCTTCTCTACGTACTCCCATCAATATCCATCCATGCTGTAGTACACATATGCCACCACCAGGGGGTTTCATAATAAAACACATCTTAATACCAGAAATATAATAGTGTATCTCCGAAAATTACAATATTATGTTCGTTCGTATTCATGATCTCATTCAAAAAGTTAGAGTCAGGTTTTATTTTCAAGTGTAAAGTTATTGTTTTTTAACTGTTGATCAGGATGGCTTACAGATAATGAAAATCAGAAATCCAGAACCTCATAACATGCGGAAGCAATGTGTTGCTTCTTGCATGTTGTGTTGAGAAGAAAGACTCTCTGTTCAAACTCTCTGCCTTGCATGTGTCCTGCAGTCAAAGTGATTTTTTTGGTGACAAAATGTGCACTAGTATTCACTAAAAACACAGAGGGTGACCAGAACTGATGTGAAAAGTCTTTTTTTTAATATATATACTCTTTAAACACTACTCATTCACAGAGCTTTCCTGCTCTGCTCACCTCCTGCATTGTATACCTGCTCCTCTGGAGCTACAGGTGTGAATGGACAACGTGCAGTTGCAGAGCAGGTTCAAGGAATTGTAGTTCAAAACAGAATGAATGAAAATATGAACCTGCGTTCTCTTATCTATTATCCTCCAACAGTCATACAAAACATTACTAACCAATCTTCTCACCAACCTACTAAACCAAACTTTTTTATGCTATTTTAAGCTAAAGCTAAAATAATTTATAGTAATAATAAATTTGTTCAACAGAGCCTATTGTTTTATATAATCCTGTTCAATTATGTAAATATTATTTTCAACTCAGTTACACATGCAACATCTTGATACTGCAAAAAAAAGTAACTGTTGTGGTTTTCATTAGATGACAGTGCTGTGGGCTACAACATATTGCAGAGCTTATAAACAGCATTCTTTAATGTCTGAAATCACAACAAGGAATAAACTACAGTCACTATATTTAGTCAAAATTCCTGATCTGTCCATATCGCCGAGTTTTAATGAAAATAGCTAGATTCACTGCAGGAGGTGCTGCAAATTCTAGTGGACCATCTATAAATAGTTAAACGTGGTTTAATGATGTAAATCACTGAAATAGATGAGGTTGTTGGGTAAAAACAAAGTCTTGAAACCTACTGAATTACTGGTTGAATTTTAGTATAGTTTGATTTGGGTCAAAATAGGACAAATTGTCTCTTTTTGAAATGTGAGCTGCCTTGTCTGGCCTAAGCAAATGTTTCTGTTGTTATTAGTAAACTGTTAATGACATTTATAATTTCCTTTATCTTATATCTAGAAAACAATGGGAAGGAACTACCCATTGTCAGAGCATGATAACCGAGCCACACTGCAGAATAACATTGAAACATATGATCACGTAAGTCTACCAGTATTTAGTAAATACACACAGAAGGAATCAGTGAGTGTAGAGTTAGGTCTAATGATCCTTTTCATCATAACATTTCAAGTGTAAAAGACAGCTTTCAGTTTCATATTGTCACAAGCAAAAATTTCAAAATTTCATTTTGATCTTGAAAACATATTTATTACTAAACAACTTTCAAAGACTTACAAACTGGGGTATCTGTGTGTTTCCACAGGGTTTGGGTCGTAAGAAGTGTCTGGATGACCTCCGGCAGCATAACTCTCATTTCTACCTTTGTCATGATGACAGTGGGAGTGCAGTGGGACTGACCAGCACATATAATTCAGTCTATCAGTCTTCTTTCGTCCCTGGGCAGGGAATGGAGAATGAAGAGGGCACACACAGAAGGCGCTTTCCCAGGAGTCATGTAGAGCGGTCTGGACAGGCTGTTGTTGTTGGGGAGCATTATATGTGGTTTGGAAGACATGATCTGGACCAACATATACCTCTTAATGTATTAGCAGCATCTAACCATTCCTCGTCCTTATAAATAATATCAGACAATCCCTGCAGAAAATATTAAAGCTGACATGAATATAGACATCATTGTTTCTCTCAGCTTTTTGTGTTTCTACTAATCAGTTTTATTGAAGCCAGTGACTCTCTTAGTATCTGCACGGTCTGTTTATAAAGACCTTTTTGATTTTTGAACCAGTACTTCAATCAATATCCATTCATGCTCTAGTACACATACACCACCACCAGAGGGCTTCACAATTTAACACACTTTTATACCAGAAATGCAAAGTGCATCTCAGAAAATTACAATACTGTGAAAAAGTTTTATTTTCAAGTGAAGATTTTTTTAACTGTTGATCAAGATGATTTATAGATCATATAGAAATCAGAACTCCAGAACATCACATTATTATAATATTTCAATTCAGGTTTGACTAAATTACAAATCAGTAAAATTAAAACTTAATTTTGAAAACATTGAAATATATCACTTTAAATGTAATGTACAATATGATTTATTATTTATATTATAAAACTACTACAAAACACTTAGGGATACACGTTATTGCATTGCTTTGTTCATTGATAATAGCAAACCAGATTTCGTTTAACAAAGCTCTGATTAAAAAGAATAGGTACTGGATAATCACAGCAAATACTTCCTAGAATCTTATACAGACTACATGACTGATATCATACATAACAGAACAAAATGCGGTTGATTATTTTTTAAACTAGAACGTAACAGTGATTTGCATGTCCATAATTCATCAATCTGGCAACCTGTGGGGGCGGGTCTTCCTCGTGTGACCGCTGTTTCATTGGTCGGTCTGAGCTGATAAACAACATGGCGCTCGTGCCGGAGGTAGAGGACGCAGCGAGTTATTTTATCAGAGAAATAGAGAAAAATGACAGATCGGTCCTACAAATGTACCAGTGCAGCAAAGGTGACGTAGGTTGCGTAGTTTGGGATGCGGCCATCGTACTGTGTAAATACCTGGAGACGGAACACTTCTGCCCTCCTCAGGCGGCGGTGAGCCGCTGGTCCTGTAAGAGGGTCGTAGAGCTGGGAGCAGGTACTGGAGTGGTGGGCATCATGGCTGCTTCTCTGGGGTGAGTTGCAACGGAGGATGAGTACAAACTCCCTAAACCTGCTTTCATACGTTTGTGAAAGGCTGAGATACAGGACAGTAGGCAAGCTGCTTGGTGAGAAGGCAACAACTGTTGGTGCAATTATTAGAAAAAGTCTTGCCTCGTGGGGTAAGGATGATTGATAAAGGTCAGGAATCAGCCCAGGACTACATGTGAGGACCTTTTCAATGATCTGAAGAGAGCTGTGAGAGACCAAAATGGAACTTTTTGGTATCAGATCCATTCGCCATGTTTGGAGGAAGAAGAAAGATGAGTACAACCCCAATAACACTGTCCAAAACATGAAACATGTGGGTGGAAACATACTTTGTGGGTGCTTTTCTGCAAAGGGGAGAGGATGACTGCACCGTATTGAAGGAAGGAAGGATGGATGAGGCCATATATCACAAGATTTTGCCCAACAACCTCCTTCCCTCAGTAAGAACATTGAAGATGGGTCATGGTTGGGTCTTCCAGCATGACAATGACCTGAAAGTCACATTCAGGAGGAGTGGGCCAAAATCCCTGCTGCAGTGTGTGCAAACTTGGTCAAGAACTACAGGAAATGTCTGACCTCTGTAATTGCAAACAAAGGCTTCTGTTCCAATTATTAAGTTCTGTTTTTCTGTTGTATTAAATACGAATTTAGTGCAATAAAATGCAAAAACATACATTTTTGATTCTCACAGTTGAAGTGTACCTACAATAATTTTTTTATCTCCATTTTTTGTAGGTGGGAAAACTTACAAAATCAGCGGAGTATCAAAAGCTTATCCCCCCCCCCCACTCTATTTGCTCCAATAAAATTAAAGTGCCACAGTTGTCCCAGCCTGTACTTCAGTCACAAAGTACTTCTGTACTTTTGTCTTGTTTTCTCTCAATTTTAAAGGGACTCTAAAGGGAATTTGCTTGTAACATATGGATAGCCATGACTTCAATGTTAAATATCTATACAATCAGAACTTTAATGTGCATATTTAGAAATGAGTATGCTTTTATTATTATTTTTGCATAACTATACATATGGCTAATTCCTGTCCTGTTCCCACACAGAGCGAATGTAACAGTGACTGATTTGGAGGATCTGCAGCCTCTTCTTGAACTAAACATCAGGAAAAACCAAGGCCTCATCAGTACAGGCTCAGTTACAGCCAAGGTACTAAAATGGTTTGTACTCTCCCAGCCTTTGATTTATCTGATTGAAGCATTGTAATGTTAGTTGGGCTAAAACAGTCTAAAGCAGTGTTGCTCAACCTTGGTCATGGAGGCACCCCTGCTCTGCATTTTTGTGGTTCTCCTGATTTATTACACCCCCCTGCAACTCTGAAGGGTGTGGTAATGAGCTGATTAGTTGAATCAAGTGAGTTCGGAGTAGGTAAAGCTCTAAAATATTCTGGACAGGGGAGCCTCCAGGACCAGGGTCTAAAGAAACACTGGTCTAAAGTATCTCAGACAAGAAGTCACTAAGTATGGAAGTATTTTGGATATTTTGACTCAAACTAAGTAAATAAAATGCACAAGTCCATAATCAGGAACGCTCTGCATTTCTTGCTTTGTCTTAAAGGGGAGAGGATGTGACTGACTTCCTCCCACATCCAGACTATATTGTAATGGCTGACTGCATCTATTATGAACAGGTAATGCACAGTTATTTATAGTCTACTGTTTGCACTGTATGCATTGGTTAGTTATAATTGACAAACTCTGGAACTTCCAGTCTGTGGAACCACTGATAAAAACACTGAAGCTCCTGGCTGGACCTGAGACATGCATCCTTTGCTGCTATGAGGAGCGCACTGTTGGAATGAATCCTGAAGTGGAGAGGAGATTCTTTGAGGTGAGTACAGATGTTGAGGCTGGATGTATATTGGAGAATGTATGTGTTGTGTATGTGGTGTGAGTGATATTACATTATACTTTTAACAATTGTACAGTGTTACTACTTGTTAATCTACTCTAATACGGGACAGTCGTAGACTGGTGGTTAGGGAACCAGCCTTGTGAGTGGAGGGTTGCTGATTTGATTCCCTGAACTGGCAGGACATGACTAAGGTGCCCTTGAGCAAGAGCACTTCAGGTACTTCAGTCTCCACAGCTTCTCCCTGGGAGCTGTGGGTAGGCCTGCCCACCACTCTGGGCAAGTGCGTGAATTCACTATGGGGGTGTGCATGTGTGTATTTCAGTGTGTGGATGGGGTAAATGTGGAGGACAGTGCATAAGTTTACATTGCGGTGTGTTAAAATGTCATCCTTTTTAAATATAAAATTTGCCTATAAGAATTTTATTAATCTTAATGATTGTTACTCAAATATGTCCTTTTGTTTTATAGCTGCTGCTACAAAATTTTGAATCTGAGGAGATTCCAGCTGAAAGACAAGACTCTGAGTTTAATAGCCCTGACATTCATATCCTCTGTTTGCGCTGCAGACCCAGCTGAGTGGTTTTGTGCATGTGTGTGTATGATTGTGTATATACAAAAAAAACTCTGCCTGTGTCTTAATGATGTTTTTGAGGGGGAACTGTTTTGGAAATTGTAAGGCCTGTTTGTGTTTTCTGCAAATTTATACTATTTTAAATAATTAAAGATTTCTATTTGAGTTCAAGTGTTTGTGCTTTTTGTCAAAAAAAAAATGGCACAAGCTTGAAGTAGAAGAGAGCAATTTGTCCCCTAGGATAGTATTGTGTTGACCAGTTTGTTAGATATTTAACATAGCACTCATGAGACGCTTTTATTGTTTTATCCATTTTTATTAGCTCTTTTTCTTCATCAAAATACTTTATTTGGAGTTCTAATCACAAAGTCTTGAGGTTCATTCTTGAGGTTCACATTTGCACATCCCTGATGAAAAATCTAGCTCAAGATCAGCTTTTGTTGGTAGCTGGTTTCAGATGGTCTACACTGGTCTTTGTTGGTCAAGGTGGTTAAAAAGCTGCTCATCCAAGTGAAAACATACCATTTCCTTGTAAACTAGCTGGTTAACCAGCTCTTGACAAGCATAGTGTTGCATTTTGGTCCTGCAGGTCATGATGTTTGGCCAGCTGTAGCATTACTGGTTATGCTTGTTGACTAGCTTTTGTCATTAATGGTAATGCTGGTTTGCCAGGTTATAACTTGCTCAGGTTGATCACGCTTGAATAGTTAAGTCATGAAACTCAAATAAAAATGTACCCCGTACTGTCAAAGAAATAATCTGGTAAAAAAGTAAAGATCACTTTTTTCTGTCAGTGATCGTTGTTTGAACTGTCTGATGGATATGGCTCTGTGCAGTGTTTATTTGTTCAATTATTTCTTTCATCATGGACAACAGAGTAGTTTAAAAGACAATTTTGTGCAGAAATCTCTGTCTAACTCATACTTCTTTTACCTTCTCACAATTATCACAGGAATTTTCTGATTTGTCTGGTCTATGGTGATTCTTGACCACTGATATACAACAGGTTTCCACTATATTTCCACAATGTTAAACATAAAAAATATCTTAAAATATACATATATTAGTTATTTCCCTGACAATTATAAGGGGGTTACAAAGTAACTTAGTTTTGGGAGATGGACCACAGTCCATCTTCTCCTCTCCCGCCTATATATACATATATAAACATTGCACCCTCCACCACCCCGTTCTGTCCCTTCTTGCCTTCCCCATGGGGAGAGGAGTGCTTGGCTCCACACACCGCTCAAGAGCAACTGAGAACTCCAGCCCCTGCTGGTTCATACTAGCAAAATGGTTGGAAATGGAAAGTGGTTTGTTAGAATTAACTGTTAATTAATACTAGTTAATGAGACAATAGTAAAGTCATGAATATTCTTACCATTACAAGAAATACAGTTCTCCTAAGATTAAAAATTGAGTAGATATGGTATCGTACAATGTATTTTCAGTTAATGTAATGTCCAATGAAGATCACATTATAGAATCCTTTCATACAGAAATCCAGTTAATTAGTTTTCAAAGAAAGTGCAGTAACAGCAGGGGGCAGTAGTTTACCTAGACAAACCACTAACACATGGAGAGAACTTGATTATAGTTTGGGTTTTACAAATAATATATGAACATTCTGGAGGGAGGAGCTAAAATAAGACCACCTCTCAAGATTCTATAGAGAACGGTTACATTGTATGTTGAATTCATGAGTGATTTTTGAGACCATTTTTAACACTATTTGTATTTGTATTATTTTATTCAACTGCATACACAGTTGAAAACACAAACAACCCATGGGCAGAAAAAAAAGGAAAGATTGTTGCATTAACTCTTCAAATTGTTTCTGTAACACCAATCTTTCAGTCCTCATCCTGTCGTTGACACATAGAGGTTCCATTTCTCCCAACAATCTTCCACTTTCAGTTCTTATAGCGAGTCACTCACTCCATAACATACATTTCGCTTTTCACATTTCCTTCTTGTGTTCGGGGGTCAGACTCACTATTTCCTTGTTATGGCCTTTTTACAATCTGCTAATAAAATTTTAATAACATATATTTAACATATATTCCCTTGGCACATTTCTGGTCAAATGACCAAAATACATCACTATACATGACTGACACTTGATTGTATGAACTGTATTGTATGAATTACCGAAACTGTACAACACTAGGGCAAAACCAAAAGACGAGAGCCAAAATACTGCTCCACGTTTCCTCCAGCATGGTTGTGTTAGACAATTTTTTCCCCCTAATTTTGTTCCTAAGTTTCAAGTGTAATAAAGAATATTATTAAATTCTTCCAACAGTTTTCTCTCAAAGAATGTGACGAAGTGGTATATTATTGTGGTTTCCATAATAAACAACCATTCTTCTGAATTTCACACATTTGTATTTCCCATTTTTGTGGGTGTGAACAGTACAGGTTTTACGTCAATTCAAACTTAAATTTAGGCTTGTACTGTTTAATTTACAGTATCTTGAATAAAACCAGTTAAACTGCTGATGACATTAAGCATCTTTTATTTTCATTTTATCATGTAGCTATAGACCTTCCACTACAAAACAGTTAACATAAAATACAGTCTACTTTTCTCTTGTCGAGTCAGACAGATGGTGAAGTGTGTGACGTGTTGTTGGCCAGTGACCGTTGTAAGGGGAATTCTGCTCTGAATACTGCTGAGATTAGTGCTGAGATTAGGGCTCTTTCACAAGCCCAAAGCATGAAGCATGGCCCACGCTCCCAGAGGCAAATGCAGGCCCCTCACTGCCTTTCATTAGAGTGACTGTTTACACAGCAGCACTGCTACCATATGCGTCAGTCTCCCACTCTATTTTACTCTCTTCCCATGCAGGTCTACAGGTGATGTTAAGTGTTCCAAAACTCGCCTTGTCAGAACTCACTTGTGTGCTGCAATCGACAATCCAATCTTGTTTTCAGTTTACTTGCATCAACTAGCTCTATGCTGGAGAAACCATGTAGATCAAACTGATAGTCTATAAGGGAACGTTTTCCATATTGTTGCTCTTAGAAGCACTAAATACCATACGCTCACAGAAGGCTGGTGTTGTTCATGCCTCTCATGCTTGCCTGGAAAGTTTCAACCTCTTAAGTTGCACACCTTCATATATTTATTGAACAATTCAAAACACCAAATGTTTTAACCCTCTGTTCTTCTAAACATTATTATTTCTAAAATATAGTACAGTAGTACATTGCATATGAATACATTGTGAGATTATGTGTAAAGCAATGTGTTAAACAAGATCTAACCCCCTCCTCAATTTGATTTGATCAGTTCTTCAGTGAAGTATCCTTACAGCAGCACACAGAGTTCACAGAGAAGTCAGCAACCAAACCTGTGGTTTTATCATTGTCTTTTTACACATGAACACCTTTATTATGAAAAACACTTTTCACGACTGCCTAAAGCTGCTTTCAAAGCCACACCCTGTTGTAATGGACACATGTTTTTGATATACTATTGCATCTAAAAAATAGAATATTCATAATTAAAATATTTTATATTAGAAAATATAAAAAACAGTACGATTTGGGTTGAAACAATATCGTTTCAATCTCGCTCTGCTCCACCCTGTGCTCTCAGCTCCTCAGCTACTCTTCCCCACTCTCCCCCAATTCACATTCTCAATTACATTATTTATACACTCAATATTTGTTTGGGGCTTCATAACTATACATTACTTCATCAGTGAGGTGTGTCACGTAGGCAGTCAGCTTGTGGGACTGCTGAGATGTCACTTAAGCCCCCCTAAACTCTCCAACACTGCAGAAATTTCACACTGGACTCCAGACACCTTGGATTCTGTGTCTCTCCACTCTGTGAGCTTGAGATGAGACTCTAGGACTCTTGATTTCAGATTAAATTAATTTTTGCATTTCATTTGGAAAATAGCTCTGAGCAACAGTTCAGTCTTTTTTCTCCTCAGTATAGGCAAGACGCAGTTGTCGACCCCTTTCCTGGAGACGTCTATGCGTGGTGATTCTTGATACACTCTCGAGTCCACTCCTTGTGAAGCTCTACCATATTCGTAAAACAACTTTTCTTCACAATCCTCTGAGGGCTGTGGTCATTTCCCGTTACCTGTGTAGCTTTTTCTCCCACATTTTCCCTTCCAGGCAATAGTCCATTAATATGGATGATATAGCACTCTGAGAACAGCCAACAAAGACCTTTGGCTTAGGGTGATGCTGTCATCTCCTGGACAGCTGTCAGAAGTCTTTCCCATGGTTGTGGTTGAGTGTGCTGAACTAGACACAGTATTTATACTGTATGAACAATAAAGTGATAACTGAGGAATTTACTCAAACTCAGAATTATTGTAATAAATTGAGAAACTGGATTTGTGATTTTTATATGAGCTATAACTCATTCTGATCAAACGTAAAACAAAAAAGGCTTGAAATGTCACATTATGTGCAACCAATATAAAATATGACAGTATATATAGTCTATTTGTAGCATATTTGTACTGAGATATAGTCTATTTATAGCACTGTTTCAAAGGCTAGATTGACATGCATTATGTGAGAAGTCAACAGCTTGTGTCCAGACAACAGCCACTTTCCTGTTGCCCAGTGAACAGGGTAAGGTCATACAGGCTGCTGGGGTTAAACCCCATTAACTGCCCAAGCGGAGCCATCTGTGCTGAGCGACTGCACTGTAGCCTGCTTCTCGCACTGTATGGAGTCCATCTGTAACAGATTATACCACTGTATATGTATGCACTGTTTCTTATGTCTGATGAATTTTCACTACCATGCACATTTACAGCACAGCAGGCTGATTAATCTGGTAATGTTTTCTAGAAACCCACCCGCCCTCAATATGGGTCAGCAGAACTGCAACCCTAGCAAAATATAACATTAATTGCCATGAATGCCATTGCTATAAATAATGATAACAGATGATCCGAACCCCTCACCCATATAGTGGGAAATGCAGACAGTCTTAGTTCATGACGGTGGAGCATCCTGTTAAACCAGGCTGGCTCTGATGACCCCTATGCATGAACTAGATTTAAAAAAAAAACTTAGGACTCACAGGTGTACATGGTCTACATGAAGGCACCTTAAAGGCTGAGATGTTGGCCTGCTGTTTCCTCACTCTGCAAATAAAACCACAGCTGAAGTTTTTCCCATGCTCGGAATGGGCCTGTCTGCACCAGAGAGAGGAAACAGTGCCTGAAAAAGCTATGCAGGAAAAACCATAATGTATTTCACAAACCCGGTGGAGAAGCAGTCTGGGGGTACTCCTTTCATCCTCCGAGAACTTTATTCTGCAGCTGAACAGGAGTACCTGATGGTGAACGTTGTGGAAAGTAATTTATCTGCTGGGCTTTGAATTCACGCTGTCCTTTGAATGTACTCTATTGTCTTGAGAGTAGCAGAAATAAGCCATACTATAAGATGGCTTCTCAGTTTGCAACCTTTAAATTCCTGCGCCATTCACACCTCCGGTGCGAGCTGCGGTTTAGCAGATGTCCTAGCCAGACGTGACTTACTGTGGCTATATCATGCTCACCCCCAGAGCTTTTGTCTGTAATATGCAGCCTCATATGAATTGTTTTTCCCTGAACTTAATCTTCCAAACAAATAATAAAAGAAGTTTATCATTCTGTTTGTTCTTTTCCTTCTGGATGAATTCCAAACATCAGAGTAGAATATTTGTTACCAAATATATGTGCTATAGTAGAAAACATGCACTTTGACCTCAGTTGTGGCAAGAGCATCTAGGCCAGTGGTAGGCAATTCCAGTCCTGGAGGGCTGGATTCCTCCCCAGTTTTGTGCTTTTCCTGCTCAATCATATATGAATCAACTCTCCTGATCGCTGGCAAATGTAGTTGGTCTACTAGAGCCGGGAAACCATATAACTGTGCTGGACTCTGGAACATTTTGCCCACCCTTGATCTATATGAACACAGTGGGCATTTTAAATGGGTATTATGTACTATATGTTCATCTTTAACAACTTTATATTCCTGTTGCTCAGTTGTCTCCTTGACTCACTGAAGAGAATGCAGAGAGTGGCCTTTTTTTAATCAGGAAGGCTGAGTAACCAACAGGTGGCACAGCACAGTAAAATCTAAAGCCGAGTAGATCAGCAAGTTCACTTAATTACATGAGGAAGTGTACAGTTAAGTGTATAAGAAGATATTTCCTGAGGGCCATTAAAGAGAGAGGAACTTAGCCAGGCCAGCCCATTTAAGAGACCACCACAATTGCCCTGACCTGTAATTCTCTATATACAAAAAAAAGGCAGTATGTATGAGTATGACGTATACTAACCCCATCACAGCTCATTTCCCTAGCAACGGTTACTAAGGGAAACCCACACTTCCTCTCTTTATGACAGAAATTTGAGACATCAAAAGATATTGGTCAAACGAACAAATAACATTAGAGTAGGAGGCAAAATGGCACCAAGATAAGATGAAAAACATGATACTCAAGAGATCCTGGTGTTGCTCATTAAACTGTTAATCTGTTTAACACTGGAACCATATTGTATATCAATGCAATCACATTTTGGTATGGTAGGAGTGAGTGGCTCAGTGGTCTAATGCGCTAGCATTATGATTTGAGGGTCAGAGGTTTGAATGCCGGGTCATGCTGCTTGCCATCATCAGCTGGAGAGAGAGTAAAATTTGTCCCTTCCTGTCGATAGATTGTGCATCACACCCAGTGTGACTCTGGTCATATCAGAACTTTGGATGGTTTCCTTGAATTGCTGACTTCACGTGCATCAGAAGATTCATGTGCCTGTCTTCACTCTTCTAGTGTCAGGGTTGGGTCATTAGCACTTTCAAATTGGGCAGCAAACTGGGACTAAAAAATAATGTAATATATAATTAATACTAAGGTCCTGTAAAAATACATATCCAAAAAATCTCAACAGGAAATGTAAGGACATTTCAAACCCTATACTTTGAACACTAAATATACAAGAATGCCATGAAAAAAATGAAACAATGAAGTTTAATGCCAATATTAAATTAAAAATATGAAATCAATAGTAAAAATAACAGATTTGTTTGGCTTTGACAGCCTAGGCAAGGGATGGAATCAGGTGACCCGTTGACCTCTAAAGTTGTGTTAGCATTTTGTAGTCTGTGATATGCTCAAAAGATTTTATCCTTTACAGACAAAAAAATTGCATTAATTATTTTTCTTAAACTGGATTTTGTGTTTGTACCATGTATGTTATTGTTTTTTTTCCTCAGTATGTGTGAACTGTCTTTATAATTATGTGTTTTATAATTCCTGTAAATATCTAAAACTGGAAACTGTGTGCTATCCAAGCCTCCTTTAAAGACATTTGTAACCTTAATAGTTTAATTTAATGTAAATTTAACGAAGTTTAGCCTTTTATTTGCGTAATTTAAATGGGCTTGCATTTTAAGCTTGCATCATTGCAGCATGTGTGTAATATTGAGAATGTTCTTTCTGCTCTTCAATGACTGTCAATAAGGTGAGCCAATGAAATTTGGTAAAATCATACACCAAACATGTATTTTTACTGATAGAGCATGTACTTTTCAAGAATTCCTTTGAAACTGCAGAGGTTTATCTGTAGTCAGTGACACCTCAAAAAGGTCAGCTTTACCTGGTCTTCTTGGACGGTTGAAGTGATGCATATGCATCATTTGCACTGTAGTATTTAATACAGGATCTGTATGGCTAAAGAAATAAGTGTTTACAAAGGTTACTGATCCTTATCCTAAAAATATATCTGTACGTTTACTGAGCTTCCCTGGGAACTAAATCATCAGCTTTCTGTTTACTAGTTTACTGTGCATTTTTACATTGTACAACAGGCTCAGAGCATTATGATGAAACCAAACAAAGGCAGATTAATGTGGTATCATAAGGTGTTAACTAGCATAGTATGAAGTGAATCACAACAGGAGCATATGAGGGAGGGGGTCCATTCTTATGCTATGACTTCTAATGAGATTCTTCCACGTAGCAGGGAAGGAGCAGTGACATATTTGTTTTACCTCATGGCAAACCTGTGCTTCCGATTGGTGGACAGTGACATCATATGGAGTGATCCTAGTGCCTTGCAGCAGACTGGCAACTGCTGGGTGTGAAATGTGCATGCACATTCTCTCTCTCTCTCTCACACACACACACACACACACACACACACACACACACACACACACACACACACACGTTGATATGTTTACTGGTAAATCACACTGCATTAACAGATCTGGCAGGATGCACAATGAGATTGCAGTGGTATTACCGGTCGAAATAAAACAGCAGATTCCATTTGAATGAGGTTTTCCATCAGGGCCCTGGCACACATCCATAAACAAACACACTCATTTGTTTTTTTTTTACCTCATAGGACCAAAACATTTTATACTTCACAAAATTATGAAAACATTTATTAGGACAATTTTGCTGTGGTTTCTCTGGATTTCGTACAAATGATCATTTTATCTCTCGTTGACTGACAGAAGATGGGGTGTGGAGACGTGCTGTCATGAAAGTGAGACAGAGCTGTAATCAAAGCCTTGGCTGACTCACCAGGGAACTAAACACTGAGGGGTCGGTCGTACCTCCACACTGGGAATAATGGAGAAAGGCACTAGTGCTGGCGCACTGTCACCTACTGGGCAGCTCGATGAAACCTCTGACCTCAGTGACTGCTCTCTGATCAGCCCCCCCTCAACCACATATGGCTTCTCTATTACAACCCAAAGGAGCAGCACGGGCCCCGGATCAGCTGTCTTGGCCTCCACGGCTGAGCACAGAGCAGCCATTGTTCAGCATGGAAAGAATGCTCTAGAAAAAGCCACCCTCCTCACACTCCCAATTTAAAACACAACCTCCAGAATAGAAATGAGAATTGGGTGATTAAAAATAGGCTACGAGTCTAAAGCAGACGCTCCTCAGATATTTTAGCAGCTCATTTCAACCTGGATGACCTCGTGTGTGAGAGAGGGAGGGAGGGAGTTAGAGAATGTTCATAAATTACATTGGTAAAACATCAGTTCTGCCAAAAAAATGAATGTGGAATCTCACAGGAACACTTCTATTTAAACCAAAGACAATGATGCAAATCGGTTAGACTACAGATTTTGCCCACTGTCTCACCAACCTTGTAGGAGTGACTGTTTTATCTTTAGACTCGCGCTTGTGTGGCAGTCTAAACACACCTACAGTTATACAGCCACCCATAAGAGTTTACATTTCCCTGAGTCACTGCTAGATGTGTCAGTATGACGCGAGGGGTACATATGTCTCTCACTGGTTTGCCCTAAGGCAAATGCTCAGGACTGGGCTGTCACACACAGCTAGAGTGTGAAAAGGCTGGAGAGCTGATGTGTGGGAGTGTTACAGGGCATGATGGAGTTTGTGTATATGTATACATTGTGTACATGTATACATTGGCTCTCCACCTTCCACCAACTGGACCTGGACTAGTTTCCCACACTGCCATGGACTAGCTGCTCACCCACCATCACCAACTGTAGAAATCTACTGTTAATATTATGTCCACCAGATAATTAACATTACTTCAATACCCGAGTAATAGAACAGAGATGTAGGGGTCCAGTGTCCCCTAACCATGTATAAGTAGTTTGGCCAGAGGAGGATGGGTCCTCCCCTTGTGAGCCTGGTTCCTCCCAAGGTTTCTTCCTCCAGCTGAGGGAGTTTTTCCTTGCCACTGTCGCCATGTGGCTTGCTCACTAGGGGATCTGTCATTTATACTTTCTGTTTCTGTTTTAACCTTTCTTATTTATTTATTTATTTATTTATTTATTTATTTATTTATTTATTTAATTTCTGTGAAGCTGCTCTGTGACAACTTCAGTTGTGAAGAGCGCTATAAAAAAATTAATTTTGATTTGATTTTTGATTTGATATATGTGCAGTGCAAGTCTGTTATAACCAGCTCATGATACTTCATCCATTATAAGTATATATTTAAACAGTAACTTCATTCAGCTTCACATTCGCTCTGAACTGATATGAACACAAAACAATCAATGCATGCTTTGCAGTGATCAAGTGACTTATACTTCTATGAAGACACAAGTATGATCCTTTCAACGGAAAAGGTTTTTACTTCTAGTACGTCTCCCCTCTTTCTTCTGAAGGAATGTGTTTTGGCCACTGAAGGTGGATGACTGTGTATTTTCCATTCCTCAGTCACTTTTGCCCCCACAGCCAACATGGTTAGATATCACAAACATTAACACTCTGTTACTGCTGCTGTTAAAAATAACTTTTTTTTTTACACATAAATTATACATTTTGCAAGACTTTGACAAGACAAGAAAGTTGTACTAGGTAGAAAGCAAACCAAATGACTTTCAAATCACCATCCAGAGCATTCTCCATGTTCTCCTTTCACACTACATCAATGCTTGGCAACACAGAACAAACCCAACAAAAGGCACAGCTTTTCAATATCATATTGGAGACAATTGCTCCCAGTCGGATCTCTCCCTGTGCGTCCTCAGCATTAGAGCAGAGAGGCAAGCTCATCTCTTACTCCCTGTCTGCTGCAGCTGTTCCTACTGAGCTCTTTGCCGAAGACTATTGGCATTGTATAGCAAATGTAAATCAGCTCTTGTTCCATTTGTGCTCATTCTCTCTCCCTCTCTCGTTCTCCCTCTCTCGTTCTCCCTCTCTCGTTCTTGCTTGCTTGCAATAGATATACAAATAGAGACCCAGAAAAAACAAAACTGCAGACTAATAGTATATTTATATGTGTAGTACTGGAATACCAGGAACTACTGAATAAATTCTGAAATGCATAAATGCTACAAAGTACTAATGAGTCATATAACAACTACTTTTGATTACATTAGGAACTATGTTCATTGGTGCACCACTCAAAAGAACCTTTACTACGCTCCTTTAATTATTATTCTAATTTTCTATCCCAATTTGAAAGTGTCAATTTCCCAATTCCATTAGGACTCTTGTCCCATCACATAAATGCTCCTAGGAGGATAAAGACAAGCACATGCTGGGCAGCATCACACTGGTTGTGATGTGGGGAGACAGCATGGCATATTTTGCCCTCTTACTCCTTCTGCTGATGGCAAGCAGCATGACCCAGGATTCAAATTCACCATCTTCAGATCATAGTGCTAGTGCATTTGACTTGAATACTGTGAAGGGGCTAAGTTAAATGTACCTTTATATAGGATTTCACACAATGATTAGATAATCGTAAATGCTAAGTTACGTAACCATTATCTAGTGATATTTTGTCATCACACACAAGATATAAAAAAACATTTTACTACAATACCTGCCTTCATTTTTAAGAAACTTTTGAAAAAAGTAAGGCCTAAACAGTACTGATCGTCATGCTCATGAATTTCAGATCTTTCACTGGTCTTGATTACCAATCTACAAATTCTTAGCAAACCCTTTGCATCAACTTTACTTCCACACTGATGATCTAGTTTCTGACTGCTGACTACTTCTTGGAATATGATCAGTCACTTCTGTGTTGCATGTCTTTGATTGTACTCTTTGCAAATAATCAAGGGTCCATCTTTCTGCAGTTTGGAAAATTATTTTCAGACGGTCAATATGTGAGACCCGACTCTAAACAGGTTTGGAGCTGTTGTAAGCAAGAAGACTCCACTGGTGCCTGCTGCTGGGATTCAATGAACACAGATGGCTCCATTCAAGCTTCTGAACCACAACAGGAAGAGAGCTAACTATAAACCACTTCCTGTGTCAAATGAAGAGCAACGACATGTTGTGTTTATGAGCAGGACAGTTACTGCTAAAACACTAAAGAGATCATAAAAACATAGAGCCACAGGGAACTGGAATGCAAGACTCAGATTCCAGTATAATAAGGTGAGAATAATTTGCTTTATTTTACATTTGTTCCTGCATTATGAAGTAATGAGCATTTGAATCAAAAAAAAAAAAAAAAAAACAGACAGAAAAAGATTTCAGCAGCCTCACTTGTTATTAGCTGACTAATGTAATTCACGCAGAGTGGGTTATGTGATGGCTAGTAAGCACATGTCTGTTTGGGAGGCCTGCCTTCACTGCAGCTGTGCAATATTTTACCTAATCTTCTGGGTCTGCTTAATCATATGCATGCACTTGTGTTGCAGAGCGAAGGAGGGGGAGGGCTGTTGAAAGGGGCAAATCACTGTGGCTGCCACTCACGTATTTCCATGAGCAGTGGAGACATGGTTTAAGTACACTGCTAAACATAAACCACAGCATGTGTCTACATTCTTACAAATGAAGAGGCCATTATAAAACACCCCTTTTGGTTCCCTATAGAGTCTTTTAGCCAATGATTAAAGAACCAGTTATCTGAAGGAGAAGAAAGTCTGAAGGACCATTTTTGAGTTGAAAGTTGAGTTGAAAGAAATCTTTACATTAAAAATGTAGCTAATGATGTATATGGTTTAAGATTTGATACAGTTTTTTAATCTGAGTCAGTTCAACTCTCAATATTTTTGTTAAAAATATATTGATTCTATATCCCACAAGATCAGGAATGGACTGACCATTGGTAGAAATGGGAAACAAATCCCAGTGGGTCACTATGGGTGTGGGCAAAAAGGATATCAATGAAACCGGACACACCCTGATCACCAAAACAAATCAACCACACCCCATTCACCAAAACTGGGACAGTATTTAAAAAAAAAAAAAAAAAAAAAAAAACAGGGCTGAATGAAGTTGCCAGTCCAGCTCTAAACTACTGGTGTAACTCAGAAGAATGCAAATTTTATTAAAATGCAACCTAGCATGTCGTTCTGCAAAATACTGTTCTCATGAAACACTGCAACGTTATGCAAATGTAGAAAATAGACAGGAATGCATCCAGATGTCTTTTCTTGATTACTAACTGACTGTTGTTTCTACAATTATGTGATTTTTAAGATGGAAAACAGAGACCTGAAGAGAGTTTGAGAGGCATAATGGTTTTAGTGCACATTTTTAAAAAGTCTTGGATCAATTAGGTAGGACCAGTATAGCCCAGTAAAGATAGGGAAAGGGGGGTGGGGTGGGTGTCACTAGTCTTGTTTCGGTGATTTCCACCTGCTGTGCTGAACCAGCAGGCCCAGTGTAAATGACTAACTCAAACCAAGTTGTGGGGCTTTCGTCAGAATGTTCCCTCAGCAACGGATCAAGCAAACAGGGCTTTTAGTGAATGCGACATGTTGAAACTGTAGAATGGGTGGGTCTGCTCTGCACCCATGGTTACGCCCTTTAACCAACTTGAGTAACCACACAAAACTCCATCCTGTGGGCCCTAAACTACACAAGATTGTGAGGTGTGTGTAGAACCTTTTACACGGGTCCATTTGAATGGTTCTTCACACTGGCAACTTCTTTTACAAACATGCAGTAGTACTTTATGGAACCAAAAATGTTTCTTCACTTTCACAAGTGCCTTTATTATTAACAGTGTACCCACTGGGAACACCATGCAGATACAGACTGGATACAGTACAAGAAGGCATGTCTCAAGACAGGTGGGATGATGAATGCTTGTATAGTTGTCTGTGAGCGGAGACAGAGATTAAGGCCCTCAGTGGTAAATTAGCATTAGTGCCAACCAGGTTGTAATGCAAGGGAATATACCATATGAAGGAAAAAGGTAGAGAAACTCTCCATTCAAGAATCACCAGAAGAATGGCTACAAAGCCAGTGTATCACCATCTTTTCAATACGGTGACAATAACAACCCCCCCCCCCCAGCTTTCCCATTCATTCTCTTTCCTCTGCCCGTTTCCCCCCTCAGGAAATCCAGCATAAGAATTCCAGACATTCCCTCAGGAATGCCTTTCCATACAGAAATTCCTTCCAAGTGTAGAGCAAGGGCCCTAAATGAATGAAGAGAGAAACTGTGTTAATTTGACGGAGAAGCCAAAAAAAACATTACAGCAAAGACTATTACTCCTATGCCAATTATGCTTAAATAATTAGGAGGCTTTGAGCTGTACTGTATATGACTTACCTAGACAGAGTGAGTAGTTTCTCCTTTCCTTCCATTACTATTAACAATATGATCTGGTGACATTCAAACTTTTGCACTCATTCCCTTTTTCCATCCCTTTCCACCACTCTCCCTTCCATTTCCAGTGTCATTCGAGAACATCTGTAGCTGAGCTTGGCCAAGGTCAGGGTTAGGAATGCAAACATCACAGAACGCCCACTGACATTACAAACTCAGCCATTTTTGTGCACTGTAGCCTCCAAAGCAAAGGGGAAAAGCTGTGCCTTAAAAAGTGCTTCATAAGCATCCTTCTGTAAAGGAGACTCCGCCATGCAACCAAACCTGTCCAACAGAAACCATGATGCAACCTAGAGCAACTGAAACAGTTTCCACACCTCTGACTGACAGGAGGCAGATGACGTAGTAGGCTACCTGATAGGAGGCCTGACTCCTTAGGACGCAAGCTCATCTCAATACACAATTAATGAACACCAGCTCCTTCTGTTAAAGTACATCCAAGTGTGCAGTGCAATAGTAATACTGTAATCTGTTCCCCAGCCTGAACTGCAGTATCAGCTCTCTAGGCTTCTCTGTCCTCTAACTGGGATGCCTTTGAGGAAACACTCCACGAGCAAAAACTATGAAATCTAGCTAATCCTGTGTTTGCCAAAACACAGCACAGCCAACCCGTCCCAGAGGCTCCTTGGTGGCATCATCCCAGGCTTTGTGGGAGAGTAAACACCCCGGTTGTTATGTTTAATCGGCTTAAATGGAAGTTCTGAATCTGTCCTCTTCTGTGACTCCACTGAGTCTACTCCATGGTGTAGTCACATAGCTGTATGATGTGATTCATTTCTCATTTCTACTACAAACACGTGGGGACTCTTCCAGCCCATTCTCCCTGATATCCTCAATTGTGTACTGTGTGAGAAACCAACTTTATATCCCTCACTGTACTGCGGATCAAGTGTTAGGGCAAAATTGGTGCCCATCCTGTAGAAGTTGATAGCTTTTGGAAGAACCTGGTGCTTTGCTTATACTCAAGAGTGGAAAAATTAAGCACGAGAAAAGGATTAAAATACAGCCATGCTCTAAAGGTCACCCTATTGCACGTCCTTTCCATTCTGATTCCTGCTGTGTTGTTAGCATCCAAGTGAAGAATGTCTCAAAAAAGAGATCAAAAGCCATTTGAGCAGAAGGGTCGCATCGTAGGATCCATGTAAGCAGAGGGGTCATCTCAGCATATTGTGTGCCAGACATACAAATATTACTATAGCATGATGTTGGTGGCAGTGAATAAAAGGTAGCAAGCACTAGCAAAATGAAAGACCTGGAGCAGGACTACAAGCATTTAGACTGTTATGAAGACTGGCCTCAAGACCACAGCAACATCACCAAAGACTGCAATGGTGTGGTGCCAAACACATGGAGTCACACAGAATAGAAGCCGTTCAACTTCAGTGAGTCACACTTATGTCTTGGTGGAAACAACGACCAGACTTATCCCTGATTAACGTGTGTGATGCTACTGAATCAACACTACACCCCCAGTTCAATAAAATTACCTCCCAAAACGCACCAGTTAGATCAGCACCCAGTACTTTCAACTAAAATATCATATATTTAGAAATTAAAATCATCATCATCTTCAACTCTCAAGGTCACCCCGCCCCATCTTTGCATGGTTGAGCCGTACCACAGTAACCACTTCCTCCACCGATTCTGGCTCTCATGAGTTTCATACAATTCGCACTCTCTGGCCATTTATAATCTGGCATACTGAAAGAGGAAGGTTATGCTAGTATCCTCATGTCACCTGCTAACACTACATTGCAATGTCTTTAGATAATGTTCAAGATATAGATGTACAGATGTTTACAGAGACACTCAATGGTCACTCTGTGTTTTCTCAGGAAAATTACAAATAAAAAAAAAAAAAAACAACCCAAAAACCAAACAAACAAAAAAAACCAAGAAACATTTAAGTTTTTGGTGCTCAGAAAGGGCTGCATGTGGTCAGACAAGTACTATAACACCTCTGCTATGAGCCTGAAGTGGAAGTGAAACTCTGATGTGTGTGGAGCTATTTGGAAACTCTGTCACACTTCCTCCTGACACAAAGCTTCACACACAAGCTGTGGAAAAAAATAGGTCTAGTGCTGTTGCCAACCAAACAGAAGCACATCTCATCACTTCAGTTCGATTATCATTAAAAGAACCTCATTGTCAATCAACCAGAGCGTATTTCATAAAGCAGGTTATATCAGCAAGCCAGATAACCTAAACCCAACACTGAGGACTGTCCAATAGCTCAGCTCTTTTCCTTTAGGCATGGATGGACTGGCCATCAGGAGGACCCCCTCCCAGTCAACCCAACAAAACTATGAAACTATCAAATAGGGATGGAACATTTGTAGGGAAGTCTTTCAACATCCAGGGCTGAAATGGCTATAGGCTTCAGGTATAGGGCTGAATTGAGAAATGCTGTGAAACACCACCCTATTCTACTAGTCATCATATACAAGAACCTTTAAACTTCGCAAGATTTACTCACAGACATTTTTAGCAACATGTTCCTTATAAACCCATTGTTACATACTGTATGTCCAAATGTTTATGGACACCCCTTCAAATGAATGCATACAGTTGAAGTAAAGGAGTAAAAATCTCTGGGTTACAGAGTAGTGGTGCTGTGTTCTCTGGAATGATGGAGCTACATACAATACTTGGATGAGTTGGGCAGCTGCAGAAGTGGGAAAGAGATCATCCAACATCCTGACCTCACCAAACACTCATCACTGAATGCAATCAAATGAGAGCAATGCTTTAAAATGAAGTAGAAAACCTGGACAGTTACACCACCAAATAATTTATAATACAAACTATTAATAACACTGATTTCAGATGAAACAATGAATGAGCTGTGTCCCAATAGTTTTGTCCATAAAGTGTATCTTGTGGACAGTCCTTACCTTTGGGTTTTAATCAGGGGAACTGGAAAATCCTGCTTTGTGACATAACCCCCTAAACATGACAACACTGAGCATCCATGTGTGGCATCTTCTATAAATAAAACCTCTATGAAATCCTGAAAAAGCTTTCATATTAATTATCCAACTAGCCCATTAGGGGATGAAAAATTAGATAATTAGCAAAAATTCCAGTTTACATAATTAGGTGAATAGTTCCCATCAAGATTGAGATTGATAAAAACAGCAGCTTACTATGAAGTGCAATGTTTCAGTTACTTTTTTTTCCAGCGGACAGAAGGTCAGAATCACAGTGAGCTAGTGTTTTAGTTCTCTGTGCCATGAATGGGAAAGTTATAGTACTGAAGGTCATGAGATCAAAATCGAAAGGCAGTTCTGATTGTAATTCAAAACAGTGACTGCAGAACTGCTTAGAACTGCTTAGACTACAAGCCACTCACATAGTAATTCACCAAATTATCAGATAATCTGTAATTCACAGTCTCATAGACCATGGGCTGATTTGACTACTCCCTTATCTAGTGTAAGGCGGAAGAGGCAGCTGACTAGTTGCACATCCGTTCAAGATGGTGGACACAGCAACAAGTGAGCCGAGCACTTGTTATTAACAGCTGTGTCAGCAGCAGTACAAACATTTGTGCTGCACAACGATGGCTTCCCATCAGCTTTCTCTGTGTGAAGCAGTTTAGCAGCTGTGCAGCCATTGGAGACTAAGAGTGACGCATCCTGTTTTCAAAAAAGACTAACGTGGGGGAATGCTTAGTTAGGCAGAAAAATACAACCCCAAAAGAACAGCATTCATACTTTAGAACCTCTTTGCATCTGTTGACATGTCTATAGACAATACTATTTTATATATATATTACATACACACACAAAGGATGTGATTTCCACACCAGCATGGTAAACATCACCAGAAAGGAAATACAGTAACACAAATTGAGGACTCACATGTTACAAATAAATAAATAAAAAGATGAACAACTGGAGACATGGTCCAACTAAATTTTCCTGAAGCTTAGATTCCACAAAACTGGCCAGTGATGTAGTCAAATATTAAACTCGGCTTGCATTCTTTACATTCCCACCTATCACAGATTCCAAAGTACTTACAAGTGTCCCAGATTGTAAAACACTGTGCAAATACAGCCTGATGACAAACACAGCCCTTCATATAGGCAGAGGAACTTTGGCTTGGTTTCACAAAAGTTGAGTCAAACTGAGGAAAAAAGTATGATCATCATACCAGCTTCAGCACATTAGTAGAAATTCAGCACAACTAACAAGAATTTGCTCAGACTTTTCTTTGCCTTACTCATTTTGGTTTCGTGATACAAACGCCAGTGGAAACCCCCTGCAAGTAACCCTGTTAAGAAATGATTCTCTTTCACACTATGTAGGTTAGTTAACACAACTTACAAATGCATGGAAACAAGAATGAAGTAAAACCTTTAAAATGACTAAGTTTAATTGGAGGTTACAATTACAAGTAGTTTTGTACATGTTTTTTTTCTCAAAATGAATAAAGCAATGAGAGAAAATGAGTCATATGAAAGGTTTCTCTCCATTTCAATGGCAGGTTCAGTCCGCTCTGATGCAAGCACTACAAGGGAAATGCAAAAATGCCACATTTCGGAGACACAGAACTGCAAATCACACACAGTCTGGTGGAATGAAGCCTAAACTGTAGAAAAAGGACCTCATGGATTACAAAATGCATTCAGCTGTGTTGAGCCTTTAAACCATCTCTGAAAACAACATCGTTCTTCCATTCATTTTGGGCTACATGGTGATGCAGAAACAAAGAACCCAGTATTTCGACTTGGAAGCTTCTGACAGCATGACACATGAATAGATGAGAGTCTAGGCAAGTATTTTTTTTTGAGAGTTCGTGTCAAGGAATTTTGCATATAATGTTCCATGGGCTCATTTACAGTTTCTCGTGATGTCAGTAACATCATGGCAATGGTACAGTTTAATTCGTCACGCTATCTATAATATGCTTGCTACAACTTTCTTACTTCTCAGTAAAACTGTCCTTTACTACAGATGTCAGTTCTTAAAACATCTCTGTGTAAAACGTCTCATTATGTCAGAATGATGGACTATTTGCAGGAGACAGACTCTCAGTTATTCCACACAGACTCCAAAAACACAGACAACTGACAAGAGAGGTCAGGAGGAACAGGCTTTAACCAAAAAAAGAAAGATGAAAAGAAAAAAAAAAATCAGATATACAAAACCTATAAAAAAATAATAGAGAACCTGATTTAGATTAAATTCAGGGAGGCTCTATTATGTCAATTAAGTAAGGTGACACATGTGCCACAAAACATAGAAAACTAAACGCAAGCAAAAACCCATTTTCATTCAAAGAGATAAATTATTAGTTATAAGGGTCATTTCAACAATCAAAAATAAATGAAAAATATAATCCAAGGTTTTGAGCATATTTATCAGAGATAATGTGTTATTTCTTTCCCACCGGGTTTACTTTTTTACTTTCTACCTAAAACAGTCATTGCCAATCAGTCGGTCATTAAGATTTGTAATTTGAAGTTAGCCATGTTAAGCCCTCATACAGTCCATCACCTGTGGTAGCACACGAAGGCTGCACATACCAATTCCTATCTCTGATACGTGTCAGTCCCAGCTTCTCTTGAATTTCGTGTGGTTTCATGGCATCAGGTAGATCTTGCTTATTTGCAAAAATCAGAATAATGGCGTCCCGCATCTCCCGGTCATTGATGATCCGGTGCAGTTCTTGCCTTGCCTCATCGATACGATCCCTGTCCGCACAATCCACGACGAAAATCAAACCCTGCGTGCCAGTGTAATAATGCCGCCACAGGGGACGAATCTTGTCCTGTCCTCCAACATCCCACACGTTGAACTTGACATTTTTATAGGTGACCGTCTCCACGTTGAAGCCCACCGTGGGTATAGTGGTGACAGACTGCCCGAGTTTCAGTTTATACAGGATGGTGGTCTTTCCTGCTGCATCCAGCCCGAGCATCAATATTCTCATCTCCTTGTTTCCGAATATCTTTGATAGCATCTTCCCCATCTTGTAAATCGTTCATAAATATTTCCTTGGCTCTTACAGGGAAAATTCACGGGTGAAGAGTTTTTGCTGAGTGTGCTTTCTCCAGTCGGACCAGTTAGTTTGCCAGTAGGTCAGTTAGTTAACATGAACTATGAACTCCAAGGGGAGCGGTCTTCCCTTTCACTCATCCAGGCACAAGTCATACACAATCAGGACTCAGTGGGGCAGGAATGCAGTAAGTGGAGGTGTAGCTGTCACTGGTGTAGGATGGATACAGCCAGCAGCAGCCTGTGAAAGTCCTTTAGACACCTACAGATGGATCAGGGATACACAGACAAGGTAAAGCTTGTGCCCAAACGTACAGTTCAGCTAATGCACTACCTAAACTACCTGTAGTGCAGAACAATCCCCACGCGAGATTATTAAATACCCCAAAAGCCCCCTGCGCAGACGTTACCGGAGGTCAGGCTGCGGCCGCGCTGTCAGCAGCTGGGGTAAGGCCTCGATGAGCGGCACACTTCCTCTCGGCTGCGTCCTCGTCCCCCTTTCCCTGACAGTGCGCTCAGGCAGCCGGTCGAGCTGAAGAGGCTCACAGACTCGTGGTCGGAGGATAAACGGTCCCTGGGCGCAGCAGCCGTCACGCGGGCAACCCAAAGCCGGACTGCGTCGATCTTCAAGCCCTCTGTGAGTGGATCCGTGCCGCCGTCCCCCTGAGAGACAACAGAGCTTCAGAGCACACCTCGGCAGGCCGGCCGTTAGCCGGCGGCTAAAGCTAGGCGAGCAGCCCGGGCTCGCTCACAAACATCACAAAACACCGCGCAGAAGCGCGAGCGGGCCTGGACAACAGGCCACAGAGCTGACGAATGTGGCACCCGGCCACTAACACATGGTTAAGGTTACCTGTGGAGGCCCACCATTCTAGCCCAGCCTCTCGCCCCGCGCTCACCCGCCGACTCTCAGCGCCGAATGAAAAAGCGGAAAAGGTGTGGACGCGAATCATCCGCTACTTCCGCTGCTGCACAGCCGACTGCTGTTACCCTTCAGTCCAAACGGCAATAGCGACATCTGGTGGCCAAATGAAAGTACTGCCCGGCACGCTGTTGAACCTGGTTGTATAAACTTTCAAATAATGACAGAAATTTCACCATTACCATTACTGTTACCATTACTGTTACTCATATTACTACACTACCATTACTTTTACCATTACTGTTACCCTTACTGTTACTCATATTACTACATTATAATTACAGTTACCATAACTGTTACTCCTATTACTACACTACCATTACTGTTACTCCTATTACTACACTACCATTACTGTTACTCATATTACTACACTACCATTACTTTTACCATTACTGTTACCTTTACTGTTACTCATATTACTACATTATAATTACTGTTACCATTACTGTTACTCCTATCTCTACAATTACTGTTACCATTACTGTTACTCCTATTACTATACTACCATTACTGTTACTCCTATTACTACACTACCATTACTGTTACTCCTATTACTACACTACCATTACTGTTACTGTTACCATTACTGTTACTCCTATTACCATACTACATTACTGTTACCCTTACTGCTACTTCTATTACTACACTACCATTACTGTTACTCCTATTACTACACTACCATTACTGTTACTGTTACCATTACTGTTACTCCTATTACCATACTACATTACTGTTACCCTTACCGCTACTTCTATTACTACACTACCATTACTGTTACTGCTATTACTACATTACCATTACTGTTACTCCTATTACTACACTACCATTACTGGTACTCCTCTTACTGGACTACCATTACTGTTACTCCTATTGCTAAACATTACTGCTGCTCATAATACTAGCCTAGTACCATTACTGCTACTCTGTTTACTCCTACTCCTACTCCTTCCTATATTATTTCATTTTATACTTATACTTAAAACTGACATTTCAACACATTTTACTGAATTAGCTCAGACACAACATGTGTACTCATTCACAGTAAAATATAAGCTGACCACACAAAAACTCAGTCACCTTTTAAGCTGTTAGTAAATTCAGGCTCCTGTAGGAGGCGTTCCACAAAGGTGAACAGGCTATAAATACTTGAGGGTGTTCAACGGGATTCATACATTAAGAAGTGGTAGTACTGTCCAGTGCAGAGGTAGTAGTGTTCCAGTTTCTCTTCACCCACTGTAACCAGGCAACTGTGAACAAAGAAGAAATAAACAATGGCCTCTTTCTTCGTATATTCATGGCGTGCGGTTCCCTGTACAGTGTTCTTTAAGAAATTGGTTGTAAAGGACTTGCGTTGACTTCTAATGCAGAAAGGGTCCCTTTTGACGGTATGCTCCAATACACATGCAAATTCAGCTACGTCCTTGACATTATGGTTTTGGCTCGACCCAAATGCAATCACTTTTTATGCCAATCATTGACTGTAAATCAGCTTTGAGACCCATTTTCCATACAGCAAATGATATATTCACTGCACGGTACCACTTCTTCTCAATCTATGAATTCCACCACACACTGCTGGTATTTATAGCCCCATCATCCTCATGCAATGCCATCTACAGGAGCCTGAAGATATTACCACCTAAAAACACACAAGGTGACTAATTTTTTGTCCAATGAGCTTATCTTCAATCTTCATAAGTCAGATTTATTGCTTAATGCACACACAAAAGTATTACTGCTGCTCAACATGTGTAGCTTATGTGTAACTTTGACAACAGAGCAGTTTTTTTTTTATGATGAAATTATCAAAGATGGAATGACAGATGACAGAGGGTTGGACTACGTTATCCAAACTTGAAGGACAGGTCCTACACTGTAAAATCTACCTGCACTTCTTAATGAACTATTTCAAATGAACAGAACTTAAATCCTACAGAATGTTAGGATCACTTAAAATGATTAAGCCAACCTAACTCAAAATGAATGCACAAGGCTGACACTCGCTTATTTTAAGTAAGATCAAGTTTTTGGCAGATTTTAAGGTAAGTTAATTAACTGTTTTATACTTACTTGAATAAACTGAGTAATGTGGTGACATTTAGGGTGGGCCTTGTGTTGGGGCAGTGCAGTCTTGATGAGTAAATCTTTTTGGTTCCAGGCACCATCAGTTTGCATACTGGGTGTGGTTTCTCCTCCTCACTCACCATCATTGTGTAGTCATTTCCACCAGGATTACCTCGCTTATGTGTACACTTATAATTTTTTATTATTTGTTTATTGTTTATTTATTTATTTTTATGATTTAGTACACTACACAACACCTATACAACTTTACTTTTTATTTTTAATTATAATTTATTTTACTTTTTACTTTTAAGGCAATTAGTTTGCATGCTTTAGTTAAGTGTGGTTAACTAATTACAGTGTACTGCTAAAACAATATAGGTCACTGAATGAACAAGGAAGAGGGTTCTAGGAGGAGAATGTTCATTTTCAGCATTATATATGTTATTATAATTACTTTATATAATTTATATCATTAAGATGACTCAGGAAATGTGTTACATTATCTATACTTTCAAAATACACATGTAGTATCACTAACAATATTGTAGAACACAACATATTGTATAAAACTACAACAGTAATACACATGATCATTCTATCATGGCTGAGTATCATGCATGAATCAGTTACAAAAATAATAAGACAACATCTAAGTCATTTTTTCTGACTGAATATAGTCACCCCATGTGGCTTGCTACTTAATGTCCCAGAAAGCTGTAGGCTATCAAAGCCACGTGTCCTGGACAACAGCTCCATCTGGGGGCTTCCCATATCAGGGAACCCTTGAGGAGATAAAGGCTGATGCTGCCATTTCATGAAGGGTTGTAGCGCTTGCAATCTTGCTGCATGCCGTTGTTTGATATCAGCAAATGTCAGTGTAGCCCATGTTGGTTTGTGCTCAGCTGCCAGTCTCCATGGTTTATTTGTTGTCTCCTCCTCACAAAAACCATACGTTAGCAGATCCAGTGATTCCATTTTTGCTCTGTCCATCTTTTCCAAAGAGTCCTTTTCATTGATTCTAGGGTTTATCTGTTCTCGGTTAATGCTTGGGGTGTCTTTGAGTGTGGGAAGGATAGGTGTGTAGGAGCTTTTGCTTCTCTTGCCTTGGGAGGAATAATGAAAGAGAGAGAATTTGTTCAGTGATCTGAGAAACTGTCTTTGCTGCTGCTGAAGTTGCCTCTGATTGTATCTGTACTCAAGCTCAAGGCTGCGTATGAGCCTTCTGTGTTGCTGGATCTGATATCGGTGAAGCCCATTATTGCTTGAAGCTCTTTCTTTCTGCATTCTTTCTTCTTAATTTGTCTTTCCTACCTGTAAAACTGATAGATTATGTTTCAGTTTAGAACTTTGTCTAAAATCATAATGCAAGGTGAACAAATTCAGTCATGTACAGTATTTTACAGCTCTATAATGTTATATAATAGAGAACATTCATATTTTGTCATGGGCACTTCAAACCTACCTGTTAGTATTGGTAGCCAATAATGTTTGGTAGTAGGTTGGGTAGATAAGTGGCAATCCATCCTCTTTAAAGATCCAAAATGTGTAAATGGTGAGTAATGCTGCATGCTTTGTGTCCTCTTGCACAGAGAAAGAGATCTGTAACTCAACACCCTGTGGGTGTAATGTGATAGCGTTTTTTGTATGTATTTAAAATTGTCTGGATTTTTAATCTGCCATTTTACCAATACCTTAGCATGATTACTTTTTACTTATTGATGAATGTGCTTCTGAAAGCTGATTTATTAAAAATCATTGCATTATCTGTGTTCTTAATGCAATGATACAGCATTGAGATAGTCTGGTGAGTCAGCAAGGTGTCTTTGTGGGGGGCTGTACTGTACATATGGGTTACTGCTATTGACCAACAAGAAAAGGACAACAGATTCTTTGGGTTTAAATATTTAAGACTGAGTTCGGATTACCAGATATTCTGTTTAGAGGGGAGTGTTTGTGGACAGCCTCATCAAACTTTTACACACTAGATCCTGTTCACTCTCCCATGTTAATCGTTTGCCTTTAATTATGTACAAGTGACCAGCTTTAGACTGTTATTCTGTGACACTGATTCAAGTGAATTCTAAAATTAGCCTCACTCAACTCAGCACATTATGTGTGTTTTGGTAAGACATCTCTGACTTTAAAAAAAATAAGAAGTGGGTTTCTACATTCAGCATGTCTGACCTACAAAAGTGGTTCTCAATAAACATTCCAAATACCAATGTCATTTTTGGGAAACTGTAATTTCAAATGTATTTCTCTGTAAATTTTTACTTGTGTACTTTCTGTACATGGTACATTTTGTGTCATAGGTGAAAATTTAATTAATCAAATCTGTTGTGTATTCTTTTTCTCCGTTATCAAAATAATGGTACATACTCTCCACATTTTACCAGCCCTTAATATAAAATTCTGATGGTTTGATATGAACCATAGATTAATCCTTGATACTAATTAATCAAACAAACTTGGCAGTAAAATATTTTTATTCAACCATCACAGAAATGAGAAATATCAACTTTATACAATAAACTTCTACTCTGTACTATTTCCCATGTAACTGCTTCTTCTTCTTCTTCTTCTTCTTCTTCTTCTTCTTCTTCTTCTTCTGTAAGAATGAAAAACAGACAATACAATTTAATGAAAACTGAATACCTGTACATTAGATGTTATCTTAATTTCAATTAATAACTAATGCATTGTGTCAGATATATCTGAAACCCTAAAGGAAAGAGCCAGACAATCACAAGCTGACCAAAAAAGGACCAACATGACTGTGTATATTGAGCTGTCTAAATCCAGTGAATTATTTTTAGTGTCACACTATTGGTCAAGTTTTCTGAACATAGATTACTTTTAGACTATCTGATGCAGTCTGGAAAGTTTAGTCTAGGACTAAGCTTGATTTGTTTTTGAAGAACTGGCATAAACAGTTCAACTAGTTTGTGTACACATGATGTCTGGAGCACATAATGCATGTGGCTGACGGTACACAAAGAGGCCAACCTTAAAGCATCCAAATTCCACTCAACTACAGACAGCAAACTGTATAGTGCAATTTAGTACAATCTTTTCCAGTCAAACATAAATAATAAAATATATAAACAAATATTCTAGTCCAAGAATGGTTCACTTTTCACATGATCATTGTGAATTAATACCTTAATATCTGATTATTGTCTGGCAAGAAACATATTTTGTGCCTTAAAAACATCTTGTCACATAAATGAAATTGTGTGTAATGGGACACTGGGCCACTCCTCCAAAGGAAATGCATCCAGTCCTCTGAGAGATTAAAGGGGTTGAAATCAATAGAAATTTGCAGTTTCCTCACATTGTGCAAACATGAAAGCTTAGGTCTGGAGACCTCAATAAGCATTTCATTTCAACTGGCACTTGTTTAGCATTGTGTACAGAGGCACTGTCATCTGCAAATACAGGAACATTTAAATCATTATATTACAATGGATAACAATCAGCAGATCTAATGGCTGCCCATAGCAGCTGACAAAACACATTATGGGTTGACTCATAATGAGGGCAACAGAAGCAACCTTGAGAGGAGATAAACATCAAATGGGGGACCATCATGTAGTAACCTACCCGTAAGCTGTGAACCTACCAGTGACATTTCTATTGAAAGTAGTAGAAACAAGCTTACTTTTGTAAACTTTGGTAGCATTTAAAACAAAACAACTGAATAATCTAAAGCAAAATGAGGGAATCTGACACTGAGACAAACTCTGCAAGGGTGCCAGTGACATGACAATCTAAGTTAGCCAGCACAGGTAGATAAGTAAACAATAGCATGTCACCATCGTAAAACAAATGGACAATCTTAAAAGTCGAACTGAAAGTGAACTGCATGACGTTTTAGTCTTTAACAACATCAGAATGACCCATTTCCTTTTAGATCTGTTTACTATATTAACTAATTAATTTATTGGAATGTAACCTTACTGGCTAACAGACACTAATGTCTGGCTTCTGGTACACAGGAGGTTAATTCAGTCAGATTACAGTACACCCTTCAGACTATTTACTATTGTAAGACTTCTTTTATAGGTGTCAGTGGCATATACTAATATCTGGCATTCAAGCTAAATGTAACTCTCCTGCATTTGATTATACATTACATGTAAATAACAACTGTGTGTAAATAGTAAAACACTATACGGAAAAGTAAAAAGAAATGGTAAAACTGTAAAAATACCATAAACATAGAAAATTTGCCCAAGTAGAATTAAACATAGCATACAACAAAAAACACAGTGACCTGCAACAACAATCAAACTGATTCTGCAGACAGAAATGCACACCCAGCAGAAGAACCAGAAGTCTCATTTCAGCTGGGGGTGGAATAAACATGCAAATTTAGAATTTATGCCAACCACTAAACTCACTAATCCAGTTAATGATTTTACTGCAATGTAAAATTAAGTGCATATAAACATTGTCCCAGTTTGTATTTAAGTCTGTAAGAGTATTTATGACAGCTGGCTCAGTAACAGGGCTGGACTGGGAAAAAACATTGACCCTGGCAATTTTGGTTTAGACCTGCCACTCATAATTAGTGGAGCACAACTGACTAGTAATTTATTTATGTGTTCCGTGAAGGAATGTATTTTACTATTATCCAAAACCCAACTGTAATTATTGTGGAGAGGTGTATATATGTTTATTCGCTTGGTGGAGAGCTCACATGACTGGAAAAAATGCTCACAAACCCTGTCAACCCTATGAACAACTGTATACACCAGAAGATCCTATAGAGGAACAGCGTCTCTTAAAGAGGGAGAGAATCTTGCTTTGGGTGATGATTTAAAATGCTTGCATTCTAGGAGGCTTAGTCAGGAAAAAGTAGTCTAGTTTCTCTTCTCTCTACCCCTGCATGCTTATAACCAAATAAATAATAACAGCATCATATTAAAAACAACTTTTATGGCTAGAAAAATTACAGTTAATCATTAGTTTAGAAGTCTATCAAACAACAATTGATACTATTACTACTACTATCATTAGTATTACTACTTTTACTACTACTTCTACTACTACTACTACTACTATCATTACTATTACTACTTTTACTACTATTACTGTTGCTACTACTACTTCTACTACTATTACTATCATTACTTTTACTACTTTTACTACTAATACTACTTCTTCTATTACTTCTATCACTACTATTACTACTACTACTACTACTACTACTACTACTACTACTACTACCACTACTATTACAAATTTACTATTACCACTACTATTAATATTACATCTAGCACTATTGTTACTAATACTATTACTTCTATTACTACTACTACTATTAGTACATTTACTATTACTACTACTACTACTACTACTACTATCACTATTATTAGTTCTAGTACTGTTGCTACTAATACTACTACTACTACTACTACTACTATTTTTTACTTTTAATATTACTACTTTTACTTTTACTATCACTACTACTACTTATATCACTACTGTTACTACTTTTAGTTTTACTACTTCTATCACTACTATTACTACCTCTTCTAGTACTATTGCTAGTAATACTATTACTACTACTATTGCTACTACTACTAACAACAACACCACCAATAATAACAATAATAATACGTATTAATAATATTATTACTACATTATAATGACTAGTTTTCGTAGCTATTTAAATCACATGTCCAATATAATCCTCTTGTGATAATACAGGTGTGTGTGAGTGTGTGTGTAAGCCCCGCCCTCTGTGTTGATGGTAGGTTCAGTGTTTGTAGGACGCCCGCTGGCAGCAGTATGGCGGAGTGTCCCCGCTCTGCCTCAGGACTCTCGTCTTCAACAGACAACATGACATCTCTGGCGAGGGCACTTTCTCACACCACGCTGAACCAGCTGGAGCAGACGGAGATGTTCCAGTCTCAGTCGTCTCTGTGTCGGATGGGTCAGGGCAGGAGGAGGGCGATATCCAGCAGTCAGAGTGTTGACTCTCTGGATGTCAGCCCCAGCGCCGAGGCCCGGGTTCTGGTCATCAACACCGGCGGAACCATTGGGATGATGTACCATAATAACGGTAAGTGCCTCACCCGAAGAACTTGTGTGTGGGTCTGATGGTTTATGTTGTGGTTTACAGCTGCTCGTCTGTGAGCAGGGGTTACTGTCGCAAAGCTGCTAGCTGAGCTGCTAAGACTGGCCAACGGCAGAGGTCCGAACCAGACCCTGTTTCAGCCGAAAACCCAAACAGCAAAGCAAAGCAAAGCCACAGATGGTCAGCCTGTCAGCTGTACTTGAGTTAGATGTTAAATCATCAGCAGTGTGCAGATTACTCCAGACCTGCACTGAAGTAAACAAAGCCTGGAGTCCACTGATCCCTCACAGCAACTCCAAGAAGATCATCTAGAAGTCAGGCATGAACATTATACAGGACCCTGTAACACACAGGCAGTGTATAAGATAAGGTGACATTAGATAAGGTACAGTAGCTTCTGTGTTGGAGAAAAGGTTCTGTTTAGGTAGTGTCAGATTCATAGCAGTAGTAATAATAGTGGAAACATGTTTTAGACATCATATAGAAGAACCATGCAACCTCTCTATTTGTACAGTACATTCATACATTCATCCAAATGGAATGAAACAGTCAGCCACTGACAGAATGAAGATACAGATAAAATAGAGAACACATCATAATTAAAATGATTAAATGCATGGAGATGTTTAGCAATGTCTACTAAAACGGTATAAAAGGGTAATAAAAGGTTGACCATTGATAGATAAATGATGGCAAGTCTTTGGTGCATGAAGTTTCCAAGTCTTTGGTGCATAAGGTTTCCAAGTCTTTGGTGCATAAGGTTTCCAAGTCTTTGGTGCATGAAGTTTCCAAGTCTTTGGTTCATAAAGTTCTAAGTTTTTGGTTCATGAAGTTTCCATGTCTTTGGTGCATAAAGATACCAAAGTGCATTAAGGTGCCACAGCTTTTGTGCACTTTATGGGCAGCCTTGGCCTGGTAGTTAGGGAACCAGCCTTATTTGATTCCTTGAAGTGTGCTTGAGCAAATCCCCATCTCCATCGCTGCTCGCTGGGTGCAGTGGATAGGGCTGCCCACTGCTCCTGGCACATGTGCTCATTGCGTCTTAGTGTGTGAATTATGTATGTGTTTGACTGCGTGGATGGTTTAAATGCAGAGGACAAATTCCCCTGTGTGCAAGGGATTGGCCCCTTGTGGTTTATGTTTAAAGGTTCCATGTCTTTGGTTTGGAAAAGACATTTGGTAGTCTGATATTCTTTAAGAAAATATATGACTGTGTTGGAAACTTGTGTCATGCTCATGATGCATATATGTCTAAAGTGTGCAGCTTACTTTAAAGTAGAGCTCTCTTACATAGGTGCCATATTACACTTAAGAAATGGCATTTCACACACCAGACTCAGGACAAAATGGTGATGTGATACAAACCCTCTAAAAGGTATGGAAAGTTCATTACAGCTCTTTGTCTGTAAGTGACATATACGGAACTGATGTCTCACAGGACTGGATGTGTGTGTGACCTCATTTACAAATTTACATTTGCATCAGGATTTTACCATTTAAATATTTATAGGTCATGTAAACTCTTTACAATAATTAGAAACAACAGTAAAATGAGCTGCTCAATTAATTTAAATGATTCTGTTATTTTGATCAGTGATATAAACTGGGTCTGGGCTCTTATGGGTTAGAACTCATAACAGCAGTAGTGTCTGTTGAGTACTGAAAGTTCCAAATCTTTACTGCATAATAACAGAGGACTGTTTCACCAGTCAGCTTCATTCTGGGTAAAGCATCAGTTGATTATCTTAAGACCTCATCTGGACATTTCTGAAGGTGTTTAGACAATAAATCCTGTAAAAGAATATTAAAATCTGTTGTAAATGAAACAAGCAGTATGCGTTAGATGCTTAAACAGGTCTTCTTTCATCAAAACGACATAACATTCAATATATAAATATTTCATTTGATTTATTCCTGATGTGTTAGACAGGTTTTGGCAACAAATGCATTTCAGTAAAATGATATTCCCTTCAGTTTATGTCCCTCGGCTACTTTATAGTTTTTGGAGTTCAAACTGGGTCTCTGCATAATTTGACAGTAATTTGTTAACAGAAGATATCAAATTTCAAAGGGGTTGCCAATGGTAGTGCCATTATGTAACTAGGGTTTAAGAATCATTTTTGTCATATGCATGCTAGCTAGTAATCTCCATATACGTACTCATTTGTCCGTCTCTGTTAATATGAAGTATTACAAATTGTGTACTGAAATCAATATGAAGGATAATATATTTATTTGCCTGTATAATCACAGTGACACTGCTCTTATATCTCCACACAGCTGACTTGTGTACTTGTCACCTGCGAGGTTTAGAATTAACTAACTATAAGAATTAACTCTATTAGTACTTTATCTTTCACTTCTCAGATATATTTTCTCTGCATTCCTTAAAGCCCAGAATAACAGTATATATGAATATTATTTCTGAGTAGAGGTTCTGTTTGAAAGTCCTAAGGTTATATTTGAGAGTAAATGCTGCTATGACAGCATTGTGTTTACTTCATATCCCAGCCCATATTTAGACTCTCCAGAGGCCGTTTTAAGTTACCCTCACACCCAGCTGTGATAGGTCACTCCTGTTACTGATTTATATGGCAGTTTCAGTGAACAGCTATTTAAGTGGTTGGATATTAATTAGCAGAATTTCTGATTAAGTTGGAAACTTGTGGCCTGTTAATGATGCATATATAAGTGTAAAGCATGCAGGTTAGATTTGAGTCAAGCCCACTTCCCTTGGTGCCTGAAGAAATGGCATTTAACAAGCCAAACATGAGCACAAGCCCTCCGCTCATGTTTATATCTTTCTTCCTATCTGTCTGGTTCATTACAGTTTTGTGTCCGGAACCAAACGCCCTGGTCAAAGCTCTGCGCAAACTCCCCATTCTGCATGATGAACAGTATGCCCTGCAGACCAGGCTCTATGAGTACTACGAGAATCCAGAGAACATGCTAGTGCTACCGTGAGTGTATAACCAAACACACACACACACACACACACATATATAAAAACATGAGGCATCATTTTTATTAATCTAATGCTGGGATCAGACTACATGAATTTCCCATTTTGATCTAGGTTTTTGAAGGCAGCAAATTTCCAGTGTTGGGCCCAAATATGAGTGCCAGGTAAAAGCAACAGGCCTCATATAATGGAAAAACAATAAAGTGGCACCTAGTGACAAGCCAACATTATTGATGATAAATATTGGCTGCATTTGTCCAAGCGTCTGAATTGCTGGTTATGGTATGTTTTCATTACTGAGTAATGAAACTCCATCTCAGGTGTAGCATGTGGTTAATTTCCAGATATGGAGTTGACTGTTGGAGGTGAAATCCAGACTAGGATGTAAGCAATGATTGGTGGTCCTTGTGGTGTATGTATCATTTGTAGTAATGCCAGTCTCCTCACTAACACACAACAAGAATTATGGCTTACTCTGGCATAGAGACCAGTGTGAAAATATTATGTAGTCTGATTCCAGCATTTGGGATGACTATACTGTATATCATTTTTGTGGAACATATATGTTATTAATCTACCAGTATATTCAATTTGACATTTAGTAGCATTGTAATTACAGTCTTCAAGATGAACATGTAATGGTATTAATCATATGAACATTTGGCCTTGTTTAGATTAATCTTCCCCAATGCAGACACTCAATGTGATATTTCTGATTAGTTTCAACTTGGGTTGGAGTGGCTTTTGCTCTGAAAAGTATTGGTTTATAAAAATGTCAACTGGTTGCACACAAAAATGTTATATATTAACACAATTGTTAAAATTTGTAACACTTCTTATTAATATTTTGTTTGCATGCACCATTTTGACACATTTAGTCATGTCTAACACCAGTGTACCAAACTTTAGTTTTATTTGTTACCTTTGTGGCCAATAGAGGGTGCTGTCTTCTTATATTTGTAGGTCCTGCTCACTTGACATCCTTCAGTAATTCCTTTTAAATCTGTATTTGTTATTTTGACAGGGCTCCAACTCACCATGCTGATGAACTATTTCATGGGTCCTGTTGTACTGGTAGCATAATGTTTGCCCTTGCGGGTTGGTCATGTGTGTATGCGTTTAAATGCATATGTGTGTAGTATGTGTGTCGGTAGTACCGCAGTAATTTAGTTTGTTATATAAGAAATTGTGTGCAGTAAATTTGAATACAAAAAATATAAATATTTCTATTTTTAAGCAGTAAAAGCACTACGATCAGTTCAGCAATAGCATTTCAATATGGTAAAAGGGGATGTCTGCATTGTGTTGCTTTTTCTGAAAAACACATTTTTGAAGGAAACAGGAAGAACAATTAGGATTTTACACATCAGTCCGTAAAACACCATCAATGAAAGTGGTACACAAGTAGTACATAATAAACAAGATAATAAAAAATAATAAAAAACTCACCAGAGCCTAGACCCAGGTTTGAATATTGATTCAAAATAATGGAATCAGTTAAATTAATTGAGAATCTCATTGGTGTCTTTTTCTTATAGGGTTCAACCAGGGCTGGACTGGCAACTTAATTCAGCCATGGATTTTTATACACACCGGCCCAGTTTTGGCAAATGATTACATTTTGGTTATGTTTTGTCCAGTGGGGTAGGGTTGCGGGGGGTATGACCCCTTTTAATCAATTTCGTTGTGTCAACTGGGGGCGTGAGGTGTGTGTGTGTGAATCTTAAACTTCAGTGACATTAGACTGAAATTTGTATACAGCTGTGGTTTAAGTTCAGTCACAATGACACAGCGTGATTCAGAGAGCTGTACATATTAGCCAGTCAACAGAAGACACCCCACTCACTGGCCAATAGAACAGAGCTGTAGACTAAGCTCTTTTAGGCTCGATTCAAATCTGTTTGATCTCAAAGTGTATGTGCATGGAGCCTTGGCGGGTTGGTTGGCGCAGTGTCTGATATCAGACGACCAGATGGGGGCCAGATACCCAGCTTGGAGCATTCTCTCTGGTTCAGCAGAGATAGAGTCAGTGGGGTGTCCCTGCATAGTTAATCTCCAAGCATACAGAGACATGGAGTTCAGGCCCCTATAGGCTGAAACACAGAATCTCACAGAGGCTATGTGCAGGACCGTTTAATATGATTATCAGCTGCATACCCAGTTGCCCTTTCTGATGAGTCCTGGGAGACAGTTCTACAGTGCAGCAGTTACTGTATCAGTAACAGACCAGTATTTAGGTAGGAAAGTGTGTTAATGATTGATTATTAATTAAATTTACACACAATACAGTTGGACTACATGTGTCCATCTTCATTTGGACACACATAGTTGCATGTGGGCTTTTCATGTTTGACATTTGATTTAAATAAGACTTTAAAACAAATCTAATTATATAAAAAGAATTATATTAATTATAAATATAAAAATAGATGTGTAAAATGAACCTTAACAAATGAAATGTCAAGTTTGCATGAATTAGAGGGTCGTCCACAGAGGTGTATCCACAGACTAATAAGTCAGTTTAAATAGCCAAGCTTTTGATTACAAACATTAATACTGATTGTAATCTTTAACAGCATACTAGTAATATACTGATACACAGCATTATTAACTTCAATGGTGCATAAGGCTTGCAGATTTAACCCTTGCATTCCTGTTTCCATTTTGTCTTAATGTCTATTAGTGTGTGTCTGTGTGCTAACACTCAGATAAGCAGTTTGTCATTGTCAATTTTTGAATTAGCTTTTGGTTGTGTGCTAACTTGTGTGTTTGTGTGATGCTTGTGGTTATTTAAGTGACTAATACGCATGGTCAATTTAAACAGTTTTGCTGAGCGGCTTCTAAGATGCATGGTTAAGTAATATGAGCTAGTCTGATTATTTGCATGTATTGTTTCTATAAATGTGACCTTTTCTGCATAAGAGCCTTTTAGAAATAGTTAGCAGAAAGGGCTCCACTATTATTCAGAGTCACATTATTCTTACAGTTTAGAAGTGTGTGGAGATGCAGGGGACATGGTAAGTCACTCTAACAGCCAAAATCAAAGCTAGGTTGATGACCATGGAAAATAAAAAATTGCACATACAAGTAAAGGTAGGCCAACCACAATGTGTTTTTTCATTTTTTTTGCGAGTGCAAGTCCCAAATTTGGCTGCAAACTTTGTTTACCAGTCCTGTTCACCCTGTGTTTTCTTCTTTACAGTCTTTACAGATTTGAAAGTGATTGGACTTAGGACCCAATGAGTAGTTTGTAGATCACTCCCTGGTGTGTTGGGAAGTAATCAAGTTTAATTGTGCTATCCCATCATCATGGCTTGGTGGTTGGCACATTTGCCACTCAGCCGTGCTGTCTTGGTTTCAGGTCACTGTCTAGGTGGTGCAGTTTCAATGTTCTCCTTTTTCAGCTTATTTAGTGAGCTATGGTGTTTAAATAAATGTATAACCAGTGAATTGTGTGGGAACTTGCTGCCCTTGAAATCACATTTGAATTCTACTTTACAATTTGGACACACATTAGTGCCCTAAAATGTAAATGGGGATTCATTCTCTCCCCAATAACTGTCTATATGTACCTACATTCACACAAACTGCTTGAGAGACAGAGAGAGAGAGATTTTTTTTAATTGTCCTTAAAATAAATGCTAATTAGTAATGATATTAATTGTTTGGTCTGTTTTGTGCAGTGGTCACATCCTTTATATTCGTCGATTTTGTCTATATAATCAGAGGGGTGGTGTCCCTACCAATCCTACACTCTTATATGTTTGTGAAGTTTGGACACCCTTTGGCTATATGACACACAGCCTCTGTAGGTAATCAAATATAAAACACAATAAGTCAGTATAATAATCCAGAATTCTAATTCAGTTACTCATTTTTATAACATAAATCAGTGTTAATGGGTTTGATTTACTGACCCTGAACAACAAACACTTGATTTGTCTTGCCCTTTTACTAGGTCTTCTCTTTTTCTGTCCCTCTCTCTCTTTGATACACTCATTCGCATCTCTCGTCCAGCTCAGAATATGCTAATATCCTCCCCCTCCCCGTTGCACCCATAGCAACATTGTTAGATAAATGAATAATTGGCGATTTGAATACATTGTCTTTTTCCTGAGGCACCCATCCTTTAAGAACATCAACAACATATGTTTGGGGCTGCTCTTGTGACTGGAGGCTAATTAGAGTGCTAGCTAAGGCCCAGCTCATCAGAGAGTTGTTGGAGGAGGTAGGAGGGCTAGGAGGTGTGTGTATGTATGTGTGTGCTTGTGTGTATGTATGTGTCACCCCCTCCCTCCCCCGCTGTTCTATTGAAATACTGAACAAGGCTTGAGCCGTGGTCCTCTCCATGTCTATATTAGACGGCAGGGTGTTTTGGGGTGAGGGGTGCATTTCAAAAGGAGAGATTAAGGCAGTCTTTTCATTGGGCTGTAAGCAGCCCCGCTCCTCCGATAGCTCATCTGTGCACTGGAACATGCCATATCCAATCTAGCAGCACTTACAAACTGCATTAATATGGATGCAGGGTTTAGAGTGCACTGCCCCCTTTTAATTAGGACAAGGGGCTCGTGCTAACATGAGCACTCCCTGTGTTTAGGTGTCGGATGCCCCCCAGCACTGCAAACCCCCATAAGCACAAGCCTTCCCTTGAACCAAGAGGAAGGAGGATGCAGGTTTTGCATGGTGTATTACAGTCTTAGATATGCTCAAAAGGGAACCCACTTTTGGGTCTTCTTGAAAGCTTACGTAAAGAATTTTCTTAAATCATAGAAAATGCCCTAAACCAGGTAGTACAGTAATTTTTCTGAGCATTTCCAAATGTTAAATTCAGCTGCTCCACACATAAACAGCCTTGGACAACGTCTTTTCCTATGCACTGTATTCGTACTCGTTTACTCTTAATTTGAAGCATTTCAAGGCACCCCACTGATTAAGCATAAGGCCCCTGAAATCAGGTTTGTTTCGCTTCCCTTCCAGGGTCAGCCATCAGCTCCCACCCTATAGCGTTTTATCTCATTTCCTTCCTCTTCCCAGAAAATCTGAACTCAGTCCAACTCTCATGGATTTCTTAAAGAAGTGCTTAATGCAGACAAAGGCAGGGATTTAAAAGCCTCTATCAAAGTACTTTAGCCAATTCAGATGTTTTAATTGGCACACTGACTTAACTGAGCTTGTTTAGGTTTGCTTGCATAACCAGGTTGCACTGATTTAGAAGTGTCCATTTTTCTCCCCCATGCTTGTTATTCAGTGTGTTTGGATGTAAGAGTTTTATCTCAAAATGTTCTCGTTTTGTGTCTTTCTCCTGTCTCATTACAGACTGTCCAAACAGAACAAAAGGATAGTGTATACAGTTATTGAATATTCTCCCCTGCTGGACTCCTGCAACATGACAACAGATGACTGGGCCACAATTGGGAAAGACATTGAGGTAGTACTGGGCAATCAATCAAAATCTAAATGAACATTCACAACCTCTACTCAGTGTAATTTTGCCTGTATCGACTATTTCAGGTTTTTTTTATAGTCAGTATATAAGCACAAATATTTACTCTGTGTGTATGATTCTTTTGATCATTTACAAAACTTAAAGATATACACTTTCATTAAAAAAACAGCTTTTTAACAAACATTGCTTTTTAATAATTGTTATAATTATTAATTGTAATCAAAGTAATGTGCTCAATTCATCATAATATTGATTTGAGATCATTTTGAGATCTATACAATGATCATCCATAACATTATGACCTCCTTCTTGTCTTTACATTCAGTACATATTGTATCAGCAACACTGATCACACACTGTAGTCCATCTGTTTCTCTGCATGCTTTGTTAGCCTCCTTACAACCTGATCTTCAATGGTAAGGACACCTCAGAGCAGGTATAATGTGGGTGGTGGGTCATTTTCAACAAGTGGATCAGACTGCAGTTCTGCTGGAGTGTTTAAACACTGTGTCCATCCACTTTCCAATTGTTCTCAGGCCAGCAGTGACATTGAGTACTCCAGTAGCACTGCTGCCTCTGATCCACTCATACCAGTGTAACACACACTAACACACCAGCAGCATGTCAGTGTTACTGCTGGGCTGACATTGACCCACTAGCCACATAATACCAGCTCTGTGGTGGACCTGCAAGGTCCTGATCCTTGAAAAGAGGCTAAGAAAATATGCAGACAAACAGAACTACAGTTCAGGGGAGATTATGGTTAATATTTATGGCTACTTACGGTAATTAAAGGTAGTTTACTTGTGCAGCCCAAAGATTGAGTGTGTTTTATCTCTTTCTTGTCCATAGAAACACTATGAGAAGTATGATGGCTTTGTTATCCTGCATGGCACAGACACCATGGCCTACACAGCCTCAGCCCTGTCCTTCATGTGTGAGCACCTAGGCAAGCCTGTCATCCTCACTGGCTCTCAGGTATACCTTTATCACCTGTCATAGGCTGCCATGGTTGTGATCTCTTTCACATGCACACATGTTTTTATATTCCATATTATGCATGGCAGTTTAAATTTCAGGATAATACTTCTGTTACTTGACACAATATGTACTCTGACTAGGTGTGTTTGAATTTTAAAAATGTATATCAATTTTGGTAACAAGGCCTAGGTAACGTCTTTGTCTCTGGTAGGTACCTATTTATGAAATGAGGAATGATGGGAGAGACAACCTGCTGGGGGCGCTGCTGATTGCTGGGCAGTTTGTCATCCCTGAGGTGAGAAATATCTGTCATGCTTCTCTAGGTCAAGCAGCCTTTGGTACATTAAGGCACTCTATTCAAATAGAGCAAAAATCAACACAAACACGCACATTTCACTCTTAAATACTGACACAGATCAGAACTGACTTTTCAGTTTAAGTTTTGTAAATGCCATAACATGAAATAAATCTTCATATACAGTGGTATCTGTGAAGGGAACAGGCAGTTCTTGAAGGTCCATTTTAAACAGGAAAAACAGACAAAAATAAAGATCCCAGACACTTTCATAAGGGCCGAATTGTGATGGCTGGATGACTGAATTAGAGCCTCTCCAAAATGACAGGCAGGTCTTGTCGGGTGATCCCAGTATGCAGTGATCAATACCTACCAAAGGTGGTCTAAGAAAAGGACAGCCAGTGAATCTGTGACAATATCATAGGCACTTATATCTCATTGATTCAATACATGAAGGTTCCACCTCACAAGTTACAGGACTTGCTAACTTGCTAATGCCTCGGTGCCAGATACTACAGGATGCCTTCAGACGCTGTATCAAGCTCATGCCTAGACAAGCTCAGAATTAGGCAGGTGGTACTAATGTAACCAGTGCTACTGCCATGTATGGAAATACTCTCGCATTCTTGACTAAATAACTAAGCAAGAATCTCAGCAGGTGACTTTGGGTGACTTTTCAGCTTGTCAGTCTGAATATTCCGTTGATGATAGAGAGTGGCTTACTTTCAGCAGCAACCACCCCCATTCCACCGGTTTATCGAGTTTGTTCAGTTCACCTACTGGTTCAGGGTGTTCCCACTCTGAAACCATTCTGCAAAAGCATTAGCCCCTCCCACTTCCTGCTTTGGTATACATCTGCTTTTTGCGGAGACAAACCATGTAACAGCAGCAAAAATAAACATAAATAATAAATAAATAGTTTTGTTAATAAATAGCTTCTGATGTTATGTGGAGAGTACACACACTGTGTTGTGGACATGGCAATCGTCTCCTGATATACAGTATTTTAGCTAAAGGGCAAAATATACGATATGTTGTAAAAATCGAATGTAAAAATTAGGACAACCCATGAAATCCTTTGTTTTCTTCACTATTTTTAAACATATTGAAAATGCATTTTAATTCCATCTTTATACATAACAAAAACCCTTTCAGACTGAAACAAGGATTTTTTTTGTCTCCTTGCTTTGTAAATTCAGCTATAAACTCAGCAAAGAGTGTTGCTGATCATATTAACATTTATGTTCAGCTATGAACAAGATCAGGTGTCTTGATGCTAACTTTGTAGGTCTGCTTAGGTGTGTGTTTTCAGTAGGTTGAGAGAATTTTTATTTTACAGAAATGGGAAGTCTCCAAATGTTTAAATCTCCAGTCCTTTGTTTGTCATCCTAGCATCTCTTGTTCTGTACTAAAGAAGTTTCAAATTCTAAAGATGTCTCAGAGTATCTACTATATCTGGGGAAAGTGATAAACCATGTTGATAAGATTTTTGCCAAACTATTTCTTGAAGCTTGTGAGATCAGCTTCCTGTAGACACTTTGTTTTGTATACCAAGGCCTTTGGGAAGACATGCCTTCCAGTCCTTTAGGCCTTTTGTACACCTTCCAGGCCAAAGTGACAGAACAAAAAAATAATTGGATGTTGATGTTGATGAAAAAGAAATAAAACATTTCTTGCATTCTGTGCATACAGGTGTGCCTTTACTTCCACCACAAACTCTACAGAGGCAACCGTGTCACCAAGGTGGATGCCGGAAGTTTTAACGCTTTTAGCTCTCCTAACTTGGCTGCATTAGCCAATGCTGAAGTGGACATTAAAAGTAAGTCTCTGTAACCAGACCGTCACTCTGAACTAGACAACAGAAAACGTTTTCTTTTTCTGATCTTTTGATTTTGTCTTTTCATATCTTCTGCATGTCTTTATTTTTCCTATTTGAAGTAAACTGGGACACAGTGTGGAGAGCTAACACAACAGCAAAGTTCAGGATCAACACACAGATGAACCGCAACGTGGGCCTCCTGCGATTGTTCCCTGGAATCACAGCGGAGACAGTAAGATGAAGTTGATACAAATTAAATTTTGTGTACTGAAATCCCCTATTTTGTTGGTCTTTTCCTGTGCTTGATCATATTTCATTAGGTTGTGTGGACTCTTCTGTGCTGTGTTTTGCAGTTGATACTAAGCAGTCAGTTCTGTTAAGACAAACTGAATAATTCCCTTGTAATTCCATTGTAAAGTCTAATATTCCTTTGTGTAAGTGGTTCACAGTATGACAGATCCACTTGCCTGTGACTAGTGGTAGTAGCTAAGTAATGAGACAGAGTTATGGAGCATGTCTAATTTTTCACAAAAGAGTGAGGAGTTGGCTCTTACACTCTTACTGCAGCTCTCATCAACAGCAGAGTGGGGGAAGGACCAGATATTTACTACCTCAATCTGGCACAATGCCTCAATAGCTTTTTTTTATCTACTTTTATGACCTTTTTATGACATGTTTCTCATATATGATGTAGATTTGTGTTCACATTCACTTAGATAGTAATTGTTTTATTGATTTGGAGTTTGATGCAGTTGTATTTGTTGTGCAAATTAATTTACTACTATTAGTTTTCCGTTTTTAGGATTGAAGAATTCAGTGTTGCATAAATAGGAAACACATGAATCACAGTAATGTCAGATTTAGCAATAGGACTCACACAATATTCCCTGAACAGAGCAGTAGGTGGTCTAAAATTACTTGGGAATAAATATTGTTACTTAGTTTAATGTTTAGATAATACTTTTCATCTTTGTTTTTGGTTCATACTATTTTGCAAAGAATAGTCTGGATGTATTTTATGAGTAAATTTTGCACCGACCTTAAGTAAGCTTTTCACTGTTTATTATAGCCTTCAGGTTTTTTTTCATCATTATGGATGGGTTCACATTGTACTCGTTTTATGAATTTATGAAGAATTTATGATAGCATGCTGGCCTCCCAGCTGGGGTCCTGGGTTCAAGGCCATGGGTGGAGTTCCCATTTTCCCTTTGTGTTTACATGGGTTGTACCAAGAGTCCTTTGAGCATCAAGTACAGCTTGGATTGACCCATCATTGCTCATCATGCATGGAAGACAAGCTTCAGGACTCTTTTCTGTCCTGGGACCAAAGTGGTCTCATCAGATGATTTTCAGCCCAAGCATTAAAGTCAGTATTTTGTGAGTTGCTACTGCTCTGCATGAAGCCCCTTGGTCACAGGATCCGGCAGTTCTTCATTCAACTGCTAGACTCCTAACTGGATTCCCAGTAATGTAAAAACATTGTATACCGTAGACCATTTTGTTCATTTCTGCATTTCAGTGCATAGTATAAAAGTATCCCAGGTCACAGAGGTTGTAATGATTATTTGAATTATGGAATAGGAATAAAATGCATTTTAATTGGTTACAGCTTTAAAGAAAAAACTCTGACACCAGATAATATTTAGTACTTGACTTGGAAGTATTCCATTGTTTAAACTCTGGGAAAAGTTCAACTATATGGAATAATGTCAGTGGAGTAGTAAAATAATTTACATGAAAGTAAAATGATTTACATGAAAGACAACTGACTATATTGATCCAAAAAACATTGTGCTGTCCATCTTTATTTCTGTATTTTGCCATTAAAGTCTCAAACAATATTGGTTGGCATATATGTAAAGCACTACACAGACAAGCAGCCTTTGAGAGGGTATTTTATTCCTTAGACAGTAAAGAGGTATTTTGTTATAATACTGAAATTAATAGCATCCTGTGGGAACACAGTTTTGGTTCAATTTGAGTTCATACGTAAAACAAGCTCCTGCTGATTGAATGAGAATTTCCCACCTAGAAGTACCCCAAACCTGTATGTTTAAAGTCTGTTTGCTTTAAAAGGGTCTGTGTTTTTCTGTGATAGCTGTGTTTGGTTGTTCAGGTGTTTGGGAGAGGCTCCAGATGTGCTGCAGTGCAGTGGGGGTTGGCAAGATTTTAATTTAATCTCCGGCATCGTTAATTCCTCTCTCTCTGGGACTATTGGGCCAAATAGGCCCTCAAGTAAAGCAATGTAATGTGATAGCCTCTTCCCAGTGGGCCCTTTACTGCAGAGGACAAAATTAAAACTGCATTCTGCAGTGCATTCTGTGTTTTACTGGTAAGAAACATTGCATTACAAGTGATCATCTAAATGTATTAGAATGTCTAAGTTATAGGTGTAATTATGTTCTTTAATAGGTCTGTTTGATTGAGTATGTATATCAGTATGCTGGTAGTTAAGTATTAGAAATATCTTGTTTGACCAGGTTAGAGCCTTCCTGCAGCCACCCATGGAAGGAATTGTGCTGGAGACGTATGGTAGTGGCAACGCCCCCAATAACCGCGCAGACCTGCTGGAAGAGTTCAGGAAAGCTACAGAAAGAGGAGTCATCATGGTCAACTGCACCCAGTGCCTTAGAGGCTCTGTTACCACATCATACGCCACTGGCAAGGTGTGTGTGTGCTTGCATACTTGATACATATTTTTTTATATGCGTCTAATAATAATGTACACTCTGGACTGATGGATCTTATTGTGTGAGAACTCAAAATTCTTTATATGATACTCAACATAAGTAAATATGCAGTTATACTGACTGTTTCTTGATATAAATGGCTTCATAATCGACCTGTAACTCCCTGTTTGTGTCTAGAGGCCATTATTTCATTACCTAGAGCATTATATACAGAACTGGGAAGTGTTTGAGGTTCAGATTTTGATTTCTTACTGCAGTAAGAAGTAGCTGTTTTCTCTCAGTTTTTAGTGCGCATTTATATGATGGAGCAGAAACACTGGCACTGAGCTTTCCATCCTCCTTTCAGGCTCTGAGTGATGCTGGATTGGTAGCTGGGTGTGATATGACCCCAGAAGCTGCTTTGTCTAAACTCTCCTATGTGCTGGCCAAGAAAGACCTCACCACTCAGGAGAAGAAAAAGGTAATCTGACTTGTACACGTTTCTGTGAAGTCCATGAAGTACAATATTGTTTATATTGCATATTTTAGAGCCTTCCTTGCTTTCACCTCACCTGATTTAATTAATTGGCTCATTAATACTAAAACATGTGAAGCAGGGGTGCATACTAGACCAGGGATGAGAAACACTGCCCTATAGCATGCAATATTTAAGCATAATTTGTTCCAACTCCCAAATATCTAAGTCAATTTATTATATTCTGCTGCCTTTTTTACTCAGCACAGGTGTGTTGAAATCCAAAATCTAGCTGAGCTATGGACTGGGAGAGGATGCGTGAAGATTGGCACTACTACTACTAATACTCTGTTATTGATTGCATCCGATTGCATAATGAGTTGTTTTTGGGCCTTTAGATGTTGAGCCGCAACCTGCGTGGTGAGATGATTGCTGACCTGCAGGGGGCCAAATTAACTCTCAGTGACAGTCGCTTCATTCAGGTCATTGCTAAATCACTCAGTATTAGCTGCAAAGAGGTGAGACCCGTGAACATGGTTTGAAAAAACATATTTGACTTTTAACTTTACACTGACAAAGGACTGTTGAGGTTGTGATGGTTGTAAATGTCTTTATCTTCAGGAACTGGAAGCTATCCGTGATGCCATGACCCCCACTCTAGCCTGTGCTGCTGCTAAGATTGGTGATATTGAGGCCCTGGAAGCAATCAGGGAGATGGTAAGCAGTTCTCCAGGCACTCTGCCCTAAGTATACCAAGGAGATCCACTTGTCAGATTTTCCCTGCTTTGTAGAATGCAATTCCATTATGTTTTTAACTGCCTTTATCAAACATGTCTGATAAAATGCAGCTTCACTGACTCCCCTTCATTCAGTTTGACATTCAGTTTCCAGTGGCTCTGCCCTGTCACTGTTTCCTCTAAGCATTCTCATATCTCGGCTAAGTCCCTAGACCTGTTTTCAGACAAGTTTTCAGACCTGTTCTAGTTCACCAGTTCAGAGAGACACGCATACACACCCTTACATGTGAAGTTAAAACTTTGTCAGACTGAAAATACACCCAAATTGTATTTGAGTTCATAAAGCAAACATCAAGTTATATACATCACTATATTATATACCTGTGCTGTATATTTCCATGTTAAACTTCCACCCAGAACAGACTTACACATGCTGGATATTTTGCTAATGCAAAATTACGTCAAGAGGTTGCGTCTGAACCAGCTGCGTTATCTCTCAATGAAAACATATCTATCATGCTACCCCAAGTCAAACAAAACCGAGGAAACCAAACATGTTTTTGTCTTGTGGAATTAGAGAGAAAGGTCAGGTGCAGATAAGTCCTCTAGTGGACTGATGAGATGGCACCTAGCCTATGTTTGTAAAGACCAGCCACTGATAACCTTGCTTTCCATAGAGCTGCACTTTAGCAGTGACCAGTTATTTTTTGCGGTAAGAGATCAAGCAATGTGACCAATATGCTTTGAGTTTTACCGGAGGCTTGAACATGTCTGTCTTTCAGCTAAACCTGTTTACTTATGCAAATTACTGCTCAAGTAAATTGTTAAATAATTCACATTAGAATTAAATGTTCAGTAATTACTGTGAGTTTAGTTAATCTTTTTTTGCAACAACCTAATTGGGAATTGTACAGATGGATAAAACATTACCTATCAGTGTAAGACACTGTAAATTGGTTTTATTCCAAGTTATTTTGAAGCATTTCTATTGGTCCATCCTTCATGAAAATTTGAGAATTGCAATTCTCAACCACTGCCAAATTTAAATTCATTTTCGATAAAGTAAAAGATTTGAAAAAATCAGGTACAAGATTTTGCAAGGCATGGGCAATACGATGCGATGTTTCATAAAAACACATCACTTCTAATTACTCCTGTCAGTGTTAATGCTTTTCCATATTTCCATTACATGTTCTTATCTCTATCCCAGCTTTGTTGTATTTAATGCTGAAGCTCTGAAACCATCAAAACTACACTGAAATATAATATGATTAAAGCATTCTTTCCTCTGTGCCAAACCACACTACACATGTGTTAGTTTTATCTTCCTCCCTTAAATTCCAGAACATTTTAACTTGTGACTAATCAAGAATATTGTTGTGAGTAACAATAAAATAAAAATGTAATCAATCGACACCACTCATTTTTATATTTAGTGCTTTCTGGCCTGATTGACTTGTCTTTATTTTGCAGGGCAGTAACTTAAGTATGGCAGACTATGATGGACGTACTCCTCTGCATATTGCAGCCTGTGAGGGACATATTAAACTAACGCAGTATTTATTGAGTCAAGGAGCCACTGTCTATGCCAAAGATCGCTACGGGGACACACCCCTTCGAAATGCTGTTCGTTTTAGGTAAGACTGTGTATGGAAGCTGGACAATTCCTATATTTTGAGTGTTAACTTTTATCTTATGCATAAGCTGAAAGTATGTGTGAATATGTGTTTGTGTCTGTGCATGTCTGTGTGCACCTGCACCTGAGCACCTGTATCTGTTTGATGGCATGTGTTGCATACGTGCTTGACAGAATGCGTAGGTGTTAGTGGGTGAGTGAATGTGCATGGGCTTCTTGTTTAGCAGGTCTTTTATCACACCACATTTCCCCAGTGCCCTACCGACATGCATCAGAGGGACCTCACCATTTCAGCTAAACGTTTTAACAGTTTTTATTCAGTTAATGTCTGAGTGTTCTTTCAGTTACTCCTAATATATCCAGTATTGGATATTTAGATATTACCTCTGTGACTGTCTGATATAGAGCATATTAGCATGTTTAGAGAATAGATTAATCCCCGCTTTTTGTGAATCTGATATGGCTGTCATTGTGAGTTATATTAGAAATATAATAATCTACAAATGATTATAAAGATTAATTTCATAGCTGAACAATAATGGAGCATTCAAAGCCTTACAAAGATTCCGAAAAAGATTTTCCATAATGGTTTATTGGAAAAAGACAAAATATATGTATGTATCTATACAGTTTATGGACACCTGCCCATTCATTGTTTCATCAAAGTCAAGGCTATTAAAAAGAGTTTGTCCTGCTTTTTTTTGGAGTAATTGTCTCTACTGTCCAGGGAAGGCTTACTGCTAGATTTTGAGCATTGCTGTAAGGATTTGATTGCAGTCAGGATGTGGGGTGATCATCATCCTACCTCATCCCCAACTCCTCAGTTCATCCCTGAAGTATTGAATGGAACACCATCATTCCAGAGAACACAGTTCCACTGCTCCAGAGATCAGTGCCAGGAGGCTTTTACCACTCTAGCCCATGCCAATATGTTAACAGTTTTGTTAAAGTCCACAAACTTCAGTGCTTTGAAAAATTATATCAATAAAGGTGAATTTAAACTTACTGTGGTGGCTGTAGCAGTCTCCATTATGAGCTAGTAGTTTTTTCAGCAGTGGCAGCTGTTCATTATAGAAGCACAGGCTGTATGAGAAACTATTTGAGCTCAGGTTAGACCACGTTTCTTTCTTAGACACAGAAATACATTATTATTACAGTGCTAGAGTGGTGCAACTGTCTAATGTTCAGTTAATAGGCAAATGGAAATTCAGATCCTGGCAATGTCTCAGCTCTCCATGGTCAGGAGTCAGGAAGACCTGAGCTTGTCAACATCATGTAATAGAAGGAGTCCTAAACTGTAGATAGAAAATTTAGTACTTACCAAATTAACCACAAGGACAGTAATTAGATCACCAGTAGAAAGTGTATATAAAGCAGCAACAAATTTGCTGTTGATATATTTTTCGACAGAAATAACCAATATTTCTGCAGTAATAAAAATAAGGTTGAACTTTTAACTACATTAAGATGGATTAACTTAAAACATGTCTAATCAGGTCCATTATCTTGTATCTTTAATGTTCTATATAGTGTAAGATAGACCAGTGTAAGAGAGAACAAATTAATTACTCCAGATTAATTGAGGGGCTAAATTGAGTTTAATTGACAGCCCTGGTATCTGGTTCAAAAGATACACCTAATAAATGTGTTCATGTACTGATGTATTGATTATAGTCTCACACGGAAGTGAGAATACAGCTGTAGAAAGTTTTAACTGATCTCAAGAGGGTCTCTTTCCATTGATGTTAATTTAGCCTCCTGTTTGGCATGATCCACAACCTTAGTTTGAGCTTCACATTGCAACTTCTCTAAAAATAAACAGTAGACGTAAATCTGGCCTAATTCCACTGTGTGCATATGGAGCACACTATTTTAATGGCTGTGGCATGGTCTGTCAAGCACACCAAATGATAGTTAGACTCAGTAAAACTAGGACAGAATTGCTTTCCTCTTGATTTTCTCCAGTCCCCCATAGACTATTAGCAGTCTTTTCACATCTCATGCCGTCTCTCCATGGAGAAGTAACATACAAACAGACCGGGATGAGATGTCAATCTCATTATGGGAGATGAAGGGGAGGGGTTGTAACTAAATTACAGTTGTATACCACGGGAATGAGGGTGAATGTGTGTGTTTGTGCACATGTTTGAGTGTGTGGAGGAATTAGAGCTGCTGTTTAAAGGCCTTGACAACAATTACCATTTAATTAGAGTAATCATGAGACACAGATTCACCACTGCTAAGTTTTACTCCAGCTGTTATATTTCGCTGGTGTTCAGAGACTTTCTACACATTTCCATTCCTGAGGGAGTGTCTCACTTCTCTGGGCTGCAGTTTCGATGTTCTTTGTTAAAGTATTGGGTGTCCTTGAATTGTCAGTAGAGGCACTTGCTGTCTTTCTGTGTCCCATAGAAGCTCACTTTTATAAATAACCACTTCTGAACTGAAAGCTTTTTTATAATTTTGACCTTTTTCATAGTCAAATGAAGTTTGTACCTGGTAATGGAAAACTCAAAAGTGTAGTCAGGTTTTTGGATGATCACCACCCCCACCTTATCCTAACAGTATTTGATGGAGCACCTTAATGTTGGGGGTCTTTATACCCCTCTATCCCATATCTGGCATTAGGCATGGTGCCAGTAAGTTCATGTTTGTCTGCTAAAGAGAGTCCTGTTCTATTGGCAGAAGAGTAGAATAGTGTGTGTGCATTTGCACATCTGAGTCAGCAATGGGTGCAACCTACATTAGCAGAATGCATTCATTAGAAGGGGTGTCCACAAACATTTGGACATGGTTCTTTGGATTGATGGGAAATCTTTTGTGGATTGATCAATAGAGAACCTTTTAAAATGGTTCTTTGTTGCACTCACTAGGGCTGGGCTATATATCCATGATTATATTGATTGTGGAGGTGGGATAAGATCTAATATGCATAAAGAAGAAATGAAGATCAAATTTCAAAATGTTTATATATAGTTACAAAAGATAGAAGAAAGATTTCATGGAGTTACCTTCATTTTTTTCACATTGTATTTTTCAGATCATATATCGTATCGCATGAATTTTGGTCCATATCACACAGCCCTAGCACCCACCAAAAATGGTTGCTGTGAACTATTGAGTGTACTTTTTGGTTTAGACAATCATTTTTCAAGCTCCTTACATAACTTAGCCAGCATTTGGCCTCACACAAGAGTGTTTAAGACTTTAGTATAGCCTTCAGTCTGATTCCTTCAGGCTGGTCTCTTATCATCACTAAGACACTAAATAAAAGCTGTGCCTTTAGTGCCTCGACTTAATCTTGCAATGATATAATAATAGAGTAATATATATGATAACCACAGCTTTATTACTTTACTTTACTTTACCTTATACTTTATGATACAGTAGATTTATGTTGTATTCCCCTAGAATAGATTGCCCTAGTAGGGCAATTGCAATGTATCCAGACATCAACTGCACTCATTATGGAAATCCACTTTTTTAATTGTTACATATTACATGCATTTACAGAGTCTAATAGCTCTTAAACACACACAGACTGTTTTTATTGACTGTATGGTAGTTCATCTGAATATTCTATTTGGACTGTGTTGCAAATACTAGCTGCATGTTTCTTTTGATTGTAAATAATGCAGTCACATGGCAAAATAAAAGCCATTTAAAAGACAGAAAATCTGGGTTTAAAAAATAAATATAAAAATGATACAATGTAAACTAACAGAATGTTTTCCTGGATATGTATACACTGATCAACCATCACACAGTGTTTAAAGACTCCAGCAATACTGCTGTGTCTGATCCAGTCATACCAGCTGTGTGGTGGTCCTGTGGGGACCTGACCATTGAAGATCAGGGTGAAAAGTGGCTAACAATGTATGCAGGGAAACTGATGGACTACAGACTATAATTATAGGACCACAAAGTGCTCTTGTATGGCCAGTGAGTATAGAAACAAAGAGATGGTCATAATGTTATGGTGGATTGGTGTAAATGTAAAGGATTTATCAGCCTGTGATCAGTCAAATTGAACTGAAATTTCAAAACTTAAATAAACTGAATTTCAAATGAGCAGTCAGGGGCAGTCATTAGAAAATTCTGTGCAGATATATTTGAAAAGTCTCCCCTTTCATGTAGTCATTCCTGTAAGGAAGTGAAAACAATAGAGATTAAGGGTGTGTTATCTAAACCAGCTCTACCTGCTACTCTTTTAATGGCTAACAGATGCTATGACTGAGTACTTGATGTAGGTCCAACTGGATATTCAACAGTCACTAGTTTTGTCACTGACTTACAAGGAAACTTACATGTGAGGGAAGGGCTAAAATGTGACCAAACTTACCGGAAATACATTACTGATGGACCACACCTGTCTTTATGAATATGTCATAGCTAAAAAGTCACTGAAACCTGGCCTGAGAGGCCTCAGCTTTACACTGTAATGTATCACATTGTAAATATCCATGTATGTAGTGTATAAGTGATTATATTGTGTTTTGAATAGTTTTGAACAGCTTTAAATTGTACCATTTAAATTGTATTTACTTTGTTACCTTACCTTTGTTACCTGACCACAATGTTGAACTTTTGGGACTGTTGAGTGTCTTGTTTTGTGCGCATTTGTTTTGGAAGTCTAAGTGACAATGCCCCAACTTGTCCCAGCCTGTCTAGACCATTACACTCAGGTCTTGTGTTGAAAACTTGTGCCAACTGTTGCTAAGTGCAAAGGCTTAATCACACATTGCACTTTCAGTTTTCAGTGTCAGGTTGGTCGTTTAAAATGATTTAGTTACATGGCTGCATTTATCAATATTGTGCTACTACCTTTAAAAGGTAATTCTACTTAAGGTTTATGTGTAATTAAATGGTTATGATGTAACCAAAATGTTGTTCTGGAGAAATTTACTGAATTGCTTCCAATTGTTTACTGTGGTGGTGATAGGAAATGTTTAATTCTTTTAAGATCTAGTGTCAGGTCCCCTATTATCAGCTGGTTCAAATATTGACCACTTTGGATCTTGTTCAGTTCTTTATTTCATTAGTTAGTATTTCCTTTAGCCTACACGTTTTTCATTTCCTTTCTGTTTCATCTTCTCTCACAGGCATAAAGATATTGTGAAACTTCTTAGGAAAACTGGAGCCCATCTCTCTTGGGATGAAATGGAGGATGCTGGAACTGATTTGTGCAGGTGACCGCCCCCACCACCATAACTTTTTGTCTTGAGCACCCTCCATGCAGGTCTGACCAGTCATTCAAGGCCTTCACAAGGTTTTAGAATGTTCCCGAACAGCATTACATTCATATGAATGATCTATGCATGGAATTTAGCTCTTGAAGCAAACATAACTACAGATAAACTTCATTTCCTTCCTCATATGCTGAAAGATGTGGTGCATTAGACATTTGATACAATGAAATCATGTAAAGTCCTGTTCACTTTGTCAAACACATCACTTTGTCCATATTTTTAGAGAAGAATGGCATTACCAGTGTCAGATCTATACATCTGAGAAAACAATAAAGACGTTTATCAGTGATCAGGTTAATGAGCCTGGAGTATAATAGCAAACTAAGTGATCTTTAATAGCAAAACACTTTAAATCAACATTATCTAATGAAGCCTAAAATCTGCTGGTTTTGTAGTATTTATATCACACACGAAATATACAACACATTAACAGTGGAACAGACAGAGTCTATTACTGCTAAAACACAGAACTGCCTAGAACTTGCAGATATGACACATTTTTCCCTCATGGAAAGCATTCTTACTGTAACTACCTAATACATACATTGGCTCATCTGTATTTCTGCTTACTTGTGTGTGTATGTTGTAGGTTGGCAGCATGTGGAGATATGGAGGGCCTGGAGATTTGGCATCTAGCTGGAGCTGATATGACCATGTCAAGTTACAGTGGGCAATTGCCTATTGAGATGGTATGTATTTGAACTGACGCTGAACGTCTGAACTTTGCTTCAGAACAGTTAGATTCATAAATGCAGCAACAGCTTATGCCTCCCTCATTCTTCATTGTAGTGTCCACGTAGGGTACAGAACTGTGTACTGTGTTGCATCTGTCACTTTTATACCCTAATCTGGGTCTTTTAATGTTGCCTGATTTATTTCTTTCTTAGGCCATGCAGTCAGGCAGTGAGGAAGTTGTGCAGTTTTTACAGTGGGCTGCTCAGTACCGACCTCAGGTAACTCGATCACATACAATGCATAACAGCTTAAAAAGATTCATTGTCAGGTAGATTAAAATTGGGGCTTAGCGCTAGCAATCAGTATGATTATTTGGCTGTTTGTTTATTTGCTCCCACTTTTCAGCATCAGACTGATGGGTTAAATGAGGTAAACAGACTTTTCTCTGAATGGAAATGGATATTAACTTTTCTGTTTTCTCAGTGCATGATTAAATGGAATAAAGACATTTGAAGAATTGTGTAAGGGTCTGTTACTCACAGCTCACTTCAATATACTGTCATTCAGATTTCATGAGCATCAGCTCTGTCAGACAGCGATGACAAATATAATAAAAGAGTATCTGGCATGAAGCTGTGGAGGCTTTTTGTAGAAGGAGGATAGTTGATTACCTGACTATGAGTAGTGTTACAACTTTCCTCATGTGTAGAGTGACGCGTCATTCTTTTGCTTGTGTGTGTGAGTGTGTGTGTGTGTGTGTTCTGGGAATAAATGTGCTGGTGTCTACTCATATCCAGATTTTGTGGCATGTGCTTTCCTCTGCTTTCTTTGTGTTTTCCACTTTTTCAATGACTGTTCTTTATTTTGCAGCCAGTTTTTGATGAAACTGAAGAGGTACATTATGGCTTGGTCTGATGTTATAACTGGTGTTGTGCACTTAAAGCCACAATCTGGGATTCGTAATAAAACGAATCAGGTATTAAGGTGTAAAACAACCCAATTCAGTCATGATGTTTTTTATTTTGAGTTGTGCCAATGCAGTTTAAGAGTGATCCATAGTGCTGGATCTGCTGCATTGCTGTGTGGAAATCCCTGATTGGGGCTGCAAAGGGCTAGAATGAAGTGTAACTCCGTGATTAGTGATTGTGACAGTGTGAGAGTGATTAGTGCACTGTGTTACACTGTTACTTTCTGGCCTGTGTATTTTGTGTGCTGATTTAATAGAAATATTCTACTGCTTTTTGCAGCTGTGTGCAAGATATTCTGAAACCTGGTTGAACATTATTTACAAAAAGGGAAACTGTATTAATATTTGGAATAACTTATTATCGTTTGTATCCTTCAAGCTACAACATTTATATGCAAACTGTGCTTCACTACACTTGCTTTCTTTTTACTGTGACATTGCTATATTATGCACAAAATCAGTAATAAGAGTATAGCATTTCTCACAGGCTTATTGATTGGAAGCATGGGTGCAGGCCTCATTCTTTGAAACTGGATGAAAATGATCCAAAAGAAAGGAATGTCCATGCAGTAATGCTTTCTTATGCTGTGCTTATTGTACACATTAATGATCTGTTTTTCAACTTTATATACACTGATCAGTCATAACAATAAATGCATCTGAATAGTAGTGTGTAGGTCTTCTTCACACCAAGGAAACAGCTTTGACCTATCAAGGCATGGACTCTACAAGACATCTGAAGGTGTCCTGTCATATCTGACACCAAGATGATAGCAGCAAAATCCTTGAAATGGGGTGGTAGAGTAAAATTGCAGGACTGACTCAGGTTACACAGCGTTTCACAGTTTTGGTTAGCATATTCCTGCCCAGCATTACAGAATGGGAACGATAGACTCCATTCTCCCTAATACAGTTCATTAGAGCAACACAATTTTCAAGGTAAAAATAAGTGTTGTAAGGTAGGTCCTCCATTTGCATCAATGACCCTGTTGATTATCCTATTGTCAGATTTGGCAGGTACTAAGTACCGACTTGCTTTATTTTGGAGATGTTGTGACCCAGTCATCACAATTTGGACCTTTCAAGTGTCTCATTTTGTTGCGCCTGTTTTTTCTGCTTCCAACACATCAACTTCAAGCACTGACTGTTCACTTGCTACCTAATATGCCTCTTTACAGGTGCATTTTGAACCAGAAAATCAGTTGTTCACTTCAGCAGTCAGTGCTTTTTAATGGCTGATCAGTGTATAGTGATGCATAGCGTAACCTCAGTCCAGTGAGACAAAGACTGAAAAAATTGAATAAATAAATATATTTTTATAAATCTAATCTCTGTAGAACAATTAAAACCTATCCTCAAATAAAATAGCAGTGACAGATGTCAAATATATTTATGCACATAGTGTGCTCTGATTTATCTCTAATATTTTTTTCCCCCAGAATGGAGAGTTCATCGAGTTCACTGCTTGTCCAGGGAAAACCTAAGAAGACAATCCTGCTACACCATAGACATCCTGCTATTTCCTTCCTTCCATTTGGTGGTTTCATAGTCTCAGCTTTAACTGTTCTCGTTTGCTTACCCAATTTGACTTTACCTGTCATTTTGATTTGAGTCCTTTTAAATTATGCCATTTCATTTATTTTGCCTCCAGGTTATCCATGTTAGCGCGACGCACACAAATGTGAATGTATAATGATGTTGATAGTAGAGAAATTGCTCTACTGACATCAAATCAGTATTTGAGAGTATTACTGTTACTTTAGTAACGTCACTCAGAGAACAAGGCAATATTTAAATGTTTAGAAAAGTTTGAAAAGTCATGTTGGTGAACTGTTCCGGTTAAGCCACCCTGTTGTTTTTTTTGTGTTGATTGTTTTATAGCTTTAAATGTATTTGTGATGTAAAGATGGTACAATTTTGTGTGATTTGCACTAGATGGTTACAGCTGGCCAGCATTGGTTCTTTATGTATCTGGCTATTAGCTAACTTATCATCAGCTGATGTGAACTGCCACAGAATGTCTTCAGCAATATCACTGTGTCATATAAATGTTGTTCTGAGAGTTATTCATATTTCTACAGTATTAAGTTAAATATTACCTTAATAATTCATTTTTTATTCATTTTGACCTGCAAAATGCTGGTCTTAAAAAGTGCAACCATACAAAATAGCTCAGGTACATTTATTCATTATTGTCCTATTGCAACCATCCCAGAACATCATGTCCATATCCAAACACAAAGGAAAATGAAGATCTGTGTAAGTTGTGTTCTCATATAAAGCACAAATAAATATTCTCAGATATATATAAAATTGTGAAAATGTGAAAAATTAATAATGGCACAAGTTCTCATCTGTATAAGCATCTGAATGAATGGTACATTTAATCAATTTACCATTTGAGTGGTTTGTGTAAATGGGGATATAGTATATCCATCTGATTGCATTTGACTCTAAACCCGATACTTCAACATCAGTTTGTAACTTTACCTCATATTACTTCATTTTTTTCAAATATTCACTGCCTTTATTCTTTACATGCTTTTAGACTTTACTTGGTAATGCTTTATCTTATGCAATTATTTCAGAATTTCAAAAAGAAAACCAAAATGAAAGCACATGGCAGCAGACAATATATCATATATTTTTTTTTCCCTTGTTATGCATGGGGATATTGGTGTTTATGTATGAGAGATATATTTCTGTATGTGTCTGTATTCTGAATTTTGCTGTTGAAAGTAAAGAAAACAGATGGAAATAAACATTTCATCATAACTGTTTTCTTTGTATCATTTAAACACAGCAGCTTTTTCATTTTGGACGAGAAACAAAGAAAAAGAAAAAAAGAAAGACAAAATAGATGGAAGACAAAAGAAAATGAAAAATGACAAGAAGAAAGTATGAATTGAAGAAAAAAGAACGGAAGAAATAATAACAGCTATATAAAAACATACATTCATTTACATACATTCTGAGGAAAAAGAGCGCACTGGTAAACTCAGGAACTAAGTCCATGGTGAAGAAAAACTTCACAACATTCACCCAAGTTAAGAATAGTTACCAAGAAGTAAGTGTATGAGAACAAATACAGGGGATTCACCACTAAGTGCAAGCTATATTAATCAGCCTCAATAATAGATAGACCAGATTAGACATTGTCAAAAAACATTTAAATAAACCAGCCCAGTTCTGGAACAGCAATCTTTAGACAGATGAAACTAAGATCAACCTGTATCAGAACAATGGGAAGAAGAAAGTATGGAGAAGGCTTGGAACGGCTCATGATCCAAAGCACACCACGTCCTCTGCCGATCAAGTGGAATGTCACTTGCTTAAGATAAATCTTAAAGGCAGAAAAACCCACCAAAGACCTTGCAAAGCATCACAAAGGAAGAAACCCAGCATTTGGTGATGTCCATGGGATTCACACTTCAGTCAGTCACTGCCTTTGCAAAATGGGGAGGCTTTCAATTCCCCTTCAATTAAACCTAAAAGTCTACACTACACACTAGAGATTTGTCAGTGAATTACCATATTTTATTACTTGTGGTGTAGTACTGTATGAACCTAGTGGTAATTAAGTGTAGTCATGCAGCAGTGTATCAGTCTATTAGTAAAAAAATAAGTAAAAGAAATGTTATGTCAGTGTAGTATTTTGTTTGTTCAATAGTGCAGGGATCTATTGGTATATTTTATGTCTTTTGGTGTAGTGTGGAGACCTGCTGGTATGTCAGTGGAGTTTTGCAGTAGTGTATCAGTGTATCAGTGCAGGAGTGTATCAGTGTATTAGTTCAGTAGTGTATCAGTGTATTAGTGCAGTGGTGTATCAGTGTAGTAGTGTATCAATGTATCAGTGCAGTAGTGTATCGGTGTATCAGTGCAGTAGTGTATCAGTGTATCAGTGTATTAGTGCAGTAGTGTATCAGTGTATCAGTGCAGTAGTGTATCAGTGTATCAGTGCAGTAGTGTATCAGTGTATCAGTGTAGTAGTGTATCAATGTATCAGTGCAGTAGTGTATTGGTGTAGTAGTGTATCAGTGCAGTAGTGTATCAGAGTATCAGTGCAGTAGTGTATCAGTGTATCAGTGCAGTAGTGTATCAGTGTATCAGTGCAGGAGTGTATCAGTGTATTAGTTCAGTAGTGTATCAGTGTATTAGTGCAGTGGTGTATCAATGTATCAGTGCAGTAGTGTATTGGTGTAGTAGTGTATCAGTGCAGTAGTGTATCAGAGTATCAGTGTAGTAGTGTATCAATGTATCAGTGCAGTAGTGTATTGGTGTAGTAGTGTATCAGTGCAGTAGTGTATCAGAGTATCAGTGCAGTAGTGTATCAGTGTATCAGTGCAGTAGTGTATCAGTGTATCAGTGCAGGAGTGTATCAGTGTATTAGTTCAGTAGTGTATCAGTGTATTAGTGCAGTGGTGTATCTGTAGTGGTGGCGCACTAGTCTGTCTGGAACCCAGCAGAGCCGGTCAGACCTGCATGGCCTTCATTCCAGGCAGAATGAAAAGGCTTGTGTGAACAGTCTCCTCAGTATAAAACACAGCTCAGCCGGACAGCGAGTGTGTCTTCTCGGAGAAGCAGCTGGGAACACACTTCATCTCTTCATCGTTCCTGCTGCTCTTGTGTGGAAGCGGAGGGCAGGCGGGCCGGTGCTGGGCTGGAACGGTGGGGGTAAGAGCCGCGGAGCGACCCATGTGCACACTCACCTGGTCTCTCTGATGCAGTGGTTCTCAACAGTTCAACAGTTCTGTCTCACAATTGTGAAATGTTTAGGACCACTTGATCAGGCAGACGCTTTCTCTGGTGCTGGGACGGATGGAGGGAAGAGGAGCTGCTGCTCAGACACTGAAGATCAACAGTCCAGTGCGTTTAGAGGTGGAAAATCCAGGTGCAGAAAGTAAAAATCCGCTCCACTGTTTTGTTCTGCTGCAGCTCAGTCTGACTGACTCACAGCCGCCCAGACACGACAAAAACCCGGGCCGGATTATTACTTTGTGACCTGGATTTTCCACTTTTACCTTTGTTTGTTTATAATCGAGATGTGCTTTAAGCTGGTTTTCTGAACTGGGAAAATGAAACTGGACTTGAGAACTTATGGATGAATTGATTTAATTTATTTTTGTAATAAAAAGTTATTTGCAGAAAATAATGTTTTGGTATGTTCTCTCTCTCTCTCTCTCTCTCTCTCTCTCTCTCTCTCTCTCTCTCTCTCTCTCTCTCTCTCTCTAGAACATGCACATCATGAGGTTGCTGCTAGGGATTGCCTGAGGTGGGGCACTTTGATTTTTGTGTGGGGGTGGGTGATTAATGGGTGAGGGAGTTGAAAGGCTTTTTATTTTCCTGAGCACTATGTCTCTCTCTCTCTCTCTCTCTCTCTCTCTCTCTCTCTCTCTCTCTCTCATTCTCTCTCTCTCTCTCATTCTCTCTCTCTCTCTCTCTCTCTCTCTCTCTCTCTTTCTCTCTAATGCCCCCTTGTGTTACAGAGTAGTTCAGTAGTTCATCTACACTGTTAGAAGTACAAGATCTATGAGGAACTTCTGTAGATTGAAGAAGGAACCTGTCCACTGTGGAGGAAGAAGGTCTAAACAAGCTTTTATCCTTCAAATTGAAAAAACCCCAAAGGTTCCTTGCAGATCTTGTATGTTTTATGGTGTAGAAGATGAACGTTCCTTAAAGGTTTATTAAAGCATTTTTAAAGGGTCATCCACAGTTTCAAACTGAAGAACCTTTAGGAAGATCCTCAAGGATCTTGTCTTTTTAACAGTGTAGGTGATCAGGGTTTCTTAAGGTTCCTTACAGCACCTTAAGAGGTTCATCCACAGTTTTAACTGAGAGTTTCACATCTTTCTGATCTTGTCTTGTTAACAGTGTAGTTCATATTTCTGCTTTCATTTTATGTTCTAACATTTTTTCTGGACTTCCAAGAGTTCCCTGTCTCACGTTAGATTGTCATGTTCAGTGGGGATGTGCTACTGAAGACGTTAATGCCTCGCAGTTGCTCTCCATGGTGCTGAACAGCTTCACCGCCCTCATGTCCAGTGGTTGTTTCCTCTCACTTGCTTTTCCTTACAGGGTCCAAATTAAGCTCCTGAGCCTTTTTCAAAATGGTCAAATGCATAAGAAGTGGTGAGGGCGAGTGCACATAACAGATTCACACAAATCAATAAGAGCAGTTATTACAGTCAATCACTTTCATTAGCAGAGGGGGGAAATCTGAACAATGATCCAGCTCATTAGCAGAGCCGGTGAGTGATGCAGGCGTGCAGGGAGCATCCCACTCCAAACATCCTCACACATTGTGCAAATATCGAGCCATTAGTGAGCAAATCCGATGGATTATGTGGCCCTCTGACACCACAGACTGAGACCTCTCATGAATTGTAAATAAGGGATGGAATTCAAATAAGATTGATTTAGTCCCACAGAGTGAAACACATAAGAAAACAGCAAGTGTCACATTATGCAGGTATAAATGTCTTCACCTTTCAATGCCTGATTTTGCTCTTATCAATACTTCACATCTGTAATAAAACACTTTAGAAACTATATAGTCTACTACACTATATACACTTTGAATGAGGGCTCTTCAATGGCTCTTCAGTAAAGAAAATGGTTCTTTATAGAACCATGAACACTAAAATAACGTGCATCATGAACGGGTTCTTCAGCTTGATGGAAAATACACTGTAGATGGTTCTACATCTTAATGTGTACCTTTCCTTTCTTTTCTACACACAAATGAGGGTTGTTCAAGGATCCTTCAAAAACATTTCTATATAGAACCATGAGCACTCAAAGAACCCTTTGCATGATTAAAATGTTCTTTGTATCATGAAATAACTCTTCTGATTAATGGAGAATTCGCTGTAGCGGGTTCTATATAGAACGTTTTTGAAAAGGGCCAAAAAGCACCATTTTCTTTATTGAAGGACCCTTGAAGAACCCTCATTTGTAAGTGTGTAGAACTATCTACAGTGTATTCTCCATCAAGATGAAGTGTTCCTGGTCCTAAATAAAACAATTTTCTTTACTGAAGAACCCATGAGGAATGACTGAACTACTACTGCACTCATTTTTAGATGTGTTTATATAACCTTTTTGAAAATAAAGGTTTTTAGAGTGTTCATGCTCTTTAGAACCATTTTCTTTACTGACAAATCCTTGAGAACATTCATTTTAAGTGTAACTGTTTGCCCTTGGATAAACTCATTTGCTTTACACGTTAGTTTTTGATGTGAAATGGTTGCATACAGACTACTATGATCCCATCAATAACTAATTAAGAGACAATTCTGCCAAATACAATTATGTGAAACACTTTATTTTCAGAAGAGGTAAAGTGAAATAACAACGTCTGAATTTGAAAATGACATCTCCACCCAGCACATTTCTAATCCTTTGCTGAACTCTCAACACATTGTCTCATCATAAATTATTCATTAGCCCTCAATCCAATTGCTTCTCTGCTTTATCCCAGTAAGGCACGGCTTCTCCTCTCCTTGATCTCAGCGGAGCTCCTAAACAGTGCCAATATTTGCTAACTGCTCCTCGTTGGCCCCCACCGGCACAGCGTGTCCAGACACTGAGGAAGAAGATGCTTCAGCTCCTAATGAGGAGCCTGGAGCAATGTGCCTCCATGCAGTGGGGCAGCAGAGCAGCATGGTGGCAGATGCAGAGTGACTGTCCCCTGGGACCCTCATCAGCGTGTCCAAGTGATGCTGCCTCTGCCACACACTACACATGTCCAGATTGCACATGCTCAATCACCTTTCCAATGGATTGTAATCATCAGGTCCTGAAACATGAATGCATATGAGTGACCCTCCATCTCTGAGGAAGCTCTGGTGCCTCCCATGCTATCAGCTGTGTGTTTGCGTGTGTGTGTGTGTGTGTGTGTGTGTGTGTGTGTGTGTGTGTGTGTGTGTGTGTGTGTGTGTGTGTTTTCCAATCAATTTTAATTCTTCTGGGGTTAATGGGGTTAAGGATAGGGCTATGATTATACAGTTATCATTACGTATTTATACACACAAATATGACATCTACTGTTATATATCCACAAAAACCTGTATCTCCATTTTAACTTTTTTCATTTTGACTTTACATTTTGCCAAAATATGATGAATTAACCAACACAATGTTTCAAAATGATTTGCAATGAAATTAAAATGCAATATTGCATAGTACTACTTTGCACATATGTCATTCATATGACTCATATTCCTAATACATAGGTATAAGACATATACACAAGTGTGCATTTGTGTGTGTGTGTGTGTGTCTGTGTGTGGCATATTGTGTGTGTGTGTGTGCTTGCATGTGTGCGTGTGTGTGTGTGTGTGTGTGTGTGTGTGTGTGTGTGTGTGTGTGTGTGTGTGTGTGTGTGGTATATATTACTTAAGCTTATAGGTGACATGTTTATGACGTCCCAACAGAATCTCCTTCTGCAGAAATTCTGCAATGTTCTTCATGGTGTCTCTGGCTCAGACAGAGAGTTTATTGAAGCACTAATGGCCACCTGCTTATCTCCAGCCAGGGCCTCTGTGGACACCAGATAAGATTTTTATTAAGTCCAACCATGATGTCCTGTATTCAGCTTACAGAGGGCACCATCTCAATGACTTCATGTAACATCATAATACTGAAATTTAAACAGCACTGGGTCTAGTCTGAGAGTCCAGGGGATAACCCAAAAAAATAAGCCACATTATGCTGTGGAAGGTGGGAATGACCATTCTGAAGCTTGAGATAAAGGCATGAAGAATGAAAAATGAAATTCATCCTCTAACCAGACCCACATCAGTATGTATAGGTTTGGCATGAGTGTGAGCTGGAAACTGTTATTCTTTCTAGGAATGAGACCTATCAGCAGCATTCCTGTCTGCGGGTTCATGCTTTGCCGAGGCTCAGTGTGTGTACTGAGGGTTACCCAAAATCAGTCCCTCTAACCAGACCCCGATTCAGCACACAGAGCATGTGTTCAATCAAATCAACAGATGTCACAAAGCCACTTTACAGAAATAAAAAATAAGAATGTCATCAACACATAACACATAAAGTATAAAGACATTAGTGAGCATGACAATTGGTGACAGTGGCTCAGAAAAACTCCCTCAGAACTGGAGACAGAAACCTTGGAGGAACCAGGAGGGAGTGCAGATCCATCTCTGGTCAGACTACTCATACATTTTTGATAAAGGGACACTGGACCACCACATGTCTGCAGTAATACTCAGGTGTACTGTAGTGATGATGGCTTGGTGGTGGTTAAGGAACAATAGTAGCATATCATTAGGGGCAGGGCACATTTCTACAGGAGCTGATGATGGCAGGTGGGCAACTTGTTCAAGTCCAGTAGTGGGAAGGTGGGCAGCCAGTGTTAAAGGGTGGGGAGCCTGAGGTCTGCCTATGAAGGAGAGGCAAGGGAGCCCACGGTCAGTCAGGGGACACTTGTGCGCACGCGAAGTGCGAAGTTGTGTGCTCAGTGTTCACGCGCGCGCCGTGCGCATCACGGCTGATCTGAAGGGGTGAGAGAAGAACAAGGAACAAGGGGGAGAGAGAGAGAGAGAGAGAGAGAGAGAGAGAGAGAGAGAGAGAGAGACTCAGTGATGTGGTGGTCGTGGTGTGTGTAGGGGCGGGCAGTGTTGTGTGTGTGTGTGGATGGGGCAGTGAGGACAGCAGTAAGGGGTCTCTCTGAGGGATGTGTGTGTTTACAGCGCTCGGGCGGATTACGGCTGGCTTTGGTGGGCTCTGTGCTGGTTCTTGTCCACACTGGAATAAAAGCATGTTAAAGAAGAGAGAGAGCTGCGCGGAGTGCTGAGAGGGGGACCCGGCTGAGCCGAGGTAACGGAGCTCCTGAGAGCCAGCAGAGGATAGAGATGTGAGAGGGTGTGAGATGTGAAATGCCTCCGCGGAGCCGATCACACACCAGTTCACCGCGTCTGCCCTAACCAGGCTGAGGAACTGTGACCTGGGCTCATATCATGGATTTCCAACCTTCAGAGGAGCCGTCCGGACCGGCCGGAGGCAGCGGGAGCCTGGCCGAACTGGGCACCTTCTTTATGGACTCGGACATTATCTTTGGATTTACACGGCATCTGCTGAGGCGCAAAGCAAAGGTGAGGAACACGGGTCGCACGGCGCTCCACAAGTTGCGCGTAATGCGCATAAAGAGCACATGCAACAACTTAGCGCCATTTCGCACACATGCATTCAGTCAGTCAGGGCAGGGTCTGCATGCACGGACGAAACTCAGTTCAATACTATTCCAATGTTTATTTTTAACGCTGTGTGTAGTGTGTTTACAACTGAAACAAGTCAAACAAAGACTTCGCACAGACTAGCGCCATCTCCACAGCCTTGCGCATTTCAGGACAGGCATGGGCTTTGATGGTCAGGATTTCATTCTGGGAACTCTGAGAACCGTTCTGTCCTGTCTGATAGCGATCTGCCAACAAAACAGGAAAAAGATAAAAGTCTGACGAGCACCTGCTTTTCTGGAGATGCTTCATTTGCAACAAGTAGACAGAGCAGAGGCGCACCTAGTAATACCGCAAAATCAGAAAATGACCAGAATGTAGAGCTACTAGACTGGACACATCCCTTCTTTCCTGAGCACATGGCCACTATCTGCGCCCATGCACGTCAGCTCAGCCTCCTCCAAGAATTTACCGCAGCTTCACTGACGCCTGACTGCTGGAAGCCTCAGTTAGCGGAAAGTTTGATCTGCGTGCGCAATTCTTTGCCTTCTATAGAAATGGGTTTCACAGCATCCTGAAGCCAATCATCAGGTGTGATCACTGCACTGACCACTTGCTCTTTTTCTGTCTGACCAAGCACATGCTCTTCAAACAGAGCTGGACACAAATACTGATATTTTAAGTGTTTTGGAGGCAGATCTCTGTGTGTTTTGATTTTATAATAGAAGGAAAAATAATAAAACCCCCAAAACAACTCCGGTTAAGGCTCCACGCTTGCATTGTGCTCAACCTGCTGGTGAGCAGCTCATTACCTATTGATGTTCATAGTATACTAGTAGACAAAGAGAAGTGGGTCATATGAGGTGGGGGGTGGGGGGGGTGGGAGCGACCCGCATTTGGGCTGTGACTTGAAATCATGTGGTTACAGTGCTTACATCATCACCATCAAATATTTAGAAAAGGATAATTAAATATTTACAATTACTAGTGCTTCCCCCATCCGTTTAAAGAGTGCAGGGTGTAATGTGCAATCGTCACCAGAGGGTGGCGCCAGTGTAATAGGAAAAACGCACAAGCTGTCCAACCGCTTTAGGTGCAGCCGCGGCAGCCCGGGCTGGTTACGCACCATGATGACATCATTTGTGCCCAATCTTAGGTAATATGCAAGTTTATAAATAGATAAGTCACATCATGGGGATGAAAAGTGGGCTGTGGAAAAGTGGTTAGTATACCTGCCAACTCCAATGAATAGACTCTGAGATCTGATTGGTTAACTCTAAATTCAATTTGCTTAATGATTCTAATTGGCTTTATGGAGTTCACACAGTGTTGCTGGGCTTCTTTCATCTTCCTGACGTCAGTGCACCAACCTTATCGTGCATATCCCCCCCCCAGATATTCCCCAAGGAATAGTTTCCAGCAGTAGATCAGCCACACCCCTCCAGCTCTGCTCCATGCGGAGCGCAGACTGACTGCAGCTCAGCTGTACAGGCGCAATGGAAGTGACACCGGGCGCAGCTTCTCTCTGGGACTTCCAGCAGACTCCCCTCACTGCAGCAGCCGCGCTCCCAGCCAGCGAGGAGAGCGCACAGTAAGACCAGGGAGGTGGGAAGGGAGCTGTTGCCCTGCTGTGACTCTTTAAACTTTGTCTAATCGAGATGAATCCAAGTCAGTGGACTTCTGCTCAAGGGGAGTCTCAGAACAAGCGCTGCACTGTAAGTTTGCGTCACTCCAAACCAATCCAGAAGTTACTTTTGGATTAGTGCGCTGTGTGCACTTTTTGCAAGCTCTTCAGCACCTCTGAGAACATTGTGTTGTCTTGGTCATTTCTCTGTAAAAAAACAGACAGACAAACATAAGGAACTTCTGGAGGTTGAGTTTGAAACCTCAGCTGCTTCAAGGAACCTTCAAGAAACCCTTGTCCATCTACTGAAGGTTCTTTGAAGCACTTCTTGAGGTTCTTCCATTGTATCAAACTCAAGAACCTCCCAAAGGTGTGTAGTTTTTACAGTGTGGACCCTAGTTGGACATGCATGTCGATCCAAAAGCCCTGTGCATATTTTATTAGGCATGAATAAGCCTTTGTTTCTCTTTCTTTCATAAGGTTGAGGGCTGCTCCAGTGCAGAATCTTCCTGCCCTCCTGAACTGAGCCCGAGGAAAAGGCTGAATTCAACGGAGGAGGAGAGGCGCAGCCCCCGGCCTCCTCCTGAGGGTGCGGGCTCTGAGAGAGAGCTCACCAAAAGCCACCTGTGCACACACTGTCATATCGTCGTAGCTGAGCTTAAGAGACAAGCCCTCACCCTGACCGACCCGGCCTCACTCAAGGTTAGTCTGCAAGATGTTTGGATTTTTTTCTTGGCCCCTTTGGGGTCCATATGTCAAGTACACGTGCTGTATTTGGGATGGTGACTTGAAACTTTTTTGACTATCTGATGTAGATGTTGGTTGAGCTCTTTTATGGTCGTGTGATGTCTGGATGCAATGTGATATGGATCTTTGAAGATGTCATAAGCTCTTGACCCTACCCTTGCCCTGGAGTGACCATTCCTCTTACTGAATTCCATTGAATGTGGTGGATGATTTTCTTAGGCACAATTTGACTAAGGAATCTAGAGGTCAGGATAATCCAAGATTATGTTATTAATGGAAATGTGGCATTCTCTGTGGTCTGACTACCAGCCAGCAGATATCTCTGAGAGCTTAATGCACCTATGTAGATCACATTCTTGGAGCTGTGAGAGATTCTGTTGCATTCAAAACTGTCTTGAGGGTAGAGATTTCATATACACATCAGCCACAACATTAAAACCACGGACAGGTGAAGTGGATAACATTGATTCTTTGGAACAAGGGTCCTTGTCAAGCAGGAATGAATCTGCAACACCTTGACAAGGACCAGATTATAGTGGCAAGATGACTTGGTCAGAACATCGCCAAAATATCAGGTGTGTCTTAAAGGGTTTTCACGGTATGCAGTGGTCACAACCTATCAAAAGTGAACTGGCAACAGCATCATGATGCCCAAGGCTTCCCAAATAAGTGTCTCATGTGGGACCTGTATGGGTTGCCCAGGTGAGAAATGCTTGTCCAGGACTTCCACGTTGGCCCCAGATATAGATGCCCACTGGGGTTTCTCATGGAACCAGGAGGTGTTTAAAATGGGCCTCTGCGTTGTACACTCAACATAGTGCCTTGATGGGAGCTGTGTAAGCCTAAGGAAAGCTATAACAATGGGTCCCATTGGGTCTCCCTGTAACAACACAAGTACAAACACATGCCCACCTGGAACCTACTTAGCTCAGGTTTCACCCATGTGAGCCTTTACAGGACTTTATAGATCAGTTACTAATGTCTTGCTCTGCCAGATACCACTGGGCATCTTTAGAGGGCTCATGGAGTAATGGGGTTATTGGGGTATTAATGTTTTGGCTGATTGGTGTATACATAAATTCGAAGACTTTGCCATTAGTGCCCCATATAAATTCTTCAAATCTGACAGCATCTGCAGGATAAACATCTCAGTCGTTTACAGAAGGGATTTCCATATTGGTGTGGCTCAAGGTAAGACCAGTGATTATCTCCAACAACCACAGTGGGAGGGCCTGAATAATGTCAGAAGCTGCACTAGTTGTGTGGATTTGAATCCCCCGTCGCTTGCCAAGGCCACATGTGAATTCCTCCTTATGTACATGATTAGGAGCAATCTGTGTAAACAAGGAAAAGCTGTGAACATAGTAGACTGATGTAACTAAATCATTTAACCTGCTTACCCAGTGGATTTCTGTAAGACTTTAATGTACTTGAATCTGAATGCATAACATAGAGCATGGCCCTCAAGAGTGTCTCTTCTCAAAGTCAAAATAAGTTGCACAGGCCTTCAATTAAACCCATTTTAGCTGAAAAAAATGCAACACTGCTTTGTGGCTTTTGTCTCTGCTGCTTTCACACACTTTGACCACAAATGCTAGTAGCTGGGAGTTTATGGAGTGGAACACTGTTTGGAAGTGGCCCATTGTTTTGGGAAACAATGCTTATCTCACTCCTTGTCCGTCGACCCTGGTGGGGTGGGTTTGAGAGGGGGGGGGGGGGTGGATGGTCACAGATTTGCTGCGGAGTCTGTGGAGGAAACGGACACCCAGTTGACCTTCAGCACGTATTCAAAGTGTTCCTGTATACCCAGCACCGAATTCCCACCACTGTTAAATATAGGCTAGCGACTCTTTATTGTTGTCTGACTTGCGGCTCAGGCTAGCCTCAGGTCCCCCTCCATCTCTCCTTTGTGGTGCTGTTTCAGGGGAAGATCTCACGCTTAGGTAGGATTACACACCCTCCAGCCTGCTTTGACCCCCCTTCTCCCCTCTCCAGGTTACTTCAAGGGGACAGAGGGGGCTTTGTGTGTGCATTGGAGCATGTTTGTATATATGTGTGTTATAGTGCCCCTCTCTTGGAGCTCTTACTTGGCTAAACAGGGCTCTCCAAGCTGACTTATATCTGCACCCACAATCCTCCCCTCTCTCCTTTCCTTATCTTGTATTCTCCTCCTTCACTGGGCAGTATGGCTGGTTAGGCATGGGAACTGGAAGGGCCCTGGTTTGACTAGCCACCCAGAGTGCACTTTCAGCTCTCGGTCCTGTGTGGTCTGTTCCAGGTGTGGAGATGGAGGGGGGAAGGTAAAAGCAGGGGATTATTACTCTATCGGCCCCACTGCTGATGGCTTAATGAGGCCATGAGTACAACCGCCATGGGAGGCTGCGTTTGGAGGGATTGGTTTCCTCAGCTGAAGAGCAGAAAGGATGCATTGTCCACTTAGAGTTGTAGGGCGCTTACCTGACCTGAACTTCAAGACCTGACTGACACAAGAGTGTTGGACTGATGCTGAGGACTGTTTTAACATTTGTCAAGCAGCAAAAATGCAGTCGAACTCTGCTTAAACCTTGTTTTGCCTTTTTATTCAGAAAGACAGTTCCTATTGTGATATTTTAACATTGAACAAGTACTCTGTGTTAGCATTTATGTGATGTTATTTTAACCGCCAGTACATCAGCATCATAATTGATGTGAAATATTACCCTGGTGTAAATCAGTGGAGATTAGTTTACCCTAATGATCTGGCATGCCTCCAGTGGTCCAGTGGAGTCCATTTGAACATTCAAGGAGAGACTATTTTGGCTTGAATTATCCTCCTGTGGTATTTTGGGATTCTGGCAGAGACCTCAGTGGTGTGGTGGCTGGGATCAGCATAAAGCCCTTATTTAATATTTAATTGCCTGAATGCAGACAAGGTAGACTCCGAGGTCTATAAAACCCTACATGGGGAATTTCTTTCAGTTTAAAAACTACATTTACATTTCTATAGAGGTTCTGTTTTCTAGAATCAGATGGAATGTTTGTTCAGTTAACACTTAGGCCAATTTTGTGGGATGTTTTTGTAGTTTGACAAACTTTTATTAACCTAAAAATTGGAAAAGTATTTATATGAGATACAAATGCCAGATATTGTTATTTTCGGGGGATTCTAGGCTACTCAAATTTATCTTAATTTGAGTGTAAAAACAAAGAGAATTTGGATATTTGTATGAATTTGACCATGTTTTGGTTAAAAATATATGCTGTCCTTACCCTGCACCCTCTTGATGATCAGTCCGGGTTTGCCTGCAGATTCAGCGGCAGATTCATGTGGACAGAGCAGTAAACATGCATTGGAAGGCTCCTTTGGCATTTAAACTTGTATTTAGTTCAGTTGGAAACAACTGTTTTCAGAGCTGGATTACTTGCTCATAATTAATTAAAGAAATTGAAATTGTTCTGTTATGTGAATCATGTCTGTAGGTTTCTCTAATCCTGAGATATAAAGACTAGAAAACAGCATGTAACTGCCCGTGAAGTGCGGGTCTCGGGTTCTAAGAGTCAAATAAGACATTTAAATATGAGTAGTTCCAGGTTGCCAGGTGAAGGAATAAGATTATTACTCAGAGAGGTTTGATATAGAGGGTGTTTCCCAGACAAGGATTAAGGCCTAGTCCTGGACTACATTTTACTTTGAATGGAGAACCTCCATTCACAATGCTCTGAAGTCCAAAACAAGGCCTAACTTTAGTTTTGTAAACCAGTCTGGGCTGATATTTAGTCTTTAAAATAAGTTTATCCCAGTAATACAATAATTTGACAGTGATGCTTGGCTCAGGAAACGCTTGGTCAGGCCCAGTGACAGGCCTTTTCTTTATAGTCTTACACAGTGCACATGTTCACAGGCAGCAATTAGTCTTTCTTCACACCCCACAGCTTTTAATGGACCTGCTTGCTTTTTTTCCACGGGGCTTGCCCAGGGTGCCCCCATCCTTTGTTTTATTATTTATTGTCAGCAATTCCTTTAGCTGATATCTTTGAGCGATGGGCACTTGGTCTCCTACAACGCTGCAGTTTATGCCTTAGTAGTTCATGCACTTCAGTGTCAAGACACTTAATGCTTTAACAATGGCTGAAGACTTGATGAAATGCCTGGGCACCTAAGACAATAGAATGGGCAAAGAATTCATTGAGAAAAATATCTTGGAACTTAACTTATCGCAAAATCTTCAACAAATCTTCCCACAACTGTTTTGGCATAGTTGATGCGAGCTCTTCAAGGATGACTCAGATAGTCAGAGTTATCCACAAATTGCTGGGTTGTAAGTGGAGATTAACCAGAAAGATGGAACCTGAGAGCTATGGATTCCTGTTGCATTGTGCACAGCAATTATGAGATCTTTCAGCAAGACTGAGGAGCCAGGACACCTGGGTTAGAGCAGCCGTACCGTATGGAAAAGAACCTCTACCCCTTCCATTGTTGTGGGACCTGTACATGGTATCAAATTCAATAAGATGAATTGGTGCTTGGAGGTGGGTGGTTTTTTTTATCTCCATTGTCTGGAGAGAGGGACTGAAGTGGCTGTCATCAATTACAATTGGTCACTGCATCTCTATGGGGCCACAAGGCTTATGTTGTGACCTGTAAGACAGTTTATGAATTCCTTCATATAACAGGTCAAATGTGTGTGTGTGTCTACTGGTCATTCTCTGGTTGGATGTGTCACATGATACAGTAGATGTCATGAGGGCCACCTGCTTTTTATTTTGGTGTCAATGGTCACCTTAAGATCTTGCTCTCAAGAATACTGCAGGAATGTGTTCATGGATTTAGAAAACAATAAATAAAAAGCAGAGAGAGAGAGAGAGAGAGAGAGAGAGCTGTATTCAACAGTGAATACAGCTTGTTTTTGACATTAAAGGTCAGCAGACTGGGCAGACTGCCTTTAGGCTGAGTCTAAACTGATTGGGGGAGTCCTGGGAAATAAGTAATTATATTTTTTAACCCACTGTGTTGTGCACATTTAACCCATCCACACACAGTGATACACACATACACACTAGTGAATTCACACACCAGGGAGCAGTGAACACACGTGCCCAGAGCAGTGGGCAGTGCCTGCAGAGTAGCTGGGGTGTTCAGTGCCTTGCTCAAGGGCACTTCAGTCATGTCCTGCCAGTTTAAGGATTCAAACCAGCAATCTTCCAATCACAAGGCTGGTTCCCTAACCACCAGGCCATGGCTGCTCCAATGGGTGAACATGGGTTAACATTTGAAGATAAGGTTAGAATGTAAAATCATTTTGCATCTCAAATGAAAATTTGAATACACTGAAGTGAACTTCTAGCTTTAGGAAATAACCAGAACAAATATTTTTGAAACATACACCCATTATTTCTACAGTGTAAGGATCCATTGAGTGATTGTCTTAGATTGTTGATGTCACACAACAACTTCAAAGGAAATGGTCTTAACTTCAGTGGAGCTGTATCATAAATTAATTTTGGGAGATGTTCCATGCCACCGTCTCCTCCCACTAAGCCTGTATAGCCCCTCATTTCAGTTTTGTACCCTCCACCTCCCCATCACTAGCTTTAATCAATACCTCACCAGGGGGGGCTTCAGCTTCATGTACCTACACAGAAGCTGCTCTGAACTCCAGCCCATGTTCCTCAGGGGAACATGTTTTAATTTGTTTATTGCCTTAAAATTATGCAGTAAAAATGAACAGTACTGTGGCTGCATCTCAATTTGCACACATCTTTACTAAATGAGGTAACCTCACTAATGAATATGGTTATACTAGTGACTACCCCAGTGTAACACTTTGTAGTCTGGTAATGTGTGGTTTGGGACACAGCCCTGCTAAGTTTCAAACTTCAAACTTTTTTTTAGAAATTGACTCACCTTTCAGGTCATCTTAGTGTGCTTGTTTTAAACTTGCACTAACTTAACCCTTGCTCCAGGGTTAATTTTACATGGCGTTCCAAATTATTGTGCAAATTTTAGTTAGAAAACTGTTAAGTATAAATCAGATTTTATTGAACAATTCTCCCAATAATAAAGAAAACTCAAAATGCCCTGTTCCAAATCAATATGCTTGGTTATATGCAATGGAGTTTCAAAACATTGTTTCGAAACAAGTTGTAAAGAACTGAAAATGGTCAGCATTGCAGCATTAAGAGGTCACATTTGCTGAAATCAGAGTAGTTTCAGTAAAGTGATTATGCTTAAGTTTTCATGAAATGTCTAATGTTTTCATACCTTGTCCAAGGTATTGCACTATTTGACGTTTTTCAGCAGCAGAGAGATCTTAACTAATTATCGCAGGTGTCTGAGATTGATTTCAGTGATCCAAAGAGCCCTGAGACACAATACCATCCATGAGTTTAACTGAAAAACAAAAATGTAAATCTTTATGACACTTAAATCCAATTTGCGAAATAATTTGGAATGTGGTATCGTGTTTCTCAACCCAGGTCCTAGGGGCACCCTGCCCTGCATGTTTACCTTCAACATGGCCCTGCAACTTTGAAGGACTTGTTAATGAGCTGATTAATGGGATCAGTTATGGTTGAAACAGGTTAAGGTCTAAAATATGCAGGGTAGGGGTGCCTCCAGGACCAGGGCTGAGAAAGAGAGGTATGACCTAAGTCTGAATACACCACTTATGTAAAGAGATTTTGGTCCAGGTAATTCCCAATCATTGGTCTATTGATCATAAAGGTTGAGTTTGCCAGACCCAGATTAAAAAGCTTATATGAAATAATTTTTTTTCATTAAACACTGATGAAATACTGTATTACAGTTTTGTCCAGTACTAGTCTGTTTTGTGTGCCCTTTGAATGCATGGGAATTGCCATGGAATGTCCATTTATTTCCATGCTACAACTGCACACTATCACAATGTCATGCTCACTTTGTTCCTATTCCTTCATGAACCATGCTTTACTGAGCACTGGCATAAACTGATGTGAACTGCATTAGATTTGTTGTGGCTACACGCCTGAGGGAAGTAGGTAAACCACTGCTTTGATGACTTTGACGACAATTATTTCCTCACACCCCACGCAGAGCAGAACAGTGCAGTGTAGGTTTCTCATGGGAAGGCAGGCCGGTTGAAGGGAAAGGTAAGTGCTTACTGAAAGCCCTGGTTCGACAGGCTCAGCCCATTCTTCACCCTGAGCCCTGCAGGGGAGGGTGCCCCACACATGCCTCAGCAGCTGCAATAAATCAATCACATTTATGGGTTCTAATGGTTTCACATTTAGTTCTTTTCTCTCATGCTTTATTTTCTTAACGTTTACTGCTTGGTTCTTGCCGCTGACAGGGGATATAAGACTTTTTTCAGCATCTCTCTTGGCTGTTCTGAAGAATTTTTGTTGCTGATTTATGTCTGTTATGTGTCATAATTTTGTTTAGCCTGCCTTTGTCTTCGAACTTTGAACATTTATTGCTCAAGTGAATGGCAAAAGGTAAGAGGTGAAATTCTGAGAGTCATAGATTCCTTACTTGATAGAGACCTTGACATACAGGACTGAGCCATTCTGTTGTGACCTTCTGGGCAAAACAGTGAACATGCTGGAAGCCAGCCTAACACACATGGTGGGCGTATGTAAAGGAAAAAAGTGAATACCTGGCGGCAGCGGACATAGCTGAGGGCAGGTTGAGGGCATTGCTCTGGAGATGGAGCATTTCTGCATGCAGCTCTCCTTGTGTGTAACCTTTCAACCCTCACCCCACACCACTGAGCTGTAGCTGGAGGAAATGACAAAAGCTCAGTGAAATGCGTCCATGGCTGATAATGTTTGCCTGTGTAAATTTTGGCCAGCAACTGTTTGAACTGGGAGCTGTTCAGAGATAAGTTAAGCCAATAAGCTAGATTAGTTTATGTGCCGTTTTATAATGGAGAGGTAAAATGTGGAAGAGGTTTTATTTGTTTTGCACTTTTCGTCACTTTCCATCCAAGTCACACACATTTTATTTAAAAAACTTATTTATCATTTGAAAACACCAGCAGAGTATTGTGCGAACATTTTAAGATAAATTCACTAACAAGAGTGTTTGTGAAGTCAGATTTTTGGACAATCATTACTCCATGTTCTACCCAACTCCCCAGCTCATTCCAAAAGTATTGGATGGGGAACCACAGTTCCACTGCTCCACCACTCAGCACAGAGGGAATTAGACATGTAATTGTAATTGTAATGGAAATATTTCTCTACATGGATCTAGACAAACTGTATGTGTACCTATGAGCATCTGTGTCAGCAATGGGCACTAAATGCAATCATCAGAATTGATGTCCACAAACATTTGGACATACTGTATACAATGTTATACTTTGCTCTTTAAATGTGGGTTGTAAACATTGTTTAAACGTGGTCCTATTTAGAACCAGATCAACAGAAAATTGACTCCACTATTTTACTGCATGCACTGATTGTCACACAAGGCACAATTCTAGCAATAATAAGGCAGCAGGACATTTGACTAATTTGCTGTCTCAGATACTTTGATCCTGGTCTGACTGACAGTCTGTTTGAACAGCAGTAGACCTGGCCTTCAGGATCTGTTTGTATCACCTTCTGCACAGTGAAGTTACCCATCATGTCCACTAGAGGCACTCAACTATTATTTCAGACACCTGCTCAGTCATTTACTTCTGTGCTTATGAGGAAAATTTAGGAATGCTTATAGAGGAAGATTGGACATTTTAACTGCTGGAGCAGGATGTCGTATTATTCTGTCTATTTTATGTTGTGTAGTAATACAAGATTCCACATATAGATGTTACTTGAGACTAGTTGTGGCACTTGATGGATTATGGTTTTCTAGTTCTATTTCGAGCTGAACTTAAGCAGTGTGTGAGAGGAAACAACATCTCACAAGGCATGTTTCTGAGGGCAGGGAGCATGTGAGATTGGAAAGTCTATTGGTTATTTACTGAAAGATGGTGAGAGAGAGAGAGACAGAGAGAGAGAGAGAGAGAGAGAGAGAGAGACTGATTGCTGTTGCCTTGGGGTTACTTCTCTAACTATTTGTTGATTGGCCTTCGACCTTACCGTCACATTGTGCTCTCTTTAATGTGATATAGGGTTTCAGTGGACTAACCCACAGAAGGACAGGTGTTTGCTTGGGTGTGTATGCACACACACACACACACACACACACACACACACACACACACACACACACACACACACACACCATGTGGATTTTTTTTGCTCCATTCAGTGTTGTCAAGGATGGCTGCTGTGTTGATGTGGAAAAGAAATCATACATAGTTAAATGATAGTACAGTGAAAATATGCATTTGGGTATATTTAGCTGAAGAAGAAATAGGATGTGTCAAATTTAGAAATCACTGCAATGGATAACGTACAATGTTGTAAACTTGGATAAAATGCAGTTTTTGAAAAACTTTGTAAACTTTTGGATTTGCTTTGCACTCTATGTTTAAAAATAGCTTCACATTTCAGTTACATTATTTGGGTGGGACACTTCAGATGCTTTTAGGGCTGCACAGTATTAGAGAAGCTGCCATTGCAATATTTTCTTTCGTATGCAATATATATTGCAGCACAAAAAATACAGGAATTTTAACCAGAAGTCACCAGAACGCAATGATCCAACAAATCACTATATTAAAAATACGTTTTATGTGTCCAAGATTGGAGTAAAATAAAGAATTGTTCAAATATAATCTGTCATGAAAAATGAGAACACTGCAAATGTTCCTTTTGGATCAAACAGCAAAAATTGCAACATTAAATTGAAACTATTTTAACTACAATTACCCTGCATGTGACTATTGCACATGCCCACATTGCGATGATACTGCAGTGTGATATAGTTTGCAGCCCTAGATACTTTGTAGATATTTAACCTTAACCATACCTAACTAAATATTTACATTTATTTAAAACATTTCAGATCTAGGAGTGATTGCTCTTATGATTAATCAAGTGTGAAAGTGGTTTAAGAGCCTTGGAGTGGTCCAGATAACCAATTTCTGGTCCTTCTGAAATCAGGGTTCACTTCAAGACTCCGGTTTGGACCGCTCAGAGTGTGGATGCTATCCACTCTTGCTGCAGGGTGTGGGGTTGCCTGATTGGTTCCTTTTGTAACAGGACTGCTTCCACTTGTTTTTGGGCATTTCTAAGACACACTTCCTCAGAGACATCTTCAAGTGTTCCTGTATGATGAAATGCTGTAACTACAGAAGATGCGGTTCTTCGGGCTGGAGTTTTTCTATCCAAGAAAAGTAATGAAAAGCCAAAATGGATCAACCTAGGTCTAAGCATTTGGCTGAAATGCACACAAAACAATGATGTTTGATATTATGCAGTTGATCTAGGTTCAAATGGAATTTTTACATATGAAAGCAAGCCAGCCACAATAAGCCCCTCCCCTAACAAGCAGACAATTGGTCCTGTCTGTGGACTTATGCGTTCAAAACAAGTGTGAAATTGCCCTCAAATCCTCATCATTACCCTAACCCTAAGCTTGGGGAGGTGTCTTGCTCAGGCAGAGTACAAGGCAACCAGACCTAGTGTGAATAAACCCTTAATGTCAAACCTGTCCTTGTTGAGTTTCACAATGTAGTTTTTTTTTTTAAACATTTGGAACATCTGTAGATAATGTAGCAGGGACTAAAGTCTCCTATCCAAGAGAAGTGAGATGCATAATTTCCGTTCACTGAGATAATCTGAGTACAGTTGTGGCTGCATTTGTGGATGCCAGATATCTTCTTTCAGTTCATGCTCTTTTTCTTTACCTTCTGAATGTGCACCAGTTTTGCAGTGAGGTGCTAAATGTCAGTGAGTTGCTATGTTATTCATTCTTTATATTCAGCATATAGTCCTGAAGTGGATAGATTAGGTAGCAGAGTGATAATCTAATGTCAGATAGCAGAGTAGAGCAGCAGGCATCAGTCACAGCCTGGAGAGTGAGAGAGAGAGAGAGAGAGAGAGAGAGAGAGAGAGAGAGAGAAAGATGCATGGAATGGAATGAATGCATAGAAAAAAAATTGGCTTGAAGATCCCAATTCTTAATTCCTGCTTTTCTCCCAATGCATTCAACTTCAAGCTGGCAACAACAGGAGGAAACTGCTCTGTGCTGGAGGGTGTGGCACGGGAAACAGGCTCAAGGGGGGCTATGGGCCTTGTATGTGTTTGTGTGTATATGTAGGTGAAGATGGAGTCACTGGTTAAAGGTGCACACCTAGTGGATGATTTTGTGTAGGAAGACGCTTTCTGGAATCCTTTAACCAGTGTACTGTCAATTCTTTCTTTGTCTGGTCCTGTCTGTCATCAGAGCAGCATGATTGCAGCACTGATAAAGACAGGAGCATGTTGGATGGAGTGGGTTAGGGTTAGTCTCCTCCTGACTCAGAAAGTTTAGATTGTAAGATGTCTAGTTGTCTGTGTGTCTCCTGGATGAGTGCTTTTGTTTTTATTGGCTGCTTTATTGTTTAAATCATTAGAAATAGCTGTGACTGAGGATGCACTGATCTCTACTGCCCAATCAGCCTGTGGTTGTATTTGTTCCTGTTGGATTCTTGCTAGACAGAATTTTTTCGGAACGTAAACAAATCTAGCGGACAACAAAACTAGCAATGCTGTATATTTTATGTTGTAAATCTTCTATTTTCCCAGAGCTCGCAGTCTGCAGGCTAAATGCACAAACTAAACAGAGGCACTGGGTAGGTCTAACATATGCCAAATGAGTAGCATTAGATCATGCAGATAAATGGCTGCTTATGTTATATATATCCTATGTATACAGTATGGAATGTAATGATATCTGACCTAGATGAAGCCTTACACTTGACAAAATGCATTCACAATGCGAAACAAACTGCTGACTTTGCAATTTAGTCCAAGTCTGAGCTTTATCAGGGAAAACCATTTAAAATTCCTAACAATTGTTTGCCACTTGCATGCTGGAAGCAAATATTAGCCAATACTAATCCTGACTGAGTCCTATCATGCACCTCTAGCTACGGATATTAATGGGCATTTCTGACACATGATAAATGGTAACTCTAAAATGTTTTATCCATGTTTTACGTTATATTACTCATACATGTCAGCTTGTAGACATTGTAGCTTGGACGTTTGTAATATTTGTTGTAATTTTCTGATTCCCCTGGCAAGACTGCCTGAAACATTACATAGAATTCACATCCTGACAGCTAAAATTGTTCAATGCCAGCCACTGTTATTTACATATCCACATACAGTGCTATATGCATTGCATATTATACTCTAAATGTCAAAATATTTGTGGATACCTCTTCTAATAAATGTATTTGTCTACTTTAAGTTGCACCCATTGCTATAACAGATGTGCAAATGCACACACACAGCTTGTATAGTCCATGTAGAGTCCAAGTACTCTCAGAATAGAACTCTCTGGAGCAGATAAACATGAACCTGTTGGCACCATGCCTAATGACAGGTGTGTCAAAGGAATAATAATAAAAAGAACATCATTGGATGGATCATTTGGAGAGTCGGGAATGAAATGAGGTGGTGATCGTCCAACACGCTGACCTCATTGAATGCTTTTGCCACTGAATGCATTCAGATCCTTACAGCTCTAACATTTAAACAACATAGAGACAGTTACTCCAACAAAAACAGGATAAACACTTTTTAATATAAATTTAAATTGAATGAGCCATGAATGAACATGTGTCCCTGGACCTTTGACCATATAGTGCATCTTATGTAACAATTAAACAGTCAAATGAATTTGAAATTCTGGAGAAATGATGACCACCAACAAATCAAACATGTTGCTCCATTTTTTGTTGAGGTAGATGTCAAATTCTGATAGCTGTATAATGATGAAAGACGATTGGTTAGAATGGAATCTGAAATAAACTGCTGAACGGAAGCTGAAGTCTTTTGTCTGAGTAGAAATTTTAAAGCCTTCCAGTACACCAGCTCCTCGACTGTGTGTGATTGGCATTCAAGAGGCACCAGCTTGCCAAAGCAAACTCTTGAAAGCCAAAATAGGCATTACAAAGCAGAATGCCTGGCTGTAGCAGAGTAATGCAATGTGTCGAGGAATGTTTTGTCTGCCTGTTACACATTAGAAGATATGGGTCAGGTTTATTTGAATCACATGGGCTCCCCCATCTCTCAGCAGCTCTGCTGAACATTAGCAAACATAAGCAGAACATTTGAAATAAACCTTAAGCAATTGACGAGTGATTGGAGTCAGCACTAAATGATATACAGCTACATTTCCCAGACCTGTTAAGATTGATTGGAATTCAGGAAAGGAGAACTGTTCCAATCTTCTTCTGCAAACAAAGAGCTGCTCCTGCACTTGTGTTTCTCACTAGTCAATCTCAATGGGACACTGTCAGCAGAACTACTCATTTCTCCTAAACTCTGGTGGGTTTCATAGGGATCATAGTGTTGTTTGTGTAGTGAATGTAAACACTGTATGTATGCACATGTTTGTGCATTGCGTGACATGCCTTTGGTATGCCCTTATTTATTCTCTATTGTTTGGTGCTCACACTTGTATATGGGCTCCAAAAATCTGGGCATGGAAATGCCAGTCAAAGTTCACGCCCAAGCTCATTTCACGCTTCAGGCTCTGCCTCTGTGTGTGGCACACGTGCATGTTTCTCGCTGTGTGGCAAACATAGTTGAGAGAAATTGTGTTCTGCATTTCATTTGAAAACCATTTCCTTCCATTTTTATGTTTTTTTTTCTGTTTAAAGAGGGGTGATTTGTCTGGTTTCTCATCAAAAAAGTGGTTTTGTTCCACTTTAGTCAGAATGCTCTCACTCAACCGTTAATCACGAAGTATCTTCTCTCCGTGACAGGCTTTGTGTGGTTTTTATGTACTTAGTGAATGTGCTCAGATCATAGATGCCCTTTCAGTCTAGACTCTCTCTCACTTTCTACTTTCTACTTATCCAGAGAGGAAACAGCTTTCAGGTATCGTAACACCACAAAGATACAGAACATAAGTTGCACTCATTTCTTCCCCTAGCTGTTGTGAGAGCTCCAGAGTCTCCTGTCAAATAAAGTGACTGCCTCTGATTTTCTGCCATCATGCTGATTTTCTTGCAAAGAGCAGGAAAGTGTCAGGTTGCACTGGTTCCATATAGTGATGACTCTGGTCTTTGATCCCACAACATCTCTATCTGCACTCTGCACTGGATGCCTGGAGCTCAGATAAGATAAGCCAGAAAGCAAAAGCTGTGGAGTGTCACTCTTCGCTGTTAGTCGTACCGTTCTGTTTGCTAATAGGACGTGTCTGGAACTTGGGTTTGAACAGATGATACAGGTTAGGACATCCTTTTAAATCCTGCCCAGACACATGTATGGAATACATAGCCTGTGTGGCGCTCCTCAGACATGGAGTGAAAAGGTCATAAACAGTTCATTTCACTGTTCTCCTCAGACTGAGTTTCTCAAAATAATAGAATTAAGTCAACCAATTCAAGCTGTTCTATTTTATAATTCATTGTTGTGATGGAACCAACAATAATCAATAATTTATATCAATAATAATAATAATAATAATAATAATAATAATAATAATAATAATAATAATAATAATAATAATAATGATTTATATCAAACAATGATGTTTTTCATGATCAAATCAAAACCAGAGTGGAGGGAGGTACTGTTTGTAAATGATACAAACATGCAGCATTTGTGTGAAAAACAAGACCAGTATACACTTAGGCTATTTAGTTTATGTAATGCAGTGAAAAAGGGGCAAAATAAAAACTTGCAAAAACATCAGTTGTTCAGTATTTGGTATTCAACCTTTGGCCAAATGTTTCATTTCTGTCCATTCCTATTTGATTTTTAATGTAAAAACATTCATAATATGAAAATTCTGTACCAATGAACACTAAATGTCTTGTGTTCTACCTTATTGAAAGTTTAGCTTTCCTTCTATGGATCCACAATGAAATACTCAATACATGGCCTTAAATTGTAACTGTTGGAGGGGAATTCACGGAAAGGACGTCTACTTCAGTGTTTCTCAACCCTGGTATAAATATATAATATGTCTTTAAGATCATCTTTCCAACAATGTTTCTGAATATGGTTTCAGAGGATAGATGTACTATGGCAAGCTTAAAAATATGTGCCGGTTTCTTACATTTTAAAAAAGCTAACTCATGTACATTCCCAGAACATCCGTCCATTACAACCAAGGATCTTTTGCAAAAATACATGTTTAAGTACCCCACACTTTTGAACCTGTAGACTTCTGTCTTCTGTCATCTGTCCTTTGAAAAAGTCCTGATTTAAGATTCTTTATTCAGAAATGTTGTCTACTAGAATAATCCTGAAGATGCTGTGCCAAGGGGCTTTGTTAGCTCAAATCATTTGAAGTGTCATTCCTTTGGATGTAAACCTTTTACTTTGACTGAGGGATGTTCTCACCACTTTAATTATTTGGAACATATCATCATCCAGTTTCCTTGACCTGTTTCTCCTGGACAATGACCTGCATGACTGACAGCTTTCACATTGATATTTACAGACATCGTGATCTGATACACTTAAACCCAGTGCAGGTGGTGGGAGACAGAAGAATGTTAGCCAAACTGCCATCCGTGCTGGAGAACAACTCCCACCACATGCATGAGACTCTGGCAGCACTGGGCTGCTCCTTCAGTGACAGGCTGCTTCACCCTAAGTGTGTGAAGGAGCAGTATCGCAGGTCCTTCCTCCCTGCTGCTGTTAGAATGTACAACCAGCACTGCTTTCTGCAAACCATTAACACACACTTAAACTCAACACACTATTAGAGTTTTCAGTACAACATAATGTGCAATACTTGACCCATCTCTCCATGTGCAATTATCTGTAATTTATCTGTAAATACCGTTTGATTTGTTTATGATTATTATTATTATTATTATTATTATTATTATTATTATTATTTATTCTGTCACTGTCATAGTCCTCTTTTACAGACCCACAAAGCCCTCTCTTTACAATGCTAATGCCTATAATGTCATTTGAGAAGGACTTTGTATTTCCCAATTTGTCACCATGGCAATAATATCACAGCGTTAGTGCTACTACATTATTGCCACTGTTACCACAACACCGTTTATGATGTCACAGTGGAACTGCCCCTCGCAGCCTTTAGTTACTTTTATGATGTCACAGTGTCCTCCTGAAGAGCTTGTGTTTTATGCCCGCAGTGCGTCCGATACTTTAACTCACACCTCCCTTTACGAGGCCCTCTTCTGTTTTTCCCACGCAGGCTATGGCACTCCAGTCCTCAGTGGCCACACACGTGCCGTTAAACGGAACAGGCAGGGCTTTGACATGAGACCGTGAACTTGCAGGAGGGCTTGGAGCTTTGATGCTCCATATTTTGGGGGCTTTGTTCCACATCCTTATGTGCCACGCTTGAAGTTTTATGGTTAGAAGCTAATTGTCAGTGACTGTGCCCCCTTTTTTGGTCACATTGTTGGACTCTGCTGCACCCGTAATAAAAAAAGGGAGTGGTTGGTGTGAAAGTGTCTTGTGCCCTAGTTTCACAACTGAAACTTCAGTGATAAAAGCCTTTTCCCCTGATCTGTAGCTAGCTAAATGAACAGTTACTCCCTAATGGGGCTCCCACTGTTATCAGAAAGGGAGTCAGTCATAACATGTTTTTTATGGATGTAATTGTTTGTTGATGTGTAGCAGATTCAAGAAGAGCAGAAAGTCTCACTCTAACTGAATAAAAAACATTTCAGTGATCCAAAAGCTACAATTAGACTTAATTTTAACCCATTTTTATTTTGAATCAATTTCACTTTCCGTGGCTGAGATCAATAAAGCCTTTAGTGTGTTGACATGAAGAGCTATTAGAGACCACTGATATGGCAATTCATGTCCATTTGTCTTCCCTATAATTTGTGTCTAACCAAACTCTGAAGTGTGTGCAAGTATTTTAGGCTGTGATTTGAATGCAAATGGAGGTGAACATCTGCCGCCTACAATGAAATCCTTCAGCCTCTTAAGAAGTCACCATCCTGTGCTTGTCACATTGGTTCGATACCTGCTGTTTTTTTTCCCTAAAGGGAAAGAGCTGTGCAGCCAAGGTGTCCAGTCACGGGCTATCCGCCCACTTCTTTTTCCATCTGTGGCCTGGAGGTCTTCAGGTTGTGGGAAAAACAGCAACAGAAGATGTCTATTAGCAGGGGTTCTTCTCTGATATCCACTGCATGTCCAGGCAGCTAGTGCACCACACAACAGTCCCAGTAGTCATGCACATCTGTTCACACATTTAGCTGGTATACCAGCATGTAGTTCTGCATAGGGGGTGGTGTGTTGGGAGTTTGTAGCCGTAAAGACAGGGACTGGAAATGCACCATGTAATGCTATGATAGCATGAAGGCAGGAGAGTGTGAGTGTTAGCTGAATGACTAACCACATATGAGGTCGTTGTTCACTAAAGCCGTAAATGAACATTAATAGTGGGTTTTTAATTAATATGTGTCTTTTGAATCAAAGTAAATATCATTCTTAAGTTCAACATGTCTTTGTATGAGGAGAAAATCTCAGTATTAATAAAGGAATATCAATTTCTGAATTTTCCGCATAAAGAAAAGAGTAGATTAGCATTTAATAAAATTCATATAATAATATGAAGTTCTGATGAATAAGAATTGATGCTGAACAAGATCTTGTAATGCAAATTTTACTGAGGTAAGACCCAGATGGGATTACATACTGGTCCACATTCAGCTCATGTAGTGAGTGAATTGTGAGAGATTATAGTGTCCTCGAAATCATTTCTCATCAAAAACGTATTACCTCTGACTGGATCATTTATTTTTTAACATTTTGAGAGTCATCTCTAGAGAGGCTAGAGCATTGTCTCTGAGCCCTGGTCCTGCAGATCCCCTGCATTTCACATTGTAGTGGATTCCCTGCTTTAACCCACCCACTTCACCTCTGAATGAGCTGTGAGTTGATGAACCAGAGGTGTTGGGGCAGGAAAAGCACAAAGATGTGCAGATCAGGGTGTCTCCTGGACCAGGGTTGAGAACACTGCTCTAGAGATTAGCAGTTATAAAACAACTCGACTGGAACCATCGAGCATGCAATGCTCATAATCATTGGCATTACTTTTTCTGCCTATGATGATGGATGGTTCACAACAGTTCACAACAGTTAACAATTAATAGAAGCTGCCAGCCTGTATCTGTATGTTTTTTTTTACACCACCCTGCTACTACATGATTGGTCGATTAGGTAATTGCACAACAAAGTGTAAGTTAAGCTATTTTTGTGAAATGTCAGTGTGCATTTCCGGGTGTGTGTATTTTAGACTGAACTCCTAAAACAGCTCGAGTGTGCGAGAGGGGGTTTGTGTGCGCGTGTGAGACAATGCTTAATTGACTCTTAAACAATGGACCAGTGAAGATCAGAGAGACTAGCGAAGGGGTTTGTTGTGTCTCTCAGTGAGTAGCTTCCTGAACACATGAAAGAACACACACTGCCCAAAACACCAGCGCAGAGAGAACCCCCTGTCAGCACCTTCCTACGGCCTTCAAAGAGATCAAACACTGCCACCCCAAACACACAGTAATGCATAAATCCCACCCCAACATACATGGAGACACAGACATAATACATGAAAATAAACTTTCAAACAGACACACAAACAAAAACTCACAATTTCACTCTTTTCCTTTCAAGGCTTCTTCCCTTTCTCTCCTTTTAGTAGTTAGCCTACACTCTTAAAAAAGGTTCCTCAAGGAACGGTTAGTAAAGACAGTGGTTCAGCCCTAATTCAATAATCCATATGGATGTTAAAGATTGTTGGAACCCTAACCCTAACCCTTTACCTTTGTTTTACCGGTGTCCGACAATTAATACACTACACCCAAGAAGGATGTGTTAATTATCTGATTAATTCTTTTAGTTCTACATTTACAGACTGTTGTTCCATCTCTTTTGTCTGCATGCTATTTGTATTCTTTTACTCCTTTCTTCAATGGTCAGGACCCCACAGGACCACCACAGAGCAGGTATTATTTGAGTGGTGGGTCAAACTTTTAGACTTTTAGACACAATTACACTGACGTGGTAGTGTTTTAGTATGTGTAGTGCTGGTATGAGTGGGTCAGACACAGGTGTGCTGCTGGAGGGTTTAAAAACTAAGTCCACCTACTGTCCACTCTATTTTGAGCACAGAGTTAACAGAATACTATGCTATACTAGGAAGAGCCAACTTAGGAGAAAGAAATGCGTGTGTGTCCAACAGATCATTTGATTAGGTAGTGTAATGGGACTAGTAATGGGACAAAATTTCTAATTAAAATCTTGCAAATTGGTAGATGATTACTGTCTGTTGATTGGTTGAAAATGTTCATCATTATTCTCAACTAATTAATGGAATTCAATCAAGTAATCATAGTGCCCTTTCTTATCGATACTGCCTTTCTCCCAGATTCTTCAGTGTGTGAGACTTGGTATATGAGGATGAATAATGAACCTAGTAATGAAGCTTGGAGCTGCTATAGAAAAAAACTGATCTAAAATCAATAGCAGAAACTAAGTGAAGTGACAGCAGCTGTGAAAAGGATCAGTGGTAGTTCTTTGTTAAAGTGATAAAAATAACACTGCTGCAGGTCACACCCTGCAAAGGCCTGTTTTCAGGACTGTAGAAACAGGCCTTCAGCCAACGCACATAAATACAGCACTTTCCTATTCTGTCATTTCCTGTTTTCACAGGAAAAAGGGGGTGATAGCTCCCTAACACAATCACAGAGCTCGATATAATGGAGGGCAGAGCTGGAAGCTGTCCTTAAGTAGCACACGCTCAAACGCACATGCTGCCACTGCTACCGCCCTGTTAATGAGATTGGCCTGCCGCTGGTGTTTAGGAGAGGAAGCTTTTGTGGGAATGTGGTTAATCATTCCTGAAACGGTACCCTCCTTCCCAGGATGGTCCCCTTGACCTGTGCACAATGCACGCTTCCGAAAGTGCCGACCTGCTTTTGTTTTTCTGTTTCATTCCATCCATCACTCTCATCTGACTTGCTGTGCGTGGGGAAGTCAACTCCTCTATTCACACCTAACTTCCTCCAGCGGGAGTTAAGCCTCTGTGATGTCATCACGTCACACGCAGCAGTTGCTCATTCCTTTCCTAGACATTCACGGCACGAACTATTTTGGGTGGAACCACATCTTGGCTACACCTGTCCATCCGACTTAATTCATTCAACAGATGAACTGAGTTCACTGAGTGTGTTAAAGGAATGTAGTTCAGTGAAAAATCAAATAAACATGATTTATCACTTAGGCAAGACATGTTTGGTATATGACATTTACCTCTTTACAAAAGGAAATACTAGGCCATTGTCGTTAAAAAGACATTGTCCCAAATGCCTGCCATAGTACCTAAAGGACATCACGCACTGGAGACACTGTCCTGCAGAGTGTCCAAAAAATTCAAATGCATTATATTTAATGAAGTTAAATGAAGCATTTGCTGCTGAATCACTGAGTGCATCTATATGCATTAATAACTTTTTAACTGCAGAACATCAGATTTTGTCTGTAATTTGATCAACGTGTTTACATGCACTTGAGTAATCTGATAATGGGCAAAATCCAGGTTTACACGAGTCATGCTATAGTCATATTTCTACTAACCTGCCTATACTCTCATTGAAGGAGGAATTCAGACTCCCTGACGCTTCACCTCTGGTTCATACTTCATGCTGGTTACTTGAACAGAGAAAGGTACAGCTCGACAGGCAGACTGCATGCGCAGACAGAGAAATGCACTAAGAAATCTGACTACTGAGCTGATATGTCTCTCTCTCTCTTTATCTGATTCTTAATACGATTTTTACAGCTTACTCTGATCTAAGAAACCTGAGTATGCTGTTTACATTACCACTTGAATAATCAGATGACTGCCGAAATCCAATTAAGACCAGATTATCGACTGCATGTAAACACACTCACTGTGGTGCATAGTGACTAACAGTATGAAAATCCACTCTGGATTTACTATTACTGCTCTACTATATTAACCACAGTAGACTGGCACCCTGGGGGTGTTCGCCCAGTGATTTTGGGTGGGTTCTGTAACCCTAACTGGGAAGACATGGATAAGAAGATGGATGGGTGGATGAATGAGCTATAAAGGAGATTCATTTAAAACCTTTAAGATAAGGATCTTTACATGTCACCGCTGTCTAAAGCACAACACATATCTGCAAAAAATGACTTTACTGGAGAAGCAAAATCTTGTAGTAAGAGCTTACAGTCCAGCTTGACAATCACACAATATACCAGATATATACTGCAAAAAAACAAACAAATGTTTGAAATGGGACAAAATGAATCTTCCTCTCCTTTCAATTGCCAAACCCCTGGCTTGGCATCTCTTGTATCATAAGCTTCATTTTTCTGATGATCTCATGTATTTAAATGTAGTTAAAGATAGACTAAATAGTATTTGAAAAAATCATTGTCAAACAATTGGTTGAATTGAATTATTTGAATCAATTGTAGTGTTGTGTTTATTAGATTTAATGTCAGTAGAACTGTGTAAAATGCGCTTGACAAACAGATGAATGGGTGACTAATGTTTACTCATTAATGAATAATGCTGATACTGTATCAATGTGTATATCTGTACATGTGCAGCTCAGCCATATGCTATGATGGCCCCTTCCACCAGAGACTCCCTCTGCTTTCATAAAACCATTACACACAGTCTGGGATTTTAATGCTTAATTAGACTAGCAACATTTCTCATAACTTTCAATGGAAGTTAATGTAAAATGAGAGTAATTAAAATCACTTGGGCATTTCTGTTGGTCCATTCATCATGAAATTTCAATACAATATAAAGAATAAATGTCAGGTTCACATTATGGAGAGACCTAAAAATGGACAGAAATGAAGATGCATGGTTTTCACTGGACGGCAACAATATGGTTTATTAATATTTATGGAAACAAATATATGATATGAGCAAGGAAAGAGTAAAAAGGGTCCACAGCATTACTTTTCTGACATGAAGTGTCAAGTGTTAGATGTCAAGACATACCATCCTCTCTCCAATTCATTTATGACCATATAAGTAGTATAAGTAGTTTAACCAGAGGAGGGGGGTCCCCCTCTTGTGAGCCTGGTTCCTCCCAAGATTTCTTCCTCCAGCTCTGAGGCACTTTTTCCTTGCCACAGTGACCCTTTGGCTTACTCACTGGGGGTTTATGTCCTTATCTTTTGTTCATGTGTTGTTAACCTTCTAATTTTCGATTTCTGTAAAGCTGCTCTGTGACAGCATCAGTTGTGAAAAGTGCTATACAAATACATTTTCATTTGATTTGATTTGATTTAGTGTGTATGTGCTACACAATTGGCTTATTTTGAATTAAATTTTATGAATTTGCTTTCACCAATACATTTACAGATACCCCCAGTGGCACCAGCAGCCATAATCCTGTTTGTGCAACTTATCTTTTTAAACACCACCCAGTGAAACAAATGTAGCACTCTTCATGCATGAACAAAACAAACGTAAGGGTACCCTTCTCTTTCAAGAAACAAAACAAAGGTAGAGGAAAGCCCATTTTTCAGAGAAATGAAAAAAAAAAAAGCTTATGTGCAAATGAATTCCTGACAAGTAATTTGCATATGTTAATCTTAAAGGTACAGTACCAGAGAAGAGAGAGGTCATACAATGGTTATGCCAAATGAATTACACTGTGAGCAGTGGATTGGAGTGTTTTGATGAATTGATGTAAATATTGATTCTATCTAAAAATGCTCTGCAATGTTTCATACTAAGTATCCATTTAATGTCAAAACTAGTTCAATTGCTTGTTACAACATGAAGCATTTGTAATGTGTGTTTTTATTTGATACATAAACCTCCAGCAAATGTCTGTAGATAATGTGTGAAATGTATGATACGAGCCACGAGCTCGAGAACATAATTGCTGGTGTCTGAGGCCAGACTTTCTGCTTCCTGCAGTCCATGAGAAAGTGAGCTTGGACAGGAAGTTGCAATCTTGTTGCACTTCCTGTTGCTGTGCTGTGTTTGGGTGGAGAGGTTTGTTTGAGGTTTTCAGACTGCCAGACCACGTGCAAGTCCTGGTCATCATCATCATAAACAGAATAGAAGAGGAATGATAGTTTGATGACTGATATGGTGTGTGTGTGTGTGTGTGTGTGTGTGTGTGTGTGTGTGTATGACTTGTTTATAATAGACACATGAATCAGTGACTTTAAACAGCTACTGAATGGCTGTGTGTGTGTGTGTGTGTGTGTGTGTGTGTGTGTGGCCCAGTAGGTAAATGTCAGTGTTATGAACTGTGTTAGGAAGTTGTTCATCGTGTGTTTATGTATGTGCGTGTCTGTATGTACTGGAGTATTGTAAATCTTCTGTTAAATAAGCAGCAATGCAGCTGGTGATGTGGTGTGTGCATGCTGGTGCTGGCTAATGCAGTGTTTGCTGAGGTAGAGAGGAGAGACAGAAGGAAGAGGTCAGTGCTCCTGAAGGCTCAACAGACTGCGACAAGCTGCAATGCTAACCAACCTTTAACCTCTGACCCCTGAGCCTGCCAATAAACCCACAAGCATGGACTGAGCTCGTGGTTGTGCATCCTTTGTTTGTGTGTGTTTTATAAGGCATGAGTTGGTGTAGTGTGTAACAACCTTGCCTTCCCTGTAGCAGTTCTAGGGGTCAATTCCCCTGCCAGACAAGCACACCATGCTACACCCTTGGGCAAGACTCCTACATTCAACTGCTGGTGTAACATTGTTCAAATGTAATGCATTTTCAGAACACCAAATGTTCATTTCTTAAGTAAATCCATCATCAAAAAATAGTTACACAAATAGGTGGACTCAGGAGAAAATGTTGGATTGCAGTACTATTCAGAAGGACTGGTATGGACAATATTTTTGAGTCACACAGGAGAAGTGACTGGTCTCACATCTTATCCTTAATTGCACCCTACACCATGACACCAGGCCAACATGTTGATCTTGACAGTGCCTCCACATATGGATTCATCTGTCATCTCCACGAAGACAGAATAGGGACTTGTGACTTTGTGCCAGTCTGGCACAACACCATTGCAGTTGGCCTGTTAGAATAATTACATTATTGACTTGTCATACAACATATACAAGTAACCTCAATCAATTTTGCTGATCTTGATATGGCAGGTTGTGTTTTAACAGTGCTTTTGTACTGTTTATGCTTTATTTACTTAGGATGTGTTAGGATGTTTTACCATTTCCATATTCAAATTCCAGTGCCTGAGGGGTCTTAATAATGAAAATGGCTTTGCTTATTAAAAAGGTGTGCTGGCATTATTATGTTGTTACATTACAATAATATATTTTTTCACCATTTTTTTTGGGACATTATTTTCCTAAAAACAGTAATGACAGGAATATATACTGAAATATCCATCAGTTGCTAGATGCCAAACAAATAGCAACACAAATAGCGATTAGCAATACTACATGCTAAAAATAGGTCACTAAATTATAATAGGTGTAATTATTCACTGTAATTCAAATTTCAAGCCAATAATAATTATTTTCTCAATTTATATCAGTTACAATTAAATTGGCTACTGGTATATTGTGCAATCCTAAGAATAATTTATAGTAGACTGTAAATGTGAAAATGAAATTTACTTATTTAGAAAACTTATGGCCTCTAAACTAGTATGTAAACTCAGAAGTTCCAGATGAATTCATTTACAGTATAATTACTACATTTTTGGATTTTTTATTAAGCATACATTTAAAGGGCTTAACAAAACATGATCTAAACAATTATGATTGCATAGGTTTTAAGAAATCACCCAATATACACATCAGAATCTCTTTTCTTGCAGGACTGAGTATCTGGTTTCCTCTCATGGTGTGGAGCTGAATGGCTAAGCAGGAGCTTTGGCACTGGATACATCATTAAAGTAACTTAATGGTCACATACAGTAATCTGCCCACATTGAAATGCAAATCAGCCTTGATTCAGCCTTGGCCCTGCATGCTCTCCCAGCTCATCCCGACACCTGTGACACCATGATAGGAGTCATTCTGGGCTGCTTTCATGTTGCAGTTGCTGTGGTGGACAGAGGTTAACAGAGGCATCTTCTATAGTAGACGTGCATCAGCCTTTTATTCACACATTTATTCACACATTGGAGAGATGTGCTTCGTGCAGGTGCTGTGATTCCACACCGTAACAATTTGGCCTGATTTGACAGCTTGGGTGATGCTCAGAGGCAGAAAGAGTCAAAAGAGTGGAGAGCTTGATAAACAGATATGGAGACCCTTATTTCTTTTTCCTTCTATGTCTACATTTAGTCTATAGGGCAGGGGTTTTTTTTGGCCAAGGGACTCTCTTGGTGCCAATGAAATGAAACCAATTCACAGCCAAAAAGCAGCAGCAATCATCCCTCTGTCTGTGCCTTTTCTTCACCCTGGGCTTTCCCCCCTCATGTAATTTTGCCATTTCAATTCAGCCCATTATAACTCAGGGCCACCCTCACCCCTCTAACCTCTCTTATTTGAATGCACAGCAGAGACTTTTTCCGTACGCAGTACAAGGCCGTTTGCAGTCTCCCCTATTGTTCCTGTCAGACGAAGTGTCTAAATGGCCATTGTTGCTTTTCTTGATAAGTAAAGCTCTTAACAAAAAAAAGGGAACAAAAAATTTGAGGAAACCCTCCTTTACAACCCTTAAGTGGATTAATGTGTGCATCTGTGTTTGCTTGTCCACGTGCCTGGTCTAGATAGAGATGGGTACTGGGGATTCTCTGTCTCTCTATCTGAGAATCTTTATTGAGTTTGTCTAGACGTGTCCGTAAGCCCAAAGCATTCATTCTATTCATGCTGCTGGGCTTTTAGATGTTTCTATCCACAGCTTCACTGTCTCCAAATACCTGCCACACAAAGAAAAGTCATAATAGATGGATAATAGGAAATTAGAATTTCATTTCCAACTGCAGGATTTGCATTGTTGCTCGACACACCAAATTTCCAGGATTAATTGTATTCTACTGAGGCCGTTCAGGCTTTTTATTTACTGGTTAATGTGCAATTTCTGATTCTACACCCAAAAAAGAGTCAGCAGGCTTTACAGCCATTGTTTTGACATGATGAGAAATGTACTGCTCCAATGATTTTAAGTTTTCAGGTGGTGATTGCATTTATTTACAGTGATGAATGTCCATAAAATACATTGCCAGCATATTAGACATCACATTAGCATAAAAACACTCAGGGCTTTGGTATTGGCCTGATATTAACAGAAATCCTGCATTGCAAAAAAGGAATGAACCAGATCTAATCCAGCATGAAGTTGCACATGCCCACAGTGTGAGACGTTGTCTTGTTAGCTGTATATTTCTTCATATGGGGTATAGAGTGTTTTTCATAGTCTTTTTAGATGCGCTTCTTAAGTTCATGCTCAAGCTTAGTGGGTTTTCTTTTTTATTAAACAACATATCTGAATTGCTTTCAGTTAGGGTTGCATGATATTGGATAAAAAAACTATATCATGATACATATTTTTTGCGATATACTGTATGTTGCAACATTGCGATTGTGCAGCCCTACTCTGAGTTAACATTTAGTGTTAACATTTAACTCTAAATTTTAGTGTTGATTTCAATATGAGAAAAGAAACAGTGGTATTATTCCAGGTACTACATAAATAGGCCTGCTGAATTTAATGTTAGCATTGCTTCAGTTCTGTTAGTGCAGGGAGGCATGGTAATGCATTGATTACTAGAATATATCTGTGACTTTAGCCCAGTCTGAGGTTATTATTTCAAGTAATCTGTTCACAGACTGCAATTTACAGTGTCTCTAAAGATTTATTTTATATTTACCGTTACATTTATGTTCAAGCTTAGATGCTGCCAACTACAAATGACAAAATGGAGACCTTGATACCCAGTGACCAACATATTACTCTATCACACAAGACATAGTATAATTATGAGCCTTTAATATGTTAAATGCTTTTGAAAGATATGGTCTTCAGTTGGCATTTGAAGACAACAAGTGACTCAGCTGTTCGGACCCCCAGGCGAGATTTCATGATTTTTAATGCACTGTTACACAATGGCTACAATAACTGTGTAATCTTCATGAACATGCAAATCATTCATAAACATTACTGTCATATTAAAGCTTTAGAAAGAGAATTTTTCAGAACAAGTGGATTCTCAGAAGTCTGTACGAAACTTTTGAAGTAATCTGCATGACAGATGTGTAACATGAGCTATGCAGCAATCACAGCATACTAAATTGAAGTGCACTCTGAAGTTTGCCCACTTAGTCTAGTCAAGGGCACCAGTTTAGGTTGTGAATTACGCAGCCTAATTATGCTGATGTGCAGCTTTAGATGAAGCTTGGAAAATTGAAGCTCCGCAATGAAAGCTGCAGAGAGAGCAATCTCATCAGGACTTGTGCAGTGGATTGTGAACGAGGGGATCTCATGCAAATGTGCTGGAGTGTTTACCTCTTCCTGTTTGCATTTTCAGTCTGCAATTAGCTTCTCCTACTTTGTTGTGTGGTGGAGCCAAGGGAGAAGGTCCAGGCTTACTCCACCTGCCTCTGCGCCCCTGGAAGGCATCAGGAAATAGAGAAGAGCTAATGGAGGTTGAGTAGATGTTTGCCTTAGTTGTATTTGTAGATGTGAATAAATACCGCTTGGGGGTTGTGGTGCTAAAGTTCTGATTTAGTAGACTGGAGACAGCCTGACGGTTTCCTGATGATGCCTTTTCATGCTGAAATCTCTGTAGTGTCTTAGGGGATGTTTACTTTGTGTGGGCATAAAGAACCATCTGTTATTTGATGCTGTACTGAGTCCAATCTCTCGATCATTTTTATGACTTGAGTAGGCCTGTCCCAGTTACACACTAGATCTCAGTTTCATTGGTGACTGATCTGCACTTGTATTGCTGTTAACCCACAGTTATCCTTTTCATGAATAAGGCATAAGGTGTAATAGCTGTTTATAGGAGTGCACATTCAATACCAGCCTGTACTTAACCTTTAGACCCCTAGGCTGATGTTGCACGTACTTCTATTTGCCAAAAAAGAAGCATATTCATAGGAGACACACATGACAGATATTGTTTTTTTCAGGAGATCCTAGACTACTCTAATTTGCCTTCAATTGAGATGTAAAAATGAGAGAATGTATGAATTTAACCATGTTCTAATGAATAAAAATGTTTTGCTTGTAAGGACAAGAAACATATCAGATACCCTGTTGGGAATTGATAGTGATTGTCTTTGAGCAATAATTTTGATTATTGCAATGTGTGAGCAAAATAGAGCCCCTCCCTTCTTTTCTATGTAACCCAATATCTAGGTCAGTGAAGTAATCAGCCCTGCCCCTCTCACTGATCAGTCAGGCTCTGCATGCATGTCACCAATAAAAGTCCATCATTGGCTGATCTCAGTGTAAACCATTAAACTTCATGATCTGTTCACCCCTACCTATTTTTCTGAGTAGAGCCCAGTCAATGAATGCTGTCTTGAATTGCAATGAATTGTCTTTGAAATATTGTCTGAATATTGTCTGACAGTTTGCCCCCAAAAATATTTTCTTCACCCCAGTCTGTTAACTCCTACAGGTCAGTGTGACTAAGAAAGAAGAAAGTAAAGTGAGAAACATTTTTGTACCCCAGAGTTCAGTCAGACCACAAAGAAGACCCCAGTGAAGAACTATGCTTTCAACAAAGTTCACTAATCGTTTCACTGAAACGTTCACTCTGCTTCTTCATAGCCACAGAGTATTATGTATTGTATCTGAATCCATACAGAGTTGGCATTTGTAACTTGTCTTCATTAGTAGTGCCAACCTTGATTATAAATACTGCAGACCCTTCTTAGTCCCACGCTAAACCTCCCCCTTTATACACACATTCCTGTAGATTAGGTCTTGCTTGTATCATCTTTTTTTTTTTTTAACAATTATCTTTCTCTTCTACAAATAGTTATCCTACACCTGATGATGGCAGCTGCAGTGATGCATGAGAGACAGATAGAGCCAGAGAGAGAGAGACGTAGAGAAAAGGGAAAGAAGCAGTGAGAAGGCCAGTCGGGTGGAGGGGGTGGTATTATTGTTAGTGAGGGCAAGGGGCTGTCCAAACACTCTGAGAAAGGACTGGTTTCTTTTGCAAGCTTGAGTGAGCAGGAAAAGCTAATTAAGACACAAGTGATGAGAGGATTCTGTGATGGATTGGCAAACAGACCCCCTATAGCTGTGTTCTTCTGGTGAAGCTTCTAGTGTTCCTGGCCTGAGAGGAGTTGAAGTTATTTACTGCACATACTTCAGTTTTACAGGTAAATAGTCTTTAGTCCTACCGAGGCTGAAAGGCCTTTAAGCTGTAGCACTGGAGTGGAAAATTACCTTTGACTTTTCTACAGTTATCAGTCTGAAGCTGGTCAGTAGGCCTCCAGCAACAGTGTACTGTATTATTTATATGTAGCAGAAGTTCCACTCCAGAATATTCATTTTTTTCTGGATTGTGATTTGTCATGTTTCCTACTTTTTGATTGAGAAAGGAAAGCAGAGAAAGCAGTGAATTGTCATTAGATTTTTCCAGCAGTTGATTATTGACTGTCTTGGCTGGTTAATGTATATTTATATATATTATATTTGAAAATCAATCAGTTCAGGTTAGATCTGAGTTAGATTAACCCTTATGAAAATTGATGTTAACAATCCAGAAAAATGTTATAATCTTGTTTTAAAAGTCATGGGTTTAAAATTGCTCTTGCATATGTTGACCACTTGGCTAATTATAAGTTTCAACGATTGTTATTGTTTTTGCAAATCATAGACAGTATATATATAGACAGTATACTGGTAGGATATATATTAACAGTATATAGGCAGTATATATAAGCAGTATATACAGACAGTATAGACAGTATATTGGTAGTATATACAGTATTAATAGTATATAAGCAGTATATAGGCAGTATATATAAGCAATATATACAGACAGTATATATAGACAGTATATAGACAGTACATGGGCAGTATATATAGACAGTATATGGTTGGTATATATAGACCATATATAGGCAGTATACTGCTCAGTCATAGTAGTGAAAATAATGACAAAAGCGCTGCGACAGAATGATAAATCAGTTAATGGTAAGAGAAAACACCAGCTGTTCCTTGTCAGATTTGTCACTTGAAAGAAACAGAGACAAACATATGCTTTTCGGAGAGCCCTCTGTCTCCTCTGTGTGAATATGTGTGTGTGTGTCTGTGTGTGTCTGTTCTGACTTGGCTGTGGCAGTAAACATGTGGGTGTTGGGTCTAAGTTCATTTGACACTTTCCTCTTCAGAGTGGTTTCACTTACCAGCCTGTGTTTCTTCTGTGGGTGGCTGTCATTAACTGAACAGTACAGACTGATTAATTATTTTTTATTTGTTGAAGCAGATACTGTGAGTGTGTGTTTTATGGGTAGCAAATTTTGTCATGTTTTAGGTTTACGGTTGGATGATATGGACAAAAAACCCAGTATATTTGTATCTGATTGGAATATATATGAAATATGATATACTGTATAGTGTAAAATTTTCAAAAAGCATGTTGAAACACTCCCTTTAATTTCAGTGTGAGTGGGCAGGGCTAAACTGCTGTAGACTAAAGAGGAGGATTATATGAAAACATCACACAAACAATGAATTTGTGGTTTTGCAACTTAGTTTCTAGAATGAAACATTTACCACACCAAATGTATTTTAAAAATGCAAGGCAATTTTTCATTTCCATGATATGGAATATGCAAATATTCAATAAACAAACATTACAGGGTAATTTACATGAGAGTTACTAAATGCCTTAAAGAAAATGGTTGAATAACTTTTAATGATGTTAAGCAGGCACTTGCTCACAAATGTATGCTTCCCACCAGCCTGTAGTGCATTCACATGGGAATACTGTTCGCTAGCTGATCTGTGGACTTCTCTAAGGCAGTGATTAAGGGGTGATTGCTCACCATGCATGATTTCCGTGTGCATATTGCTTTCTCGGTCAATCTGCTGTTGCTGTTCTCAACAGAAAGTCATTAGGTCCACAGGGGTCCTGTTCAGCACCTAGCACATGAGAGGCCCCCACTCCCTAGGATTGACTTGGACATGTGTGTGTGAGGGTCAGTTGGGATTAGGTCTGGTTGGGGTCTTTAGTAGCACAGCAAGAATAATGTGTGTTAATGGCTTGCTGTGAGAAGGCCCTGCTCTCTGTGGGCAGTGTGGCAGCAGCTGCTCATCCTGCACTCCCATACCTCAGTTCCACACACGGGGAAACCCCCTCATTCACCTACCTGTGGGAAAAATTGGCCTGATGTCCTGCTGCTCCCAGCTGCTCACCATTAAGCTGAAAACAATACAGCAATTTGTATCTACAGTGTCTAAGGTGCTTTTAAGCTTTGCAGTTGATGTGAGGCACATCCTCTGAATCTAAGCCTAGCACGGTACAAGCCCCTTCCATTATTGTATTGTGCCAGTGAGTGTTTGTTCAGTCTGCACACGGTCCGTTCCTGCTCTGGTGTTAGATAGCATAACCAGACACATAAAGCATATACTTTGTGGCTGAGATTAGTCATTGTTTATGAAGTAGCCCATAGAAATATGTGGGTTAAAAGCAGATGGAAAGCTTTCAAATGTTTCCCACATTAAAGGTGTAATGTAAGTTCCAAAAAGCATGGGGTGGTACTTTGCTTAAAAGCCTTGTAGTTTAATTGGAATGAGAAGTCAATTCAAATGCATTTTTAAACAGTGTGTTGCCATGATTGCCTGTTAGCCTACAAAATAAATAAAAACATTGTTGTATGTTTTACTCTTGATGAATTAGATTGAAGAACCTTTATATCAGGGGTTCTAAAAATTGCCAACTCACGGCCCACCTGTTTATAGCTAGAACGTGTAACAGCCCACAATAAAACAAAAGTCAGCTTCTAATGTGAAGTTGTTTTTTGTCTTATATTTGATAACAGGAGATCAGAGCCTGATTTATGAAATAAAGTCCCATTCCTGACCACTCCCTCACCTTGAGGATGGGCCTGCGGACCACTAGAGTGTGCATCTTGGCTCACTTGTGCTACCCGGCCCACAAGTTTAGAAACCCTGGTCAGTGTGAATGTAAAGAACACTCTATTACAAATATCTTAATGGTCCTTCTATAGCTTAGGTTAAATAACCATTTGAAGCACCTCTATATTTAAGAGCACACAGCCAGCCACTCAGCTTTCCTTTGGCTACTATATTAAACATTCATTAAAAAGAGGACTCTTGATCTTAATATTATGGGGGGTATTGGGGGGCATAGGGCAGCATTAAGGCTAAATTGATGGTATTGAAGAAGGTACTGGGATAGTACTCCATCCCCAACTTCCCAACTCATCCCAAAATTACTGGATGGAGCAACATCATTCCAGAGAACACAGCTCCCCTGTTCCACATTTCAATGCTTTATACCCCTCTAGCCCATGCATGGCATTAGGCATGGTGCTGGCAGGTTTATTTGCTTCAATGTCCTATGTTTGTGTATTTGCACTTGCAAGTCCATGTCAGCTTAAAATAACGGAATGCATTCATTAGAAGGGGTGTCCACAAACATTTGGACATATGAAGAATGTGACTGCCACAAGATTGCCATAATTGGTGTATTAAAATAGACTTTGAAGGAACAGGGATAAGAGAACTCTTAAATGCTTTAATCTCCACTTGGGTATTGAGTGGTCACAGCTGAGATCACCTACTCCAGCAATACAAGGGTCAAGGTTTTCAGATGAAAGTCTCTTTCTTTTCCCTCTTTCCCCTATTTCATTTGTCTTTCCTGCATCTCTTTATTCCATTTCTCTTCCTCCAGCTCAAATCACCTGTATTTCCATATCCACTGCCTTCTCTCTCTCTCTTTCATTGTACTCTTCCCTCTCAGTCCTCGCTCTGCCTATATCTCATCATCATTAGTTCAGCAGGCAGACAGGCCGAGGGCACGCATGCAGTCATTTATCCTGCCGCTCCCTCTCCTGTTCTTCAGAGCGTTCCTAATCAGGAGATAGTGTAGGCTTTCATTCATCCCCAGAGCTTCATAAAAATCTGAGCTGACTGGCAATGAAGTAACACAATGGCCTACAAACCCCCAGGCCAGGGGTTTAACCCTCATCATCTCTCTTACTCTCCCTTTTTATTCTCTCTCTCTCTCCCTCTGTCTGTTTGTGCCACCACCCTTTTCTGTTTCACTCACTGCACCTCTCCATTTCCTCCTTTGCTTCCTGAAATGAGCTGCAGCACTCTTAACACAATATAGCTCCACTTAACCTTCCCAAGAACTCAAGTCTCCAACGCCAAGCTGCTGTCTCACTGGCGTGACCTAGCCTACAACCCCCACAATGCAACAGCAGCAGATGGGGTCAACAGATGAGATGTTATTATGCTCCTTAAATCAACTCTTAACAATGCACTGAGGGATTGGGCTGCTGAATACAAAGCAGGCCTGATTTGTGTCATGAGCCCTGAAAGAGCCCTGAGGTTCTGGAGGAAAGTCAAGGAATAAAAATTGTGAAGGATAGTTTGTGTATGTGCGTTGTGTGTGCATGTGCGTCTGTGTGTGTGTGTGTGGTACTGTGAACATGAAAGCTTGTGAAGTAGCCTCTGGCTACCTCCAGCAATACTTCAGGGTATGCTGTTATTCTCAGGCCTCTGTGTGTGTGGTTTGTACCTTTGAAATACTTTCAAATAATTGGATTTTTGCCCAACAGTCTCCCCATTGTTAGCTGCCCTCCGTTATTGCCACCTGCTAACACCATATTCCCTATCGTATACCAGCCAATCCTGGAGTGCAATAGCCAGTGTGTACTTCCTACAAGACCCACGAAGCCTCAACTTCACATTTTCAAGTTAGAAAGGAGAGACGAACTATGCCACGCTTTCTGGAGTGGGCACCTGGTGCCAAACATTAAAAATAACCTTTACAATGAACTGACTCACTTTTGTGGTATTATTGCAAAAACTCCACAAACAACATGATTCAAATTTTTCAACATTACCATTCAAGTGGGACGTGACACAGCAACTTTATTACACACAAGTTGTTGCTAAGACCGTTTTGCCTCTATAGTTTTATTCCTGGTTTAGCAGCACAACAAATGGAAAAAGAAATCGTAACTGACCTCACAAGTCTGCCCTGTCTTGGAGGAGGCCGTGGGAACGTTTGAGTCTACAGTGGAAAAAAGATTTCAGAGAAACTTATCATAGATAGAAATGTGTATTTGTAGTCATGTTGAAACCTGATTAAAAGGCTGAAAGGTTTAAAGATAAAGCTAGCCAATGAAATGTGAAATGTCATTCGGAAGTGAGTAATAGAGAAGCATGCCAGAAAATAACAGGGTTGTAAAAAATTCTCCCAATCAACATGATATCTTTACTATTAATATGTAAAAGTGTCATTAAAAACCAATTAAATAAATAAAACGAGTCCAAAAAAAATCACATAGATGTGTTTGTTGGCAACTATAAGGTTTTAAGAGACAAAGCATTCAGCAGCGTAACATCTACACACAGAGCACATTTAAAAACAGGTATTACTCAAAAATCTCAAGTCAGGCTCATGTCAGATAAGTATGTGTAGATGTAGAGACTTGGGGCTTGAACCAAGGGGCTCCTTTTGGTTGACGGAGGATCCCACACATTCATTCAACCACTCAAAAAGTTTTATTCAACTGTTCAGAAAGGGGGTGGATGAGGAAGTCAGAAGACCCCTTTAGCCTGAGTCTAGTTCTGCCTCAAGGGTCTTTTTTTAGCTAACCAGTACAGCATGGGAAAGAAATAGGGACTTGACATCTTCTCTATGAGATTTGTATCCTCTGATTGTCAGAAAATTTATTCTCACTGTTTCTGAACCTAGCCAGCATTAGCTACAGTTCTAGCTAGCATCTAGCCAACATCAGGTAGAGTAGATAACATTTAGCCAATATTAAAAAGAGTAGTTAACATCTAGCAAACATCAGCTAGAGTAGTCAATGTCTAGCCACCATTAGCAAGAGTTATTAACATCTAGCAAACATAAACTAGAGTAGTTAACATCTCGCAAACATGAGCTAGTGTAGTTAATATCTAGCAAACATCAGTTAGAGTAGTTAAAGTCTAGTAAACTTCAGCTAGTGTAGTTAATATCTAGCAAACATCAGTTAGAGTAGTTAAAGTCTAGTAAACTTCAGCTAGTGTAGTTAATGTCTAGCAAACATCAGCTAGAGTTGTTAACGTCTAGTTTTATAATCTTTTTGCTACCACAGATGGCTGTGGCATCTTTGAGATTCCAGTGTAGGTCCTCGTAAAGGGACCTTCCACCTTCAACCACTTGAGAGCCCTTTCAAATCCTCTTTAAAAATTCATACTTTTTTGAGCAGAGTGACTCCATAAAGAGTGTATTTAACAAAGCCCACCATTAGCTGGAAGAAGCCTTTCACTATTGCTCCCAGTAGAACGGGATAATCTACCATTAATACTAAGCGATTTTTACACAACTCTTTTTTACTAAAGAGAACAAAGTGTTTATTCTCAGAGAAGGTTTGTGGGTTCTACGGGGGAATATAGGAAGAGACATTAATGTGACTCTGTAAGCTGATCTTGTGTATTATGTACTATAATAGTGAAGAGGTCACTATATCAAAGTTCCAGCATGTGGAGCACTTCTGCAGATCAGTGACAATAGACCTGACCACAGTATAGCTCATTATTTCTATGTGTTGTTATTGCTATTCTCTTGCTGAGTGCATTATGTGTGTGGAGCAGTTGATGGACAATTTAGCAGGCAGCTGATTATCTGTCTTGGAGAATGAGTCTTAAGCTGTCTCTGGTCATGATCACCACTGTCACTGGGAGAAACTCAGAGGCCCTATAAACATTTACTCAGCTCATATCTCACCACTGCTCCAGAGACTAGATCCCTTTATGCCTCTCAAGAGACCTGTTTCTGTGTGTGGCTGTCAGTGTGAAAGTCTAGTGGTTTTATTCTATGTTCTAGACATTGCAATCATCCTATGAATATTGTCACTGTCAAGGAAAAGCCTTGTAACTTCATTTTTGACTTTTTGACATGATTTGAATTTGGTGGTCCTTTGATGAATCTCCTGTAAAATTACCATATTAGAAACGTGAGGTTTTTGAGTGACAGTGATGGGTTTATTCTGAATATACCATATTTTTTGCTTGCACTTGCTATAAGCCATTTGTGTTAGGGCTACATGATATATAATCAATGATTCAGCATGTCATGATATTAATATACTTCGATACTCTCTGAGTAACGAAGATTGAAATAGAATTATATCAGGCAGATATAGTCTGTTTCATATGTTATAGGAAATGAGGACAGTGTGAGTTTTCCTTTTGTATCCAGTTGTAACCTAAAATATATGCATTTGCCTAAATTGGCATTGCATGTCCTGCAATGTGACTATTGTGCATCAACACATTGCAATAGGGTAAATGATATGATATATTGCGCAGCCCTAATTTGTGTAGTCTGCACATTTACATGTTTTTTGCAAAATATATGTAATTTACATTTAAATACTACAAGCAGTAAGAATGTACAATGGAGAATTAGAATGAAATGATTTGGCCCTTGTTATGTTTTTACATCTGTCTATTCTCCTGCATTCAACATGCAACCAAGGAACCAACTGTTCAGTTACTGCATATATCCCAGACTGTGACATTTGTTGTTGTTACAAAACAATTAATGTTATATATTATAATGTGCCCCAGAAGGCAGTATAATACATTGTTGATAATTAAGAATGATACAATATGCAAAATGTTTTGATCATATCCTGTGAGCTTCTTGACCAATCATAGACACTCGAGATGAATTCTCTGATGCATCAAGAAGTGCAAAGTAAAATAATAAGGCATGATGTGTCACATCTAATGTGTTTTTATTATATTTGGAGCTATATCATAATTTAAATATTTGTCAATGTAATAACAATAAGCAATTGTAGTTGTAGTCTTGACAGGTGTGAGTGTGTGAGGGGTTTTGTGTTTGCTAACTCAACTGCTGTGTTCTGACTAAGCAAATATGATATAACCTCACCACCATGAGGTAAACTGCCGACATGGCCCTTTATTTTAGTAGAAGGTGATTATTTCCACACCAGGGCTCTTATCATATCTCTCCCAGCTGTGACTCCTATCGTATGTAAATAGACACTGTGCCCAGATTGGTGTCTCTCCCTCACTCCCTCCATCAATCTCTCACTCACAAAATTCTCTGATCAGCTCAAAAAGAGTAATATAAACAGTGAAATTATGAAATTAAACCATTTACAAATGTCCTTTAAATTGTCTGAAAACTGCAATATAGCTATGACCCTGATGAAAAAAACTATTGAAATATGTGTGGACAAATTGAGAAATTGTGTTGAACGTGCAGATTTCATTTGACATTTGTAGAAAAAGAGATTTTTTGGGGGATTTTAACTTGTTCAGTGATGATACAAGAAAACACTTTGGACATCATTTCTAAATTGCTGTTTTGACCTTCTTCCTATAGGACCCTGGTTTCGCCACCTTCCTCTTAGAACAGCTACAAGTCCTGGACAGGCCAGAGCAAGGAGGGCATGAGGGTGTTCGGTGCCAGGTGTGTGCCACTCCAGTGCAGCAGCTAAGGCAGCAAGCTCTACAGGCTCTCCAGGAGCCGTGCCGCAGCGTAGAAATGCCAGCGCTGCCTGCTAGCACTTTCTCCAGTGGACAGCCCACCAGACTTGCAGCCCACAGTATGGTTACACTCTCCTCCAGACCACCCACCTCCAGGATCCCCCACCCAGCTAACAGCGTACTGGCTGTGGCTGAGCAGCGACGAGGCATGGCCTGGACACCAACCTCCAAGCCCAGTGTCCAGGTGACTATGGGGGGAGGCCCACTGACAGGAACACTCGGTTCTGTCACTATCCAAGCACAGCAGTACCTGGAAGGCATGTGGAGCATCTCACGCGTCAACAACTTCCTGCCTCAGCCAAGTCCTGTATGTGAAGCTTGGTTTCTTTCAGCTGTTAAATTTCAATGGCAAATGTCCCTTTATAATTGTAAGGCAGTTAGTGGATTCGATTCAGGTATCATTATTATGGAAATGCAGGAGGCATACATTGGTTTCATCAGTGATTTTGTTTTTGTTGACTTGATTTGGTGAAGTACCTTCATGAATGAATTAAAGATATCAATTATTGGATACATTATTATTTTAATAATTTTCTAATTTCAGGGTTTTTGATGTAGAAATATGAATTAGTGTGCCCAGATATGGTTTTACCAACCTATTTATAGCAGTATATTTTGTTTTGGAATAAAACATGCTAATTCTCATAGAAGCCACGTAGCATGGCATAGCATAGCTTTGTTTGTAAAACTGTTATAAGATCATTCTGATTCTTTTTTAATATTCTTTTACTGTATAGTGTTAATGTCCTCCCCAGGAGCCTTCTGTGTTTTATCAGCAAGGTTTGGGGAATTCTTCAACTATGCCAATATAAAAGAAGGGAAGGGAAATCCTTCTTCCATCTTTTTTTTTTTTACTATATTTAAACATATTGAAATTGATCTTCATTTCTTCATTTTATATGTACACCCCCTCCATTGTATGTGCGTGAGAGTCTGAATGGAGGTGGAGGGGAGGACAGCAGAATAAATCTACTTCTGCAAGATTGAAACAGAATGTTATTTAAAACACTATATAAACTATATCACCTCAGCCCATATCCTACTATGTTTATATCCTGATATAGATAAAATATCGATATTACCCAGCCCTAGTTGCTGTTATTGATTTAAAAGGTAAAAATGTTGTATCTTGGATCCATGAATTCTTGCAGTTTGGAAAAGGGTTCACTGTAAGGTTTACTCACTAGTGATTGACACTCATGCAAATTCTAACATTTCATCCAAAACCATGAAATCATGGCCCAAATGTCTTCTTTCAAAGGTCAGAATATTTTTCTCACATTTCTGTGTACATAATGGATATTTATTCTGGCTCAATAATTTCTCATTTCATTTTGTTTTTGCTTTAATGACAATGTAGACGTCAGTTTGTAAGTGCTGGCAATTATTTAAAATTATGTGTTCAGCATGTGAGTTGTTGAACAGTGCTAAATTATGAATGTTGGGACAAACTTCAAACATCCTTGTCAAAGGAAGTGAAAAAGAGTGTTTGAGCTTTACGTCTCATTGATTTTTCTGTTGTGGGAGCAGTGTAATTACACACCTGTCAACTTGAGTGAGCAATGAGAAATTTTAATCACCTCCTTCATTATTGTGGAAATCATCAGTTAAAGCTAGCATTTCTGGCCCGTAAAAGGTTGTGAGGCTGCTGTAATAATGGACAAGCCCCTGGTCACTTGTTAGTGGGCACGCATCATCGATTTGTCCGTTTCCTGTCTGGACTGCACTTCTGCATATCTGTTCCACATTGGACCGTGGCTGAGTGGCCGTACTCTACATTGGCTTAAACAAACAAACATGGTGCACCACAGGTGCCAGTTCGTCTATAACTGTCCCTTTTTATGAGCCATTGTGCTATTTATTGCTCTGAATTCAATTGATTTCATTTGCTTGTTTCCTTTATGTTGCTTTTAAAAACACTGCCTCCAATCTGCCTCTTTTGTTCTTGGCAGAGGTGCACCTATTCATAAATAGTAGAGGTTAAAAGTGTGAATGTGGCTGAATTTCTCTCTTTGCTTGAATGTCAACAAGTGCTTTTGTTCCAGCAAGCTTGTGGCCAGTGAAGCTTTTAGCGGCCAGCATGTGCTTTGCATTCAGATGGCATAAAGAGCTTTGATTTGTAAAAAGCTGTGGAGACGGACTGCTCTCACAGCATGGGTGAGGAAGCCAGCAGTGGTGCTTGGTGGGATGAGGCTGAATGCCTTGTGGCGTCCAGACATTCACACATACGTATGCTTACACACACATACGCACGCCATCCATAAGGGACAGTTGTGTCCCCTCAGGCTTCAGAACGTATGCTTTCCCCCATCATGCTGAAATGTGCCTGGTGTGATTTGGAAAGGCTCCCTTTCTTTCATTATGTGGACATCTCTGCAGAATGACAAAAACGGCAGTGAGCGCGCAGGGGAGCAACAAGGCAGGAGCTTTAATTTGTAAGAGCAGCAGCGTGATTTCTGTGGGGAGAAAGTGATGGGAGGCGGCAGACAAAGGCCTGGAGATGGACTGGGCCTGACAGAAGGCCTTTAGAGAGTGACGCTGGCACTGCGTCGCCTCAGGCTGTGGGCCTGCTGAACCCGGTAATGGGACACCTGTGAAGGAGCTGCTTTGGAGGCTGGAGAAGAAGAGAAGTGGAAGAAGTAAAATTCAAGGCACAAAGCCAGTGGCTGAGTCTTAGACGTCTGTGCACTGGGGAGAAGAAGAGAGTGACGAATGTCAAGGGTAAAGAGAGATTTAATAAGGGATTGGAAAAACACACAGAGGTGCATGCAAACACATACACAAACACACAGGCACACTTTTTTGCATTATTGCATGTAAATATGTGAATGAGGATCTCCTTAATTAGACTGGAAATATTGCAAAAAATTATATAAGACAGTGGCTCTCAATGCTGGTCCTGGAGTACCACTGCTCAGCTTGTTTGAGAGTTTCTCCTATTGTGGCACACCTGATAAAACTAATAAACTGACGGATAGGTCTTTGCTGAGCTGAATTGGGTGTTACAGCTGGGAAACTGTAAAACAAGCAACGCAGTGCTACTGGATCACATTTACAACCATTGCTTTAAGACACTTACACAACACATGATTTGTGTAAACAAAAAGCTGTGAATCAGTCTCATCACATTTAAAACTGATTCATATGATGATATGATATTGCGTATTAATATTTAGAATCCTAGACCAGTTTTGTGGTCTGTTTTTGTAGTTGGACATACTTTAATTCACCAAAACATTTAAGAATTTATAAGTACATTATTGTATACAGTTTATAGTATAGTCTAATATAAGTATTTATAGGAGACAATCACACATGCCAGATATTGTTATTTTCAGGAGATCCTATTCTACTCAAATCTGCCTTTATTCAAGATGTAAAAATAAGAGAGTTTAAATATTTGTATGAATTTGACCAATTATTTTGTTTTTGTTTTTGCTTATAAGACTATAAGCAAAAACATTCTGTTGGGAATTGATCATCCAGAAATGTTTGAGCTGAAAATGGGAGTGTTTTGATGAGCTATTTGTTTATGAGCTATGATTAGATATTTATGATTATTTATTCCAAATACTTGACAGTGGAAGAAAGAAAATAAAACAAAGAGCCACTTCCTTCTCAATCTCAACTATAACTCAATATCTGGGACAGTGACATCATTAACCCCGCAAATGTGGGTAATGTAGTATATATGCACTGGAAGGCTGTATTGGCATTTAAACTATGATTGAATTCAATTGGAAACAAGTGAATTTGAGACCACAGTGGTTACATAGGATAAGCCTTATGATTATTGTTTCATGTCTGAAGGTTACCCTGATCCTGAGATATGAAGCTTAGAATACCGGCATGTAACTGTCTGCCAAATGTGGCGTTAAGGAAGAGGAATACACTTTGTAAAAATAATTTAAGTGATAGGATGGAATAATGAGTTGGCATTCAATCAGATCTTTGCTTCTTTGCCTTTATTAGACACCTGTTGGTGGTTTTGTTTACACAGTGCTATGATTGAGCACAGGAATAACCCTGTTTAGGCACATCACAGAGTAGCACACACACAAGCAGTCACTCACACACTCACCCCTGGGGCCAATTTAACATGGCAAGTCCACCTACCATGTTTTGTTTAGGCAGGAAACCAGAGTACCTGGAGGAAACCCATGCAGACATGGAGAGAACACAGCACAGACTCCTCACAGATGGCAGCCTGAGTGGGCATTGAAGCCACAACCCTATGTGCCTGGAGCTGTGTGACACACGCACAGCTTACAGTTCCACTGTGCCCCCAGATAAATAAATATGTTCAAATTAATTTATTGATGTCTGAATAAATCATACGTTTATAAGATACTGTATATACAGATATTTCATGATCTAGAAGTATTGCAGAGCTATGATATACAAAGTACAATCTGTCTTCTGTTACAATACAAACTCTTCTTTTTCCTTTTCTTTTTGTGTATATTAGGGATTAGTCATGTTGGTTCCATCTGTGTAGGGGTGGCCTACTGGCCTGCTGGGAGTTGTGGAACAGGGGTCATCAGGGAGCCTCGAAAAACTGACATATGCCTCAAAAGAGTAGAGGCAGAGGCAGAGAGGATAGGTAGAAAAGATATAGTAAAGAATATGCAAGCAGGTTTGAATTGACTACTCAGTTCCCATTTCTAATGCTTTCTCTCCCTGAGTCTCTGAGGTGATATGAAAACCATATGCAGCTTTAGCCTAATGATCTGACCAGGGGCTAGGGCACACATTTCACTGTCTGTCACTCATGAAAACAGGTTGACACAAGGGATTAAGGCCCACACCTCTGAAATTGTAGGATTGCAGGGTTTTCTGACAGTGGTTTGACATGCTGTACGTGTGTGCATGTGCATGTTGGTGTGTGTTTTGATAGAAGGCTTGGCAGCGCTCTTGACTTATTTGTTTGTGAAGCTTTATGTCCTGTCCAAATCGTCACCACTTGCACAAGTGTGAAGCTGTTTTTATTTATTGCGGCTCATGTGGAAGTGGAACGCAGTGTACCGTGATCTTCCCGCTTGTCATGTCATTGGTCTAGCGTGGTGCTGTTTTCATTTTCTGCTGGATTTGGAGCATGCAAGCATTCCCCACTCTGATGATGTGAGGTTGGCATATGGGTTCTCACAAGCCCTTTAATGACTTATTATGCACTTTGGATTTAGAAAACATTTACAGTTCACTAAGTATTTTTAATGCAGCAGTTTTCTTGGTTTGCATTGGGTGGCCTTATAGAATCAGCAGTTATTAAAGGAAAATTGGTATGATGACAGTAATAAACACTGGCATTTGTTTTTCAATGCCCTTTTTCTATTTCAGATTTTTTTCAAGAATGTATTGTGTTTGGAGATGTCTTAATCCTTTTTATTTACTTTTTATTTGATTAATTATGAAAAAAAAAGATTACTAATAATGTTATTAGCAAAACCGTAATATATACAAATATAAAAATACTTTGTTCTGATTATAGGAGTTTATTCTACCTTTGTGTCTCTAAAGCTCAGAAAAGGCTTTCTGCTTGATTTTGAATAGCAGTGAGGATTTGATTACAGTGACAAGAGTCTTAATGAAATCAGGATGTTGAATGATTATCACCAGTCCTCATCGCCAATTCCCCAACTCATCCCAAAAATATTGGAAGAAGCACTGTAATTCCACTGCTCCACAGCTCAGTGCTGGGGAAATGTATACCCCTCTAACCCACATCTGGCATTAGACATAGTGCCAACAGGTTCACGTTTATCTGCTCCAAGCTCTATTCTATATACATTAGTGTACGATGAAACTGCAAAACGTCTGTCGAAATTGAAATATTCTAGATATGCTCCCCTATATTCTATTCACATATAACCCACAACTAGCAGCATTAGAAGAAAAGATTCTTAAGCTTCTTTCCTTTGCTTTAATAATGTGTCATACGTGTCATATTGCAACTGTATGGTAAAACGCAGTCTTAACTGAGAGAACATTCTTTTAAAGCTTGTCTTAGCCTGCTGTATTATTGGCAGTGGCCAGAATGAATGTAAGCTCATTGCAGTGCCCTCTTGTGTGAAAGTCCTTGGCATCCCAACTTTTTTGATGTGTGCAGCTCGAATGTCGTCTTAACTATATAAATAGTTTTGCTGTCAGGATATGCTGACATATTGCATGCACTGGAGGGCATGTGCTTTATAAAAAGATTGTAAACGATGTTATTTTAGTTGTGAGACTGTGAATCCAGGGCAAACATGGAGAAACCCAGTATGGCAGTGACTGGAACACACTAACAAAACACATCTTACTAAGATGACACGGCGTGCTAAAGTCAAGGTTTTCAGTTGCTCAGTGTGGTTAAATCTTGGCAGACTCTGGGAAATGGCCCAGTCTTATACGCTGCTCCTAGTGCTCTGCTTACACACAAAACAAGCTTTTGGCAGTTGATATTGATCATGGCCTTATGCTGCGTAGTTCCCCATGGAGCCCATAGACAAAGAGGCAGCTTGGACTAAATAAATACTCTGCTGTTTGTTTTAAAATGATTTTAGATAAAGAAGATTCTTGCCTTTAATTGCCATAAATCTCCCTGAAAATGAATGATGCTTGCATTGTTTGACTTTGTCTAAAATGAAAACTCAACAAAATATCTTTTCAGGAAAAATGTCTTTAGTAGTTAAATCTCAAAACCAAAAATCTAATTTCTCAATTTGGAAAATGGAAACCTGTCCATTTTTTCAAACATAGAAGCTTGCCACAACATATTTAATCTAAATGTGGCCTCTGGAGTTACAGAGCTAGTATAATTTGAATTTTGTGACATTTTGTTTAGCGACATTAGCTTTAGGTTAGCATTACAGTAACTTTTGTAAAAATTAAAGATGCAGTCTTGACACATTAAGCACATTTTGACCAATCTGATACGTTTAGACTAAAGTTCTTGGTAATATATTTTGTAGATTTAGAGAACTGAATGTTGTTGCCTACGGAAGTGTGATCTGTTCATTCAAAGCCTTATCGTGCCATTATAGTAATATAGTACCATTATTCCAAATTGTATATTTATTTGTGTTAAACATAATACACTATAAAGACAAGATATTTAATGTTCAAATGGAAAAAACTTTATTGTTTTTTGCAAATATTCACTCATTTTGAATTTGATGGCTGCAGCACATTCCAAAAAAGTTGGGACAGGAGCATTTTAACCACTGTGTTACATCACCTTTCCTTTTAACAACACTCAATAAGTGTTTGGGAACTGAGGACACTAATTGTTGAAGCTTTGTAGGTGGACTTCTTTCCAAATTTTGCTTGATTTACAACTTCAGTTGCTTGACAGTCCGGGGTCTCCATTGTCATATTTTGCACTTCATAATGTGAGGTCTGCAGGCAGGCCAGTTTAGTACCCACACTCTTTTACTATGTGGACTCGTCAGACCACAGGACACTCTATTTATATAGTGCTACTAAATTATTTTTTTCTGCCTATCTTCTGCTTACTATACTGATGCTACTACTGGAACCTTAATTTCCCTGAATGAACCCTCCCAAGGGATCAATAAAGTTCTATTCTATTCTATTCTATTCTATTCTATTCTATTCTATTCTATTCTATTCTATTCTATTCTATTCTACTTTTCCGCTTTGTGTCAGTCCATATCAGATGAGCTTGGGCCCAGAGAAGCCGGCAGAGCTTCTGGGTGTTGTTGATATATGGCTTTCGCATTGCATTGTTGAGTTTTCACGTGCACTTGTAGGAGGAGTGACGAACTGTGTTCAGTGATAATGGGATTCTAAAGTGTTCATGAGCCCATGTGGTAATATTTGTTACAGAATGATGTCCGTTTTTAATGCAGTGCCATTTGAGGTATCGAAGGTCACAGGAATTCTATGTTGGTTTTCGGCCTTGCTGTTTACTTGCAGAGATTTTGGATGATATTATGAACTGTAGTTGATGAAATCCCTAAATTCCTTGATATTGCATCTTGAGAGATGTTGTCCTTTAACTGTTTGATTTGCAGTTGTTCACAAAGTGCTAAACCTCACCCCATCCTTGCTTCTGAACGAGTGAGCCTTTCAGGGATGCTCCGTTTATACCCAATAATGACACTCACCTGTTTCCAATTAACCTGTTCACCTGTGGAATGTTCCAAACAAGTTTTTGAGCATTCCTCAACTTTTTCTTTTGTTGCCGCTGTCCCAGCTTTTTTGGAATGTGTTGCTGACATCAAATTCAAAATGATTAAATATTTGCAAAAAACAATGAAGTTTATCCTTTGAACAGTTAATATCTTGTCTTTGTTGTGTTTTCAATTGAGTATAGCTTGAAAAGGATTTGCAAATCATCGTATTCTATTTTTATTTATGTTTTACCCAATGTCCCAACTTCATTGGAATTGGGGTTGTACATGTCAACACTATGTCCATTATGTAAAGAACCATTTTTTTTATTAAGGACCCTACTTATTATAAAGAACCCTTTTCTAAAAGTGTGCTTAGATAATCTTACATAACCTTCCCATTTGAGCTTCCACAAAAATCACACACAGTGTCAATTTAGCTGCATGTTGCATCCACCCTCTGCTAACCCCTAAACATGGATTTTTCCCCATCTCATATTAGGAGGACCCTGGGGGTCCTAATTCAGAACTGCCACATTCTACCTCTAACCGTTTATCTCATTCATTCCAGCACCTCCTGTGACCATCCTGAGTCCTGAACCTGCCTTTTTTGAGGAATATTGTTTTGAGTCACTGAATCAAAATCAGCCCGTCTGAGCAGGAATATTTAAACACATATAAATATAAATGGCAGTGACCTATGAACCTCAGTATTTCTTTCTTTATTTAAGAGTGGACATATTTTACATTTAGTTAAAATGAATCTGCGTTCTCTCCTGTTCTTCCCAGACACAGGGTCCAGTACCTGAGACTGATCAACCTGTGCCGTCAGATGCGTCCACCTCTGCTGTTTCCCTCAGCCCACCCAGACAGCGGTGTCCAGTTCAGTATGGCCAAGCAGCAGCACTGTCCTCAAGTCAGCCTACCTCAGCTGCGGCCTCTTTTTTCATCAGGTAAAAGCAGTTCTTTCCTTGAGTTGGTTCAGTGGATTCATCCAGATTGATCATGTGTTCCATTAACTAAACATTTAAGAAGTGTTAAAGCAATTATACCTTAATATGTCAACTTCAGAATTACTAGAGTATCTGTAATTGCCACTTATTCTCACACTTCAACTGAAGGAGTTCTGCATCTTTTCAGCTTGTCAACAAATGCTTGTGTAGGGTGCTCAAAGTGCAATTTGCATTTAGGGCAGTGGTGTTGCATTAGGGGGTGCCCAAAGTGCAATTTGCATTTAGGGGAATTAATGTAAATTGCAATCTGCAAGTGTACAGGGAGCCCAGAGGCAACTCTCAATGCCAACATAATGATTTAAAGCAATGGATTTGCAATAATCAGTTTCAGTCAATTAGTGAAGACTGGTCAAGAAGGTTTGAGGTTAATGGACAAAGCTAAGAAGTGATGGATGCTTATACCCCATGGGCCATGGGCACTAACACACCCCATACCATCAGAGATGCTGGCTTTTGAATTTTGCCCTGAAAACAGTCAGGACAATCCTGTTCCTCTGTGGCCCGGAGGATACTATGTCCATGATTTACAAAAACAAAATGTGGACTTGTCAGACCACAGGACACTTTTCCATTTTGTGTCAGTCCATGTCAGTGGAACCACCAGGACTTGCCTCAATCTGCATTGAGATGTTCAGTATAATGAACTTGCTTGTGATTCTTGGTCAATAGTCTTCTTGAGTGTGTGTGTGTGTGTGTGTGTGTGTGTGTGTGTGTGGTGGGGGGAGGGGGGGGGGCTGGCAGGAGAAATGCATCAAAAACTATTGCTGCGTGTGATAAAACAATCGGTGATTAACTGGCCCATCCCTGTGTGGAGAGGGATGGCAACTTAGCCCAAAGATCCGCTCTGTGAGCTACCACCTGTAAAAGCACTTCCAGGTCACACTGACAACAGAAAGAGAAGACCTCAGAGGGTGAAAGGGTTGATTTTTGCAGAATGATTTATAATTGCAAGTGTGTTTGCTTTGGATTTGGTCTCAAACAAGCGGATAGGCAGGGAGGCACTGCTTTGTCCCTGTGAGAGAATCCTGGAAGGGAAAGATAGAAAATAGATTTGTTTTTTCCCTCCTGTTCATGTGCTCAAGGGAAAAGAGAGTAGAAATAGGAAATGATGATGGTTACCACCTTTTGGTTCATTGCAAATATTAGACTTGCCAAGAATTTATGGTGTTTTTGTTGGCAGTGTCCTTAATTACTCCCCTAGACACCCTAACATTCATCAAATTCTTGTCCAGGAAAGAGAATGAACTTTCAAAATCAGTGGCGCTGTTGGAATTACTGTAACTATACTACTATAAAAACAACTGTATGTGGGGGGCAGACCTATTTTCAGAGTATTGTTTTAATCATTTTGTTAAATTGTAAGTTTAGAGAGAATAATAAATGAGGTTAATAACCAGTATGACCAATTTGACCAAACTGGTCTACCAGTATGACCATGCTTGGTTGAATATGAACAAAATGACCATCGTGACCATGTTGGTTGACTAGAATGTCCAACTTTGCCAAAGTTGTCAACCAGTATGACTAACATAGTGGCCAGCTTGGACAAGTTCATGATTTAATACTTTCATGTTAAAAGTTCAAATAAGGTTGATAGTATGCCTGAATAATGCTTGTCAAAAACTGTGTTTATTCTTCCCATCTGTGTGTAAATATCCCATCAACAAACACTCAGTGCAGATTTCTTGGTGTTCCATAAAATAAATATGAACAACTAATGTTTTCATCCTCAGATGGATTCATTAGCGGACCAGTGCAAGCACAAGCGGGGATAGAGATGAGGAGAGTGGAGTGTCCATCCCTATCTCCTTCCCCTGGTGTGTGGCTGCTGTATGCCCACTTGTACGACATGCAGGCTGGCTTGCTGGATCAGCGGCGCTCCTCTTGTAAATGAAATGTTAATTAGAGTGCAATTAGAGGGGCACGGAAGAGAGGAGAGTAACAAGGGAGGAAGTCCGTTTGCTCTCATCCTCACTGCACTCTTCTGCTCCTCTGATCTCATGAGCTCTGCCTTGCATGTTCCAAAGGCAGCCCATTCATCAGGGACTGGATGCTGGTTGCTTTTTAACTTTTTTTACTTGTTTGTTCAGAACTGAACCCAAAGCAGATCTCAATGTAACCTTTCATTTGTGATTGTTTAGACAAAAAATGTTTAGCTCCTTAAATATCTAGCCTTATTATTCAGGTTATTATTCTGGTTGTCAAGCGGATTAGCCATTTATATTTCCATTTTTATTACATTCTAAGGCATATTATTTAAATTGAACCCTGAAACCTGTGTTAGTCTTCAGTTACACGTCTGCAAAAGGAATCATAGACCTGGTAGTTGATTCTGGCCACTTAATGGATTATAATTTTTTTAATTAATCTTTGTATAGGTTACATGAACTTTTTTGTCTTTACATTTGTATGAGGTTACCAGTGTGTCTCTATAGTCATTTTCTTCTCACTATACACATATTTAGTCTTTAATGTTGAAAATTTCGTGGAGCTATCACACTGCTCTACTAAAACGAATGGGTTGAGGATGGCCAAGGAGAACAGTGCTGAGCTATGAGCCAGGGGGACAGTGATGGATAGCTCTGAATGATCTCTTTGCTCAAGCCCCCAATCTCAGTGTATGCTCCTGTGTGACGAAGCATATGATTAGTGTATTGACACTCTGTGCGGCTTCCATAATGAAAACAGACAGAGACACTGGCAGGGTGCTAGACCTCACTGATGCTCGGTTACAGTCAGCAGCCTCTGACTGTGTATTCTTATTCCACCTGGGTGCTCCAGGAGATGAAAAGGCCAGAGCAGCCCAAATGGAGCCCTCTGAACAGAGGCATTGGAAGAAGCGCTCAGGGTTTGTGGTAGATGGAAGCCAGGCTAGAACTGATTGAAAGAATATGACGGTGTTTAAGATTGGTACATGCTCCATTGCTTTCCAAATGGATGAGAGGGAGAGATTACGAGCAGAACACAGTCACTGTCACTGTGGATATGGACAAGTGTGAGCAATGGATGGACAGACAAAGAAAAATTGTGCTTTTGAATAATGGGTTTTGGGTGTGTGTGTGTGTCTGTGTGTGTGTGTGTGTGTGTGTGGGGGGGGTGTATTAAGGATTATGAACGAATGAAAGAAGTATTAAGGATATGAACATTTTGATAATGCAAATACACTTTTAAGAGACAAAAACCAAACAAACAACAACAGAGTTCAAGGGGTTTAGTGCACTAAGAAATGGAGACCAGAAATAAGGAGCTTTCTTAATACTGAATATGTCTTCAAAACAAAACTGGTGCTTTCTAAAGCTCCCATAGTATGAGGAACTGTATGTATCTTGGAATAGTTGAAAAATAACAGATCAGTATAAGATAAGTATAAGATATAAAAATAAGATTTCAGTGTTCTGTGTTAAAGACTGTATTGGTTAGGCACTTTTACTTTGTGTACGTGTGTGTGTGTGTGTGTGTGTGTGTGTGTGTGTGTGTGTGTGTGGAGAGAGAAGAGCACAGCTGTTTGGTGGTATGCACTCTTGCAGTGGCTATGAGTAGAGTGCATGGGGAAGTGTTCATGCTCTCTTCCAGATGCTCGTCCAGGTGAGGCTGAGTGGTAATGACTATGATTGGAGCAGGCATTCCACCATAATTGACCCCGCAACAATCCAGACTATCCCCAGACAAGGCCTGCCCTTTGTAGCTGACAAAGTGCTTTGTTGCCCAGGCCTTAGGGAGTAACCATAGTAACAAAGTGTTTTTGGCAAGTAAGTACAAAGGTACGCTGATGACATCTGTCTAAGGAGTGCAGCTAAAGAGTGAAGCAGACCTCATTTATGGACTCCATCTTTTTTGCACATTCTAAATATGGCCTTCTTTTCTATTGCTTTGAGTGTCTTGATTTCACACTGTTTTGATAAGATGTCAATGAGGTTTGCAGGAAACCGTGAGTGAAGCTCTTACTGTTGGGTGGCTGAGTCTTCTTCAGCAGATATCTAGTAATTACTTAATCATTATCATCAGCTTTTGCAAAATTAGCCTGGTTACCCTTGAATAACCAGTATTGCCCCTAATTCGAAAAATGCCCCCAGGGTGGCCCCATTTAAAATCAATTAGGTACATAAATGCATCTGTTTAATCACATTGTTAAGCTGATTAGCTTCCTATTCCAGCTTTAGAATGGCAGCATAGACAATACAGCTATGGACTCTAAACAGTTGGTGGCCGCCCCCTCTCTCTTGTTCAGGCTCCCTGTGTCTATGCTAATAGGAGGCAGTGGTCTTCTCTGGGCTAAAACAGGGGGTGGGGTGGAAGTGGAGTGGCTGAATGGCAGTGGGATGGGGGAAGTGGGGGGACAGGGAGAGGGTTCAGAGTTCACTCTCACTTAGCTCATGTGCACACATGCACACACACACATGCAGACAGACCTCGGTTAAGCTGATAAGATCGTCTCCGTACTCCGGCTGTCAGAGACTAGGATTTAGTGAGCCAGAGAGAGAGAGTGAAAGAGAGATTGGTGGGTACCAGAGGCAGAAAGATGGAAGGATAGGAGAAGACAGAGAGCAGAAGGTGGGGGAAAACAGGTAAATGGTCTGTGTGGCCGGTTGCTTTTTGAGTGACTGCACTAATCCGTGTCAGGGACAAATTGGCAAAACTGATTAATGCTGTTGGCCCTGGAGCAGAGCTGAAGCCTGTGGTGCAGCTGCATCACAGGAACCAAGAGGGAGAGTGTGTAGCATGAATGAGCTCTAAGGCTGAGCACACACATGTACACACCCCCACGACTCACACCAACTCAAGAGGTGGGTCCTCCTACCTTGAGGAAGCCACCCACATGCTGTAGTGAAGCCGTGGACTTTGAGAAGGACTTGCAGGCTCACTGACCAATGGTGGAGGGCTGATGCTTTGCACTACTGCGTCCAGTTGGAAAAAGAACAGAGTGGACACTGTGGATGACGCACATTGGGGTACCACCATGAAACTTCAGTGAGTGTGTTTTATTCTTCCACCAGAGTGAACATACGTGTAGATGTTGTTTACTTTTGATCGGTTCTTTTTCTCTTCTGTTCTGGTCTCATTCCATTCCTCTTTTCACCACTGCAAGCGGCAATTTTTGACATATTTGAGCTATTTTGACAGCATGTTGTCTATGTTGTCTGCAAATTTGATGCCCATGTCTAGGTTCTATGAGCTTTGAAAAGCAATCATGTTAGTTATGAGTCAAAAAATGTGATGCTTTTCTTTGAGTCATTGTCTCTCACCAACATTTGTTCCATATAAACGAACAGTTTAGACTCGGCAGGGCTCTGGCAGTAATAGGATCAACAGCAGCTTGTTGTAAGTGCAGAGATTCTGTTCCGTTGTTTTTACCCTGTGTTTACTCTGAAGCTGAAAGACCAGCTGGTGGTCCTCAGTTGTAATCAGGCTATCATCCATGTGTGAGTGTGTGTGTGTGTGTGTGTGTGTGCATGTGTGATGGTCATGGAGTATAAGCAGGAGCAGCTGGAGCTGAGTGGCAGGGAGGGAGGGGAGCACTCAGTGAGTAGATAAGCTCAGGTGTGAAGGGTTTGCAGTGGGTGGTGAGCCGTTTTGCTGTGTGGGCTTGAGTCCTGGGGGTTGGATGCTGGGGGTGTTGATGGATCTATCACTCTGGCCCTATGGCCCCAGGGATCTACTATAGCCTTACCCACTTCCTGTCCCCAGGGGTTCTGATGAGCAACGCTGATGTTTTCAGATGGATCACTATTAACCACACTGGTTTAACCACTTCGTAACCTCAGTGCTTCTGTACAATGATATCTAATAGTACCACTTCAGAACCATAAGAGGCAGTTATCCATTGTTATCTACTGTGCTTTCATTCTTCTCCAGGTGAAACTGTACGATAAGAACAGTGGTGTCATTTTTATGGCTACTTGTTTCTGCTTTACTATAAGGCAGTAGACCAGCAAATTCTTTCCTGATACCAATTCCAGTATCTCAACTCCAACATTCAACTGCTGACTGATGTTTAGTGGCAAGTTGATAAATCAGCTACCTACATACACATAAATATACAGTATCAACCATGTATACAGGAATGTTGCATGGTTTAGGTGGTCATATAGCAATATTCCTTTTAGCATTGTTTTTGTACTGTCTCAGAAACTCGTTCAAACTGAGCCCCTCAACAGAAATCCATGTAGAGACTTTAGTGCCTGCTGCCAGGTGAGTTACGGTGTATTCAGGTGGTTGTTCAGTCTCTTGTCATTTTAAGACTGGACTGCTGCACCTCCCTTCTGGCTGGCCTTCCTATATGTACCATCAGTCCCTTGCAACCGATCTAGAATCCAGCAGCATAGCTTGTCTCCAGTGTTCCTGAGTTCAGCCATATAACTCCTCTGCTGCATCCTATTCACTGGCTCAAAATCTTGATGCTGGCCTACAAAGTCCAAAATGGACCAGCGCTTCCCTACTTGATGGCAATGTACCAAGAGCCCTTCGAGCATCAAGTACAGATTTGCTTGACCCACCATCCCTCAAGATGCATGGAAGACAAGCACCCAGACTCTTCTCAGCTGAATAAGAACAGACAGTATAGCACCACTGTCTAGCAGATGGGGTTTTAACACAAAATGCTAAATCTTTTCAAATGAACTATTAATTAAAATCAATACTGTATTTCTGAGAATATATACAATAATATCACAATATTTCCACAATATATCGACATTTTCTTACACTCCCTTCCCTCATTTTTGTTAATAGCCCCTATTCGCTGACCCGGTCTGCCAAAAGGTTTACACTGGGGTAATTATCACCTTCAGGGAGAGCACACTGAAGCCTCTTTGTTTTGTCTTAAAGGAAACAGGCTTGTCTCTGAAGGGGGATTGTGAAACAAATCTAATGTGTCAGCATTTTAGCATCACAATCGAGCCAGTTGTCTTGCAACAGGAGAAGCCAAATTTGTAGGCCTCCTCAGCTCTTTTATCTGCACTTCTTTTTTACCTTCTCTATATTCACGGTCTGTTTAGATGTGTAGAAACAACTAGAAATGTTATGGCAAGACCTACAGTGACCTCAGGGCTCACTGTTTGCAGAGCAGCTCTCAGAATGCCACCTCATCACAATCCCACCTTTGTGTGCAAAGTTGGGACACAGCTGAGGCCAGCACAGCTCGGCCGCATCATCGTGTCTCTGAGAACAATGACCACACGTGACAGGTTCCCTCCATGTCCTCAGGTGGCCATTTGATGAGTATTAATATGACAGATGAGATGAAACATTTTGCTGTTTACCTAGTGCAGGAAATGCAGCCAGTGAATGGACCTCAGACCACTGTACCTACACTGCTGATGAGATGATATAAGACAGTATGAATCATACTGTAGGGCCATTCAGTTCTAGTCCTGAAAGCACATGTTTGATATTTATAGGTACAGTTCAGTGTTTATTTTGCTGAAAAATGCAAAATTCATCTGAATTGCTCTCTCCTGCATGTTTAGCGTGAAAAATAAAATATAACCTTAGTGTGTAAAATAGTTCATGTGAGATTGTAAGGAGTCTCTTAGAAATATAGTGATGTTCAATTGGCAACTTCACAATATAACAACCCAAACAGCATATACAATAGCACAGCAGTAGCACTGGAAGGGAATTCTGTCTGGCCAGTCAGTGTTAGTCCCTACAAAAACAGTACCTGGTTCCAGGTACCAGGTACCAAACTTTCCAAATAAAAAGTACAGTTGAGTATTAGTAGGTACCATACAATGGAAAAGCACCATAAGCTTATTTGAGCAGCGAAAATGTAATGGTCACCAGCTCTCCAGGATCAGAATAGAGTTTAATGTCAAGTTGTGTTGTACAGGAGGATTTGTTCATAGATTAGTAGTTTCACTGGGCTATAACTACACTATCAAGCATGCCAAATCTGATCTGATTGATTGTAGACTGGGTGGCTATAGTGGACGACTCGTTTAACTGCCGTTACACCAGCACATTTTGTTTCCCTACTGACTCAGTAAAGAGAGGTTTGCAACAGCCCTGGAATTCACTCACTGGCCATGAAAAGTGCTTTATCAGGAAAACCAACCTAGTGCCAATAGGGAAAGAGGAGCTAGCCCCCTGGACACTGAAAAAAACTGCTGATTCATGACTGCTCTCCAAAAGCCCATAGGGTTATAGGAGAGCCACACAATACTCAAACACAGCATGAAGATAGGAAATGGAGAGGAGAAGACACTGTCAAATCAATCAAGCTGGAAGTGTCTCTGTGGCCCTGAGGCTGGCCTCCTGCTGGGAGGGAGAGTTGACTTTGTTTGCAGGTCCTCAGGTGGTGTACAACCAGCCTCGTAGATGGATAGATAGTTGGTATTGCATGGAAATACAGCATGACATCTGTATTTATCAATCAGCATGCTGCAGACTTCTCAGCATATCCCTAAGGCTGAATTTTTATCCACTACAAATTACCTAGTTTGCATTCATCACTGCACCATTCACAAGCCAGCATAGTCTCCTGGAAGGATTACTAGACCTATCTCTCGCATTAGTCATGTCTTTAAAGTTCCCCTAGACATGTCTTATTAAAGTTGACCCTAAGTATGCTGGGAACAGACAGGGTTACCAGACAGGGTTGACTAATCTCTCTAAAGGGTTTCTAGGTACATGGTTTGGAGAACAAAGGCCAAGCTGAGAAAGGATATTAATTGTGTTAGCAAGTGGGATGGAATATGCATTGAAGCTTTTATGACCTATTGTCTTTTTTAAACACATGTGTTTGTATTCGAAATTGACTATGAGGTCACCCAGACCACATTTCCTTCATTATGACCAAAAGAAAGCAAAGGTGGCAGCCTCATCCCCCTGTCTTGATTTACCTCGGCAGCCTCTGAGCTCCAGAATGTGTGAATATCTGATAACAGCCTTATGTCTAATTAGTCTGCAAGCTGCACGCTGATTTCCCCAACCAATACTGCTCAATTTTACAATTCATTCTTATTCACGCGGCAGTGCCCACCCCCTCCCACGCAAACTTTTGGAGTTCCTAATGAATTCCCTCTCGGTTGTCACTAAATGTGCACAGGGTCATATTTTACTCATTTAAAACAAACTGGCAGTGAGGTTGATTGGAATTGCCAAAGCAGGTAGTTAGACACGTTCCTCCATCACTGGAGTATTGAGTTCCTGCCACCCTTAGGTCAGCATGTTCTAATTCAGTTTAATGTGCACCATCTAAAGTCTTACAAAGCAAAATAGAGCTGGATTGGATTTTTACAATACATTATGTACTATTAATGTACATGATGTATCTATTTTAGTTTCCCAGGGAAAATTGTCATTATTAGGCATTAAATACCTAGAATACAATGGCAAGTCCAGGTTTCCATAATGTGTTTTTTTCGTGTTGTTACTAAATAAGCTTTTTATGGAAGTTTGAATGAATGATAACCTTATTAAAGGTGTAATGTAACCATGCACCAACCGATCATAATGGCAAAGATTTTTAAGGGCAAAAGGACAAAGACAGGTCATGCCAACAGAACTAAAGCCTTCAGTATGTACTAAAGGATGGGTTTTAAGAATTTCTACAGTTTGCAGTGCTGTCTTTGTACTCAAATCCTAATATACAGAATGTAAAAGAGTGAGTTTGCTTGTTTACCGAACACTGTTTCACATGCAGATCATCTGTTGCTGAGTAGATTATGGCTTGTAATCAGTTCATGACCCGGTGCAGTAGAGCATGCTAAAAATGCTAAAAAAATACTCTTCATCCTTCTTTCTCTCTCTAAATACAGCTTTTCTGCCTTAAGCAGTGAGTGATAGCAGTAAGCCTAACCTGTGAGTAAACCTAGCAACAGAGAATGAAAGAAAATCCAACTGAGGCTGAACATGCCAGCCAGGCTTCGAAGTGAAGGCTGATAGCATCGTTATTTAACAGCTCCTCGTTAGTGATGATTGGGCTGTACCAAGTAAATTAAATTGATGTTACTTTACAATTTATTACAAAGTCATGAATTTTTGGGCAACTTTCTTGGCTGCATTTGAAGCATCCTACTGCACAAGTCCTCAGCTCCTCAGCTGCCTGCTAGACTTTGAGACACTTTGGGAATACGAGTACACCACACTTAATGAACCCAAATCACTGCAAGGTATACTGTCTGCTTTGACAGCAATGATCATATACATGGACAAGCTTTACCTCTACAACTGTATGTAAATGAATTGAATCTCTATGATTACTACTCCTGGCACAGTGCCTTTTAATTATGTAGTACACTTTGGGCCATGGCTTTCAAACATTACGTCAGCCCCGAAGGTGTGGACAGTATCCATCTTGTTGTCAATGTCAGTGTGAGTTTTACATAATAAGGACCATTGACTTATTTATTGCTCTTGGGATAGCACATTAACCCCTTACACGCTGGGTTCTTATGGTTCAGTCATTTGTCATAAGATGCATTTTCCAATAACTACATTGAATTATGTCATAATTACTAGTTTAAGTGCCTATGTAGAACTAAAGATGGTGCACAAAGTGACTGGATTTACCCACATGTTTTGTGGGACCTCTGACTGGTCTCTTTTGCCCAGTTCCCTCTGTCTCTCTCCTCCACCCCTCCTCACCACAACTCTGTCATTCCAGCCTCCTTCCTGATTAATCACGCACAAATGTTCCCAGCAGCCACTGGGGCTGTTTGTTGTGATAGCCCCAGAGTGAAGGAGTGCAAATAAATAAGCGCTAGGTGTCCTCCATGCCAGACAGTGATTAATGAACGAGGGATGAGGGGAGATGGTGGAGTGCAAGAGTGAACTCGCTCTCTCTCTCCTTTGTTCATTCACACCGTGCCCATAGCTCCTTGATTGCCTTAAGCTCCGATGCTGTTTTTTTATTTAAAGCACATATACTGCTGGAGAAGTGAGCAGAAAGTTTAAGTAAAGGTGGAGACAAAGCATCTGCATTGCATTGAGATGTTGCTCGGAACACTTTCGGGCTAGCAGCTGCATGTGTTCTTACTGAAAGCAAGAATTCCCCATTCTCAATAATCTGTGAGAGAAACCTGATGCTGAGGGCACACCACTTGTCACGCTGTTTGCAGCCATACAGGGAGAAAGGGAGGGGGGGAGATGAAAGTAGATGATAATCTCCATAAACAGAGAGACAGGCAAGGTCAACAGAAGAGGCAGTGAAATCTTAATTATCTGTCGATTTTCCACTGGCATGGACATTTTGTGGATGTAAGCTGCCTGTGCTTTACATTTACATTTCTGGCATTTGGCAGACACTCTTATCCAGAGTGACTTAAAAAAATTACTTTCCTGTTCATCATATCCTTCAAAATATTCTCAGCTACTTTGTAGAGGCTCGAATCCCGAGATGCTGAAAACAAATGTCAGGTTGGGTACCTTCATACCCACATCACAATCACATCAGATTCAGTATAATTATTAGCCTTTAATGATATAAATGCTCTTGAAAGAGATGGGTTTTCTGTCAGCACCTGAAGACAGCAAGTTCAGACACCCAGGGGAAGTTCCAGGACCCAAGAAGAGACTGGATGCTTGTCTTCCATGAATCTTGAGGGATGTTGGGTCAAGCTGAGCAGTACTTGATGCTGTACTTGGGCTCTTGGTATTGAGTTGTACTTGGACTCTTGGTACGGATCGAGTCTTCACCATTACCGTGAAGTATGGCTGGTCCATTTTGGGCTTTGTATCAGTATCATTTTGGATCGGTTGCAAGTGCGTGATGGTACGGATAGGAAGGCCAGCTAGAAGGGGGTTGATTTACTGTAGTTTCTGTACACTGAACAAATTATAGAACAAAGCCTGTACAGCTAGATCATGGTCATGAATAACATGAAAATACTTTGGTAACTTCATTCATTGGCTTTCAGAGCCCTACCGCAGGAGCCCAGGACTGAAAGACGCAAGTCATTAAATGACAAAAAAGCCCAACCATGCTTTACGGCCTCTACCCAGTTCCTCCCCACTGTGTCTAAGCCATAAGCAGCCAAGCCAGGATTAGTTGCACATCCTGTGTGTTTTGGGGATGCTATTGAGGGGGGCAATTTAGAAAACTGCAAACAGAAGAGAGTACTAACCTCAACCCCCCACCACGTCCAAACTCCCTCCTTTTCGGTACTTAAGACAGAGCCTTCTACTCTCGACTTGGCCTCCAGCATTGTTGGGAGATGGGAGGCTAGACTTTGTGGTGCTGTTTGGGGTGTTGGGTGAAGATGTTGTCTGGGGTTTTACTGTTTTATTAGTCACATAACTAGCCCAGGAAGCAGGAAGTTTAACGTTTGCCACCTACCTGTGGGTACGCTAGTCAATGCAAGCTTTCCTGGGAACAGACAGCAGGATTATTTCACAGAAAAAAGGCCATCACTTGTAGCACGCTGTGGCATGTTTAGTCTGGTGTGTGCTTTTTGTAAATGCAAAAGCTTGTGCCAGCACGACAGGTCATTATATTTCATTGTTTATTAATGAAACAGGCCAGTCCTCTTAATTTGGGCTTCAAAGCCAGTCAGCCAGCTGTGTAGGCCTCGCTATGTTCATAATTAGGTTAACTGTTTTAATCAAGCGGGTTTATTTTCCCTGTTTAAAAAATTCTGCACACGCTCACTCCTATAATAAGGATGTGCAATTACTTTAAACTAAATAGATAAAGGGATTCAAGTTTTCTGGTCCTCTTACACATATACAGCTGGCAGTAAAGCGTTGAATCCATTGCCGCTTCCAAACGCACTAAGGATTTGGGGATTTTCTTTCCCTGTTTCTTTCTTTTTAATTAGAATGTTTTCCATTTAGACCCGTACTGCTTCATTTATTTTGGGCTGGCTGGGGATTCCTGGCCCAGACTCGCTGGGGGAATAAAGCAATCCCTGCCTGGGCTCAGCACGACCTGAGCCATCATTTTTCAGTGTTCCACTCTCAGGCTCAAAATGATTTACCTTCACTCAGACAGCTGCTGGCTGGCTCTCAGCCAAGACGTGGAGCTCAAAGAGGGATAGTGTGATCACACGAATGCTCCAGCAAGGCACCTCGGTGCCGGCTCACTCACATTCTGGAGCTCTCTCACTATCATTTTTCCTTCTCTCACCATCCATAGTAAGCTCTTTAAAAATGTCCTACTCCTATTCTTGCTTGTAGACTATTCTCTTTTGTCATGCCGTTATTCTGGTTATATTCATCTGTTCCAAATTTTCACTAGTGAGCAGACATACCACAGTGACACAGTGCACACTGAGGAGCAGTTTTTGGGATAGGTGCCTTACTCAGCGGTGCAAGTCGCAACCATGTTGGTCACAAGGCAGCTCCTTGTGCAAACCTGTTATTCTCAAAATGTCCAATTTACAAGATGAAGTAGAACATTGTTAACATTCAGTGTATGTTAATATAAGATGAGGACACCTGGAAACAATGGCCTTTTCAACTTCAGCCGGTAGTTCCATTATATTCCATTCCTTTATAATTTAATTCCACACAGTTTTCTGAATGATAAATAAGATGTCTAGTTTTTGAGCTTCCATGATTTGCTGTGTGGTTGAATGAGTCAACCTCATAGAGAAAGCTCTCTCTCCACACGGGGGACTGTGACTCCCTTTTAGTGCCCATATTTCACTTCAAATGTCATCATTTGCAACCGCTATGTACTCCAAAACGCAGCTTGAGTGATGTTAGAGAACGAAGATGAAATTTACATTTTTTTTATGTACCATTGATATATAGGACCTCGTGGTCAAGTTATATGTCATAGTCTTAACTAAGTCAGTGCCCAGTAAGATAGTTCCAAAATGGTGTCCTCCAGTCTGGAGATCAGGCTGCGGATGAATGTAAGAGTGGAACTAAAGTTAGCTGAACACTTAAGAGCAGGGTTTAGGTGGGGTTAGGGTATGGACATACCATTAACCAGTTTGATGGCCATGTTCTCAGCCCTGTACCTTTTGTTTTATAGTGTAAATTAGTGATAAACAGAAGAGCTGTTCTAGTTTTGTGTTAACTATACTGCTACAGAAGGCCTAAATGCTGCTGATCCCCCAAATGCATATTATACTACTAGAAAAAGAAACACTCAGTATACTCAGACCAGTTTCCAGTTCCCTGGCTGGAATTGGATTTAATGGATATGGATCAGTGGATGCAGCTGAGGCAGTTACTGCACCTGACAGATTCCACAAAAGTGACGCCACATACCAGAGCGAAAGCTAGAGAGCTCATCTCAGTTCCATGCTTGGCTATTAAACTGTACTGAACTGAAAAATGGAGAGCGAAAGAGAGTGATGAGAGAGGAGTGTGGGGAGAGGACATGAGAAGGAGCAGTTAATGATGAATGTATTAAAAAAGATAAAGGACTTAAATCAAAGGAAAAGAGCGGCGAGGAGAGACTGAATATTGCTAGACTGATTATCCCAAGTGCCTCATCAGGAGTGTGTGATGCCATGCTGTGCAGGCATGTTGTGCAGGAGACACATAGAGAGCGACAGGCGTGCCCATATGCACAGTCTGACTGATGTCATATGTCGCTCTCACAATTTGCTCAGGCTCAGTAAGAGCGAATGGTTACCATACAGCTCCTTCACACTCGCTCCATTGCTGTCCCCCAATAGGAGTGAGTACATTGCAGCAGACTCATTAGCTTCTTCACACTCTCTCCATTGCTGTCCCTGTCCCATCGCTGCTGTTTTTCTCTTCCCTTCATGGGAAAGAAATGTCACCCCTCTTTACTCCACAAAGAACATAGCGCCATGTGTCTGTGGTTATTTAAGGAACGCTTGTTTACTCCATGGATATTCTCCACTGGCATTCCACTGGCACAGTATGTATAGCTACAGTTGCATGATCGAGCTTGCATTTGGGAGAAGCTAACCTTAGCTGGAGGCTTTAGGTAGAGGGTCTGAGTGTGCTCAGATAAATGTCAAATAAGAGATAACGACAGAAGGGCTTTGTATGCTCAAAAATACTCCCGAGCACTTAAAGCACATGCTTACTCCATAGTTCATAATAAGCCAGCTAAATGAAGTGGGGCCTTAAAGGCTCTTTGTGTGACACGAGTGTTGACGAGCGGCCCCTTGACCCTTACACTATATCTCATCACAACTCGTGGCCTGGAGCTGGCTTGTGTGGCTGATGACATCATGCTTCGTTACTCTTAGCATGATGTCATCATTTTCTTATTCAGCAGTGGAAAGACCTTGCAGTGGCTTTGTCATTGTGTTACCCGTGGTAGTTGCTAACTTTGCAAGAACACACATATCTAGATACCATCACCTCCACAATCATCTTGTATTTTACCTCACAAAGTATTGCATTGAAAACAAGTGTTTATAGTGTGAGACGGGTGACCCAAGTTAATGGTTGTGCTTAATGACATTATTTGACTTTTATCTTACCCATTCACTGCTGCAGAACTGCCCTCTACTACTGGGAATTGGTGATATCATCAGACACACAAAAACAGAAGCTGCATCTGTAGACACCAGGAAACAGTCCAGCCTTTAGCATTCACATTATTGGGCTACAGATCAATGCAGGCCATTAAGGGATAAGAATAATCCTTTACACAGTTATAGAAAGTAAACTGTGGACAAATGAATGGGAATCAGTGCTCAGTCATGCTGTACAGTAAGTACATGGAATACAATGTTTGATAATACTAATGGATATCATGATAATGGCAACACTGTTAATTATCAATAAAATCGTTCACCATTGGACGTGCAACTATCAAATTAACTTCTCCTTAGCCAGAGAATACTAAATTACAAAAATATAATTTGTTATTGCTCAAACGTTCAAAGCTGCTTACAGCTAAACAGTCGTTAGTCATTATCTGAACAGCTTTTCTACACAGACTACATAAAACTTTGCTTCTATGTAGGCATAGAGAATAGACATGGCACAAAAGCTAATTCCAGCTGTGGGCAGAGTGACTAATTCCAGGGGTGTGAAGGTTCTCAGCATTCAGCTGCAGAGCAGTGTCCAGTAATTTTGGGATGAGTTGGAGAGTTTGGATGAGGTGGGATGATGATAATTCATAATCCTTGTTGGTGAATGCAATGAAATCCTCACATCAATGCTCTAGTCTAGAAGAAAGTCTTCCCTGGACAGTAGAGACAGTCTAACAAAATGAGGATATACTCTTCTTTAATACCCTTTATTTCAGAAGAAACTGAGTACTCATGTATATACAGTATAATTTCTTGAATGATCCTTAGAACGAGGAAGGTTTGTTACAACAGTAACACATATTGCTTCACACTTTGACCATACAATACAATTCCAATTCTCACTTCAAGTGAGAATAATTATTAGGCTTGTACAGGATATAGTAAGAGCTTTGTAAGAGTTTTGTAGTCAGACTCTGGCCAGACGGTCAAATTACTTGCCATCCACTCAGCTCCGGAAAGCACTTGCTTGGTTTGAAATGCTATTCCAGCCTATCTCTGTATGTCATTCTGACAAAACACAAGAGGCCATTTGATCTCTTCTGTCATTTTGGCAACCCACATCATTGTACTGCTAAATATATGCTGTATAATGCAGTTCCAGTATTAATCTTTCCCCACATTGCTCATTTCTTCTGTTTCTGCCACAAGTTGTAAATATCTTGAATGTTCTTTTGTCAGCACACATCCCGTCAAATGGACTCTCTTGGAAAAAGACGAGCTACAGTTACAGTAACAAATAGCATAGTGGATCAAGGGTGGGGACATATGGGTGTGTGTGGGTAATGCACTCGGATATCAGCCTGGGTGATCTGATCCCTGTCTGAATGACCAGAGCACTGTTATCTTGTTGGCTGAAGGAAAAAAACACCCTGATACTAAAAAGCAAAATGTCAAGGATGGTAAATAGGGCCAACATGGCAATTAGCTGCAGGGGCTATCTTGACAACAGAAGAGAGAGAGAGAGAGAGAGAGAGAGAGAGAGAGAGAGAGAGAGAGAGAGAGAGAGAGATCCTCACAAACAAGCTAATGGGTCTACAAGGCTAATGACTCCCTTGGCCAGAGGAATTCTTCTTGCTAATTTGACAAAAGCTGAATAGCAGAAAACAGCGCCTGGGTAGATTATTGACAATTGGCCAAATGGTTTCTGGTTCTCGTAACAGCGGATAGACTACCTGGATGTGATGCACACATCAACTCACACACATCTAAACCAATGTTCTACAGCTCCTATTCACACACATCTACCCCTGGGCACCCTTAAGGAGCCTTCTGTAAATATTAAAAGCACTGTATTGCACTTACTGACTAACTTATCCAGCGCTGTTCAAACCTCACTCTGGTGAAAGCAGGCAGAAGTTACGATTGTGACTTTCTTCCTCTTAATGTTTCCATATTAGCTCTGAATTGCTGGTGTAGCCTGAGAGAACGATGACTTCAGCTTCTCTGTCACATTGAGCGATACACACATTAGTATTTGTAGCATTCCAGCATCGATTGCTGCTAATGCTTTTCCAAGTCTGGTTTCACAGGTGGACCCTGTATCAGATAGGCTTTTGTCACTGCTGAAACGAATCATTCTTAATAGATTGTTCTCTCTGTTCCCTCTTAGCATTCCTCTTGTTAGGCAAATAAATGACCTCCAGGCTGGACGTGGTGCTTGGTCACTCTCCATACTGGAATTATTTTGTAGCTCCGCTTTCATCTTCCCTTTCCTTCTGGCACACAGCTGTGGACAAAACAGAGCAAGGAGTGGCAGGACAGAGGAGCTTTAGGAATGTATTAACTGACCAGGACAGAAAACAGATACAGAGAAAGAAGCAAGGAAGATAAGAGTGGTGCAAAACACATTGTATGGGTTAAAGAAAGGAGCAGAAGCATGAAAAGCAAGTGATAGAGTGAAGGAAGCTCTGTGGAAGCAGAGCTGAACATTGGAAATACAGGGACATTGTATAGAGGCTTGCACTTTAGTTAACATATGCAATTCCAGTGTGGCACATCTTAAAAATTCTTTTTATTGCTTTTGAAATATGTGCACTTCCTTCTACTGTATTCAGGTCAGATGTTTCTCATTTGCCTGCTCGAGGAGGGCTGTTACTCAAAGTCTGAAGTCTACTGAAGTTGCACAGAAGGAAATAATGAAATCAGGCTTTTAAACTAGGTAATGCAATGGTAAGGGGCAAGAACATGTACACTCTAAGTAATACGCACACACACACACACACACACACACACACACACACACACACACACACACACACACACACACACACACACACACAAATATAACATATATATATATATATATATATGAGAGACTTAACCATTTAACCAAACAAAGTCAAGTCAAGGATCTTGGATGTCCATTACTCAACCTCATGCCATACACTACCAAACTCCTCCCAAAACTATTGAATAGAGAACCATCATTCCCAGGTGCACTGTTTCACTACTCCACAGCTCAATGGTGGTGGGCTTTATAGACCTATAATCCATGTTTGGCATTAGGCATGGTGCCAATGGTGCATTGTGCTCCAGAGAGTCCTATTCTGTTGGCAGGACTACAGGACTAGACAAGCTGTGTCTGCATTTGTACATCTGTGTCAAAAATATGTGTGACAAAGTAGCTGGATGCGTTCATTAGAAAGGGTGTCCATAAACATTTGGACACACAGAGTATGTAGTCAGACATCTTGTGTTTCTGAGCACTCTAATAAACATTCTTATTAACATCGTAATTCCAGATGGAAATTAAATGTATGGACCTTTAATGGAAATAAAATAAAACATAAAGCAAAGCTAAATAAACCATCATTAACAGAAACAAACAAGTCATAAGACCTTCTGTTATGAAGAAACTTGATGCTCCGCTTTGACTCAATCTGAATTCAGTTAGGTGTCTGCCAAATGGCATTGTGCTGCCAAACTGGATTACGGATATATCAGAAGATCTCACATTTGTGATTTGAAACCATGACTGTTAAGCATTTACTCTGTGTGTGTGTGTGTGTGTGTGTGTGTGTGTGTGTGTGTGTGTGTGTGTGTGTGGGGCTTTTACTACACTGCCTCTGCTCTTCTCATGTGATGCAGTGGGACTGTACACACCAGTGCGCATATGTAGGGCAGTGTGTTAGCAGGGCAGTGTGTGAAGCTGTGCTACAGAGAGAGAGACTCACTTTCAGCCTGCAGAGGGAAGCCGGTATGCTTCTACCCCCACTCCTCTCTCTCTCTCTCTCTCTCTCTCTCTCTCTCTCTCTCTCTCTCTCTCTCTCTCTCATACTCTGCTTAACCGACTCAAATTGGCAGTCGAGGGAATATGGAGCTTTCACTTCAAGAACTTTATTGGTGTTCCATTCATTGCTTATTCTCTGTCTTTCTCTTTCACTAACTAGAGGAGGGCAAGTACATTTCTGTCTGATGTGTGCAACTTACATACACATGTTGGACAGCCTGTTTACACAATGAGTTGTTATGTACTGGACATTTGTACTATTCTATTTGTATAAAGCATGGGGTGGTGGTTATCATTGTCATCTCCCAGCTCTGGGGTGTTGGGCTCAAGGCCGTATCTGGGTGGAGTTTATATGTTCTCCCTGTGTGTGGGTTTCCTCCTGGGGACTCTGGTTTCCTCCAAAAGTATGGATATCAAATGAATTGGCTACAGGTGTGTGTGAATGAGAGTATGTCTATATGGATGGGTGGGTGAAAATTCAGGTCGGTTGATTCCGGTAGAGAGTACACCGTGCACAATTGGCTACTGCTTCTCAACAGCGCGAGTGGGATCATGAAAAGTGTAATGAAATGAAATACATTCATAGTCAGTGAGTAGCATATATAAAATGAAATCCTGCAGTGTTTATAAACAGACTATTTGAATGAGTATAAGGGTTCATAATAAAGCAATGGACATTTTATTCTATTTGTAACACTGTTATAAAGCATCTAAAAAGGCATCATGTCATGTCCATGCATAACATTTTCAAAATGTTATTTGATGCATGTGCTTATGTTATAAAGTGCCTTTATAAGTGACCTTTAAATAAGGCTTGTCTGTATCAATATATGGTTCATATCACACTCTAAGACAAATTACAATGCTTATGCCCACACACACACACACACACACACACACACACACACACACACACACACACACACACACACACACACACACACACACACACACACAAATACACAACCTCTCCACCACCACTTCTTTCTGTCACTCCATCTCTCCCTCTTCTATCCTGTGTCTCTTCACTTCCCTCCTCTTGAATACCCACATACACACACACACACACACACACACACACACACACACACACATGAAGGCATGAAGCACACACTAAGCAAATCTGTTTGAAGTCTGGGACAGAATATAAAAAAGAAGGGGCTTCTTTAGACATGAAGTATTCATGCAGCGAGGGGCATATGTGTGTGTGTGTGTGTGTGTGTGTGTGTGTGTTGAGAGAGAGGGAGAGAGCAGCAGAGAGGAGAGAGGAGCTCCCTCATGCAGTGTGGACTCCTTTTCTGGCTGTGGGGAGTAAAAAAGGGGCAGGGCTGTGTAAAGAAAGGGTGGGAGGGATTGAGCGGCTGCATGCTTGTGTGTGTCAATGAGTGCGTTTGCGTGTATGTGTGTGTGAGTGAGCAAGAGAGAGAGAGAGAGGGTAGCGCAGCTACTAGTGTTTCTCCAGCAGCACGACTGCGGGATTTCATCCACTCTTCAACCCTGGCTCACAGCAGAGCAGGAGGAGACAGAGGAAGAGGAGGGGAAGACAGAGGAGGTGAAAGATTGGTTGAAGGATACTGATGGAAAAAGAGAGAGAGAGAGAGAGGAAGAGAGGAAAAAGAAGAAGGATGCAGTAGAGTGCTGCACGGGCCATAAAAAATGCAAAGGTATGAATGGGAAGTAAGAAGAAAGGAGGTGGAGTGAAGCTACCTGAGTGGTGTGCATTGGAGTGAATGGGACTGAGTGATTTTTCTGGGTTTGAGAGAAGATGGGATTTGTGGAGTAAAGCGGCTGCACAGGAAATGTGTGGAGAGACTTTTTGCCCTCCACTTTCTCTGCCTCAGACCCCTCCCTCCACCCCACATCCCTCTGTTCTTGCACTTTCTCCTCCCATCTCCAACTCCAAAAACTTGCTCCTGGTTTCTTTGGCAAATAGAAGATTATTATAGGTGCCTCTCAGCGGATGAGAATGGAGTGGAGGTCCGGGAGTTTTTAAATTGGGCTCTCTCTCATATCTCCTCCTTCTCCATGGCACACTGTGGATATGGACACGTGGACTGCAATCTGCTCTTTGGTCATCTTTGCCTTTCTCTGGCAAAATTGAGTGCTCACTACATTAGATGATGGATTGGAAGGAAGTGTAAGTAGTTTTTCTCTGGTTTGATGTGTAAGCATATGTGTGTGTGTGTGTGTGTGTGTGTGTGTGTGTGTGTGTGTGTGTGTGTGTGTGTGTGTGTGTGTGTGTGTGTCTGTGTGTGTGTGTGTGTGCGTGCATGTGTATGTGTGTGTGTATGAATGCACAGTGTGTTCATTGAATTATCTTTCATTCTGTCTAATCCATTTCAGCTACACTGTTAACAATAAAGGGGCTTCAGTTGGTTCCTTGGGGATGTATGAGGCGTTAGATCTTTGAAAGGTTCTTCACACTCACAGATCTTTACAGAAAGGTTATTAAAAAAAAAAAAAAAAGATGACTCTCAAGCCCTTTCTGTCCCATTTTATTGTAATTTAGATCTGAATTTTTCATAAAAGTATGTTCTCTGCAACTCGTCAGACATGCTCATTATTGATGATTGGTGACCTGCTAATCATTATAGCACATATTACATGTTCACTGTGCAGTATGTGGGGGACAGGGGGGAGTTAAACAGGTGGACAAGCAACAGAGAGTGTAGGCACTTGAGAATCTCTTTTATGGCTTGTGTCCATCTATGAACTGAGCCAGCGTCTAGTATATGAGAGAGAAAGAAGAGAGAGAGAGAGACAGGCATGCAGGCAGAGAGAGGGGAATGGAATGGAAAGGTTGACTCAGAAAGGGGAGGGCACATGGGATAAGCAATTAATTTCCCCATTAGGGTACCAATGTGCATACAAGGTGGTGTAAAGCTGTTATTGCACCTTCATGGAGTGTGCACTATTCATCACATGGCCCCTCATTCACTCTCTCCTTCTCTGACCTTTCTCTCGCCTTCTCTCTCTCATTCATTATGACTGCACATTGTGTCTATGTGTTGTGTGTGTCCAAGGTGAAAGGTGAATGCTACTTATTCTTTTTTTTAACCACATAACAATTTAAATTGTCTAAAATAATGGCATTAAGCTGAATCATGTCTTCCAGAGACTGGAGTTTGCATTGGTCCCATGTCCCTCTTAGGGCTACACAATATATCGTTTCTCCACAGTTATTGTGATGTTTGAAATACTCATACTAAGTGCAGAAGTGTGCAGTATAAAACTTTCAAACAATGCTTTCTGTCCAGTCACAGAGGGTTGGAATTAACCCTTGGGGGTTAATATATGCGAAATAGCCTTGGATAGGTCTCATTATGGCGTGATATGTTTTTTAGATATTTTGTGTTTGCAGTGAGGTATTTTGTCCAATTCAATGTACAATTTTGTTAGTTTGTATGCATTGTATGTTGGATGCAAGGAAACCACTAAAACACGCAGGTCAGGGGTTGCCTCCAGGATTAAGAACAGTATGTCAAGTATTTTTGTCCATTTTTTCCATGTTTCTCCATGTTTGTGGCCACTCCTAATTAAGGCATTCAGCTACTTTTATGTTGCACCCATTGCTAACACAGATGTTCAAATGCACACACAGCTTGTCTAGTACCTGCACTGCCAATAGAAGAGGACTCTCTGGAGCACATAACCTATTGGCACCATATCTAATGCCTGGCATGAGCTAGAGGGTTATAAATACCACAGCATTGACCAGTGGAACAGTGGAATTGTGTTCTCCGGAATGATTCTGATGACTTTGGGAGTTGGGGGTTACCTCTTATCATTGAATGCAATTAAATCCTCACAGCAGTGCTCCAACATCTAGTAGAAAGCCTACCATGGACATTTATTGTTTACTTTGTTTATTGTATATATATATATATATATATATATATATATATATATATATATATATATATATATGCATCTTAATTTTTAAAAACTGAAAAATGACACATGAACACCATTTTTAGTTTTGTAGCTGTAGCTGTTCTGTACACTTTGCAAACAAATGAAATTAGATATGCTCTAATTTTACAGTAACTTCCATTCAAAGTTAAGAACACATTTGCCTTCTCCTGTAAATTGACCATTTTGGAGATACATGTTTTTCACTGGACAGCGACAATATATATGTGTGTATTGTCTCAGGCCCAATCCCTGCATGAGGCACAGAAATGCTGACAGAGATTTACTGTAAAATAAAATGACAGTGGATCACAAACTTAAGGCACTCTGCCTGTCTCAGACCCCTCCTTTTCTTTCTTTTTGCCTTCTTTTTTCTCTCACTCTCCCTTGCGTGCACACACACACACACACACACACACACACACACACACACACACACACATCCAGCCCTTGCCTCCCTCCCACTTACACACACACACCCCTCTCTCCCGGGCCGGCACTTCCCTGGGGAGCAACTCCTCCTGTATTCCTCTTGGATGCTATAATTATTTCATCAGCCAGCGGTGTGTTCCCTGATTGTGCTCTTGGGCTGTCGCTCTGGGCTGGAGAGCAGGAAGAGAGAAAGGAGGAGTGGAGAACAGAGGCCGCGAGAGACTGAGAGAGGGAGTCTGTCACTCCTGGAGGGGTATAGAGTAAGAGGGAGGGAGGACGGGTGGACATCTAGCAGACACTCGCATAGAGTACATGTGTCCAAAGGGATAGTGACTAGATTAATGAGCAGCTAGCTGCACGTTGGAGAACAGCAGACTGTCTTATATTCTGTGGGATGCTGCACACACTTGCTTATATATACACTCTCTGGCCTTCTCTCTTCACTGTCTTTCTATAGGTTTGTTTAAAAGAAGAGCATTCTTCTCGATGACGAATAACACTGACAGTGTGAAGCATAGCACACGGAAGCATTAGGACGTATTTCACCCATTTGCTCGAGGAGGAAAAAGAATTTTCTAAACAGTTCATTCAGCACATTTCTATCATTTTGATACGAGCAGCAGTTAGGAGAGTTGCGATTGCTTGGAATTTCTCTCCCAGAGGAATTCTTCCGATCCTTGCTGTGTGTGAGGCTGTGGGTAATTCCGTCTTTAAGACAGATGCAGTCTGTCAGCTCCTCTCCACTTAGTGGAGTCCATACACACAAGCATAGACCAATGCCTGTAAGGCTTCCCTTAATGAGAGCTACTTGTAGCACCTACACATCAATCGCTAGCTCTTGCCTTTCCATTTTCCCATTCACTATCTCCCTTTATCTCTTTGGCTTAGTATTTTGACCCTCTCTCCCATTCTCTTTCTCCATTTCCCTCTTTTGTATTTTGTGGAGGACGATCAACATTGTCTGCAGTCAGCAATTAATCTTCAGTTTTATTAGGGATGCATATTATGTAGGTAAATCCATGTTTTCATGTTTGTATATGTCCAAATATCTGTGGACACCCCTTCAAATGAATGCAATCAACTACTTTCAGTTACACCCATTGCTGGCAGAGATGTGCAAATGCACACACAAAGCTTGTCTAGTGCCTGTAGAGAGGTACTGCCAAAAGAATAGGACCAGGTAAACATAAATCTAGTGGCATCATGCTCAAGGGGTAAAAGTCCCCCCAGCAATGAGCAGTGAAACTGTGATGTCTGCATTGATGGTGGTCCATCTAGTACTTTTAGGATGACTTAGTGTTTTGGGGGTGATGTAGAGTAGTGATCCAACAGCTTGACTTTACTAACACTACTGTGAATTAATGCAGTCAAATCCTCACAGCAGTGTTCTGAATTCTAGTAGAAAGCCTTCACTGGGCAGTAGAGACAGTTACTCCAAACATAAGCAGGATAACCTCTTTTTAATTCCCTTGATTTGGAACAAATCAATGAAACAATGAATAAGCAGGTGTTCTAATACCTTTGTCCATATTGTGTCCATTTAGTGTTGATGCGTGAACATCTATAAATTTTGAAAGCACTGTAAAAGTGCCATGGGGCAGCATTAGTAAGGTTACAGACACCTGCATATGACTTTTATTTCAACTGACATGAACCTACACAAACACTTCCAAATACTTATTTCAACAAGCGTCTGTCTCGTCATAAAGGCTGCTTTAGTGAATTGTAACTTAGAAAGTGTTATGACAAACTGGACAGAGCTTCTATAAATGTTTATATGGGTTTAGACCATTTGTCCTGAAAGGAGTATATAGGAGTCATGAAGCATTATGAACTCTGGCCTTTAGAAAAGTGTAACTATTTGGATAAAATCCAGCTGCACTGACTTTGAATTGACTTTGGTCAATTTATAACTGGAGTTATAAAGAAGTGAGAATCGGTCATAAACAATTAAGATCAGTGCACTCCAAGTCTTTCCTCATATTCCTTCTCATATGCCGTTGCTCCTTCAGTTGAAAGATCTGTTGAGAAACTGTACGGTTCAACAGAAGGTTATTGCTAAATCCTATTGATTTCACAGTTGTTTCAGTTAAAGTCTTCAGACAGTTATGTCTACCACATCTACCTGGATATGTAAGACTATATCTCATGTGAATGGTGAGATTAATGTCAAGACCAAATCTGGGTATTTGTGGAGTCAGAAACAGCAAATGGTTGATGTCAAGGCTAATGACTGGGCTGACCCCATTAGCTGTGGTTTTGTATTTCCTTCTGAAAAATGGAGAGCTTTTTGGGGTACTGGGGCATAATGTGTCCATTTGGTTTGTGTGAAGGAGCCTGTGGAGCGAGAGAAAGAGAGCGAGGCCTGTCTCTATTTACTTTGGCTTTCAGACTGGGGCTATTGACCTTTCAGTTCTGATTTCATACTGTTGGCCTGCAAATGTCAGGCTATACCGTTAAATCAATCAGAAAAAGAGTAGATAGATTTTTTTTACCCCCCCCCCCAACTTGTATGAGAAGTGTATTTTCACTGGCTCCTTGGAAACCTTCTTCCCTGTGGTGTGCAAAGAACTTTTGGTTGTTTTGATGAAAAGTGTCCTTGACAGAGTGGCAAGTTAAAGCAGACAAAGCGATCACAGTTTTGTTACTTCAGTTCAACATATGGCACATTTGCCAACAGAAACCAATTCCGATGTCAATTCTGAATGTGATTCAGTTTTGTGTAGAAACAGCTTGATGCCTCAGGAACGATAGTATTTGGAATTTCAAGCAGACTTCAGTATTAAATGGTTTCTGACAGTGTGGAATACTGCCATCTATAAAAATACATGACATATCTAAAAGAATGGAATCAGCCACCTTGAATTCTGAATTTTGTTGTGCCAGCGCAAAATGCAACACACCACCACCATGTCAGTGTCACTAGAGTGCTGAGAATGATGCACCACCAACATAATGCCCGCTCTGTTGTGATCCTGTGGGGTCCTGAGCATCGAAGAACAGGGTTAAAGGAGTCTACCAAAGTATACAAAGAAACAGAGGGACTACAGTCAGTAATTATAGAACTACAAAGAGCTCCTGTATGGCAAGAGGAGCTGATATAATGGACTATCGGTGTAGAAACAAGGTCATAATGTTATGGTTGGTGTGTAAATGAAGTTCAGACATCAGACTCATTTTGTCTGTCACTCAAACTATTACATTAAACCATCACTCTTGTTCTTATTTCTTCCTGCTCTGAGTATTTTCTTGTAATGCTCATACTGAACTGTCTGCTCTATTTATTTGTAGGGCGGCACAGAAGCTGAACCTGTCGTCTAAGCGGAAGAAGGCCCAGCCGCCTGTGCTGCAACCCCCTGAGCCCTCCATCTACCCCACCAACTTCAGCAGCATCATTCAGCTGTCCCCCCCACCCGCTCCACCATGCCTGCTCAGGGCCAGCTCAAAGGCCAAGGAGAATCCCGGCATGGGCAAGGTCGGGGAGATAAACACATACACCCACCCCCCACACCCACACCCCCACCCACATGCACACACACACACACACACACACACACCAAAAATGCAGTATGTTTACAAATGAACTCTTTCTGACAGTGAATAAAGAGCAGTACATTATACTCCTAAAGTGAGCAGGAAAAATGCGAAGCCATACATCTCCCTGTTTAGTGGGGAACACACATGAGGGTTGGGCTAAGTGGTGTGATAAATGCACACACAAACACATGCACACACACATTCACAATTGCACACATACATACAGAGCATGGGGTGTTTGACACAGCTGCACAAAGGATGCCACATTTGTCTGTAGGCAGACTGCTGCCCAGACTTCTGGCCAGTCGGCTGTGGGCTGATGTAGTGCCATAAATCTCAGGCAATGTCAACAGTTTTACCCTGGTTTATTCTCCGTGGAAGGGATCGTTTGAAGGTGTTGATTAGCTGGGTTTGCCTTCATTCTCTGCTGGCCTGTTTTGTCTGAAATGTTTTTCAATGGACATTACAATGTTCAGAAGGTAATGCTCGAAGTATGTATGTATGTTAAGAATGTAACACCACTTTTAGTCTTTTTTTTTTAGCCAAATAATGTATTCAGGAGTGTCAGAGCAGGAGCTAGGCCAACAGTAGTGAGTGTTCGGAATGCATCTCCTTTGTCTGCTGGGTATTGTATTCTACTCCATGTTATAGTATTTATAGCGATGGGGAAGATTTGTACCAGATTAGATACCACCTGCTCGGCAAAATGATTGTAGCACATGTTGCCAAAAGCTCCAGCCCATTGAGATGATTGTTAACTGCCCATTGAGAATGGACTCATTGAATCCCAGCTTCACTAATGAGCTTCCTCTTCTCACTACCGAAACACTCACATCTGCTGCTGTCTGAATGAAGCCGACTGGTGGTTGAAGTTTAGACGGTTTATTCAACCTTTCCTGTGGGTTTTCACTGTGAACATGTACATCTGACTGTACGAAGCATAAATCATATTATATCTGTAGAGCCTCCACTGACCCATCCTTGAGTTTACCCAAATTATGGACTGTAGCATATGTGTGGTCATTTATATAAACTTATTTAGTTGAGTATGTGCACTGATTGCTGGTTCTGGCCAAACTCTGGTTCTCAGGTCAGTGAACAAGAAAGCAGGTCAGTATGTTTGATGAGGCTAATGGCTCAAAGGTTAATGTAGCGTGGATCCAGGACTGAATGCACAGAGCCATTAGTATTGCTTGGAGGAGGTGTGAAAATCCAGCCGGCTTGATCAGCATCCCCTCATATCGAATGACAGACAAATGTAAATATAGTGGAGACAGTTAGTTCAACCTGTGCATGTCTGGGTCATATATGGAAGCCTGTTTCCAGTGCCATAGCTGTTGTAATTTGTTCACCATGTGCACACGTCCATCAGTGGTAATCGGCCCCAGCGGAGCTGCCCAGCTAGGGCTGACTTTGCGGTGCAGGCATTCCGCTGACCACAGGCCCTGACATAGGATTGGCAGGGCTGACATTGTTCTGTTTGTGTTGGAGCCACATTTCTGTAAATAGTCCACATGAGAAAGTCTATGGCTGGGGGGGTGGGGGTGTATAGGGAATATGTTAGCGTTGCCATGTGCTATGAGGCCACATCCTGTCACCAATGCCAGTTTCTCACTGATGTGATGATCATGCTACCATTAATTTGCACAGTTCCTCAGCTGCTGGGCACTTGCTCTTGCTGGCATCGTGGGTGGTCGCATTTATAAAACATGTGGCACTGCTGAAAGGCACGGAAAAGTTTCTCATGGCTTATGTACTGTGACTGGCTGTGTGAAGTTGTTTTGGTCTGCAGAGTTAATTTCCTGACTAAAGAAATGACACATGAATGCTGTTTCTTCTGCATAACTGACACATCTGTTTAAATGTTGGCCCTGTTGTCAGGAGATCATGAATTTGATCTTTTGTCCAAAACAGCATAATTGGCCTCACTCTCTGCGTAGGATGCTCCTCTCTCTCCATTACCCCTCTATTGGTTGGCATTATAGAGTTTACATTTAGCAGTGTTGTTAGTCTGACATTGCAATGGCAGCAGTTTACAATGAAGCAGGTTGGAGTCTTGGAGGAACCACATTCCAGCCCACATGTGGACTCCATGTAGACTCGGAGTAGGTTGGAGTCTTGGAGAAATCACATGCCTTCTGTCTGATAGCTTGTCACGTGTCACATTTTAGTAAGATGACTATAATGATGACTTGGTCTATTGGCTTTGATCTGTTTTGACACCTTATTCTCTTGTCTTTTTATAAACCTATACTAGACTTAAATAATAAAAACTAAACAGTCTCATGTAATTCTTTCCGTAGCGTGGGGAGGTAGTTATATCAGGACTGCACTTTTGAAACCTCGATTACAGTCACATCTTTATATTATACTGTAAGCATGAAAGCTGGTGTATCTCTATATGCTCTCCTAGTTTATTTCTCATTTAGTCATTGATTGCATTTGCTCAAATTGATAGAATTGTATTGCATAACAGGCATTTTCTTCTTTTCCTTTCTTATTTTCTTTCATTCTATTCCACGATTTCCCTGAGCAGGTGAAGGTGATGGTGCGGATCTGTCCATCTTTCGGGGTTCAGGAGTCATCTGAGTCCATGTCCTTCCTGAAAGTAGACCAACGAAAGAAGCAGCTGACCCTATATGAGCCCTCCCTGCTGGCACAACCCACCTCAGCACACCGCCGCACACCACTGGCTGCACCAAAAATGTTCGCCTTTGATGCTGTCTTCACCCAAGATGCCTCACAAGTAAGGGAGAGTGTGGAGTGAGTTCATTCCTGTGCAGATTCTTGCTGTATTATCCAACACAGGATGAAAATGTCCTTTTGCATATACATCTGTGAATATGCTGTGAGCTTGTTTGTTTAGTTGCCCCAATGCTGTATCATTGTGTGTTTGGGCAAAAACATTTCCTCAAGGGCAGGAGGACATCTGCACTGCACACACACATACACACATTCTGGGCAGGGCCTGGGGCTTAATGCAAAAATGGCTATCTTGGGACAGCAGCATTCTTCACAGTATGCGCTCAACAGCTGTTTCTTTTAAGTCTGGAAAATGGTTTGAATTCCGGCCACATATACCCAGCAGCTCGTTCTCAGTTCATCACCCAGACTCTAAAGCCACAAGGGGCGTCCAAATTAAGACCAGGGCGCCTTCCAGACAACCATGCAAAAATGAAGATTAGGAGACACTCACTGTCCTTGAGAATGATTAAGTGAGAACAATTTGGTGGTGGCTTTGTTGCAACTTTGGTCAACATCTTAAATTCCATTCTGAGAGACCTCATTATTAAACCCACGTCATAATCACCCTGATTCACAATTCACAGATCTCTCATTTTGTTTGTCTGTTTCAAGACAAACAAAATAGTATCTCCATTTAATGGTGACTGGTAAAAAGAAAGGAGAGATGGTAATGGATTTTGTTATAATAGAACTCAATGTTACAATGTAACAAGATTTAAGTTAATTTGGGCCATGTCTACACTGTCAGAACAGCAAAAATAAGACCTTGATGTTAGCTTGATTACTATTATTTATCTATAATTGAATGAAGATACACTTATATTGCGCCATTCTAGATACCCAATGATGCTTTACAATCAACAATCATACTCAATCATACTCAATTTAGAGTAAATAGTTAATGATCCATGTTTTTGGAATGTGGAAGAAAAGCAGTCAGCCCATGCAGAACATGGGAGAACATGGAAACACCACTCAAATAGGGCCTCACACCACAGTGCTTAAATGTAATAAAAAAAATCATGTTTTATAACATATTGAGGTACATAATTACATTTTAATGTAAAACAACAGCAAAAATATGGTAAAATACTAAATAGGTTTATTATTTTTGCAAAACAATTGTCTAAAACCTAAATTTTAAATTAAAGTCATGATAAAATATCCCCTCTTCACCTTGCAAACACAAACAGGGTACTGTTTAGAAGGTACACTTCTAACAAAATTTTCTTCAATGAAGAACCAGTTAGAAATATTTAATATCAAAGCACACCACTCTTTCGTTATTACCAGAAATATCTCTAGTAGTCAAGTAAAGTGAGCACGATAATAAATCTTCTAAATCACCCCGTTTCTGTGGCTGGGAAGTTATTTTTGTGAATTGCTTTCTAAAGTGTGCCATTCTTCAGATTACAGTCAGTGCCTCCTTGTCCTTATATATGTGTGCATGGGTGTTGGTGCTTGTGTGTGTGAGTTATGATGTATGGAAGGAGATTGCTGCAGTAACAAACTGTCCCTGTGGACTGCGGCTAGTGGAACAGATTGTAATGATAGTTCTCTAGTAAACCTCCCAGCCGATGTCCGATGAATCCATGATGAGCTGCTGCTTTGCAGGATGCACGGTTTGCTGTATTTCTTTTGCTAATGATGCAATATGTGGATTTGTGCACACAGCAGGAATATTTGCGATTCAGACCGACAAAGACTGGGTTTGTTACACTGCACATGTCACAGGTTTCACTGCAAAAGGAGAGGCAACCAACTGTGCAGCGGTAGTTAGTGGTATGATTATGCAGTCATTTAATAGTCATTATTGTTCATTTACAGCAGAACACTTTTAAACGTTCATATTTTTTCTTGATGAGCAGCAGTGCAAAATGCACGTGAAGCCTTTTATCTGCACATTTGGGCTGATTTCAGTTGTCACCACTATTGTCTTTTTTTCCAGACTGGTCATAAATAAAGTTTGCTTTTCTGTATATGTGCAGGCTGAAGTGTGCTCAGGGACTGTGGCTGAAGTCATCCAGTCAGTGGTGAATGGAGCAGATGGGTGTATCTTCTGCTTCGGCCATGTCAAGCTTGGTAAGCTCCAGTGGTCCTTGTGATTAGCCCATCATTACTTATCTCATTAACTACTTATGAGTGTGATAAGATAGATCTTAAGGTCCATTTATTTGGTTAATAGTGTATCAACCGTTTACTGCTTAAGAGTGAAGAAAAATTTGCCTCCTTCTTCCCAATTCACTCAAGCTATGAGCGTGCATGTGTGTGTACATATGCATGTCTGTGTATGGATGATTGGAAACAGAAGGGCTAGAGGGCAGAGAGTATAATTAAGAGCTTGGTAATTGACCCTCACACTCGAATGTGTTTGAGGGGTCAACTTTATTGGCAGTGCTGCTCATGCCTGTTAAGTCTTGCAACGCTTTTTTTTCCTTGTGTCGCTCATAACATGCAAAATGTGGACTCAGCACTCGCCCATTACTTAGCACCTCTTAAACATGTGTGTGTGTGTTCTCCTTGAGGAAGGAGCTACATGAATTTGCTGCGCTTGTTATGCACAATCACTGGCATGTTGGTTGTAGTTGCTGTTCTCTTCATGACAGGCAGATTCATAATGCTTGCATGAGACTGATTTCATGCAAACAAAGAAGCATCTATTTACACACCAATGTGGTACAAACAGTTCTTGTGTTGCCTACAATTACAATTTAACCTGTTTTGACAGTGAACACACACACACACACACACACACACACACACACACACACACACACACACACACACACACACACACACACACACACACACACAGACACACTAGGTGACAACACACACCCAGGAACAGGTAATGATTAGGGTTAGATGCCTTGTCCAAGGGCACCTCATCCAGCAATGTTCATTCACTCTACTCACCCCCATTTCCTGACAGTTCAGAGGATTGAACTAACATTCTAGTCCCAAGCTGGCTTCCCTAATGTTTATGCCACATTTGCCCTCTATGAATGGAAGGTCAAACCTTTCATTTCTGAATCACATACAAAATAGATTCCCAATACTTCCCAGACATCTTGCAATACTCCAAAAACTCTACAGAATAATACCCCACCCGCTCCGTCCACAGGATAGTTTTGTAGTGCCAGTCGTGTTGCGATGCAGTGGTAGCAGCTACAAATGTAAGCGTGGCAGAATGTAACCACTTCTCTCTATAATCATGTACAATGAGCAATCACTTATGCCTAGAAATCAGCCACTTCACACATGAGCCTCTTGGTCATTTCTCTGGATTCATACTAGGTCTTATTCAGGTGAAGTGCCACATCAGCTTTACATTGATTTGGACTCAAACTGAACCCCTTCTCATTTAATTAAGAGTTCATATTCAGATGAACTGTATTTGGAGGGAAAGGATCTTTCTATTCTATTCTATAATGTAATAAAGGACACTTGAACGTGTCCTTTAAACTGCTCAAAACTGTAAATGTCTCACATCAGCAGAGAATCCCTCTGCCGACATTCCAGTACTTGAAATACTGGTGTGTCGTCATTGTGCCAGAATCAACAGCTTTCTCTCTCCCCTTCACCAGGCAAGACATACACCATGATTGGCAAAGACAGCTCTCCTCAGAGCCTTGGCATTGCGCCCTGTGCCATCTCCTGGCTTTTCAAGCTCATTAGTGAGCGCAAGGAAAAGACCGGAACCCGATTCTCTGTACGAGTCTCTGCGGTGGAGATCTACGGCAAAGACGAGAGTCTGCAAGACCTGCTGTCTGACGTTTCTACAGGCAGCCTGCAGGATGGCCAGTCCCCTGGGGTCTACCTACGTGAGGACCCCATATGTGGGACACAGGTTGGTGGACACTTTTTTTTACATGTTGTTTAAGGATTGTGACTGCCTATAATATTTGTGTTTTTTGTAAAGACTCCATCAGTTTGCCAGTTTGTGGATGAGCCTCACAAGATATTGATCAGTCCAGCCCTAGTTTTTATATGTGAACTGATCTTTGTCATCAACATATTTGGCCTTTGAATGCTCTGGTGCTTAACTTTGCAGTGATAAGATGTTCTGTGTGTTAATCACACCTCACCTTGCCTTCAGCAGCCATTTTTGTGGTGTGTAATAATGCAACCTTGTGCTGACAGGCAGCTGTTCTAGTGGTTTTCTCTCCAAGGCCTTTCAGTATCCATCTGGGGGTGCTGCTGCTGTCTTTCTCCCCCTTCCCCCTCTAGTCCCTTCATTGGAGGAGGGTAAATAGTAGGGGGGTAGTTGGCGTTTGGGGGGGTGGGAGATGGGGTAGTTGAAAGCGCTGCCAGGTGTTGGCGTCAGATGTTGTTTTTTTGGGGGTCCATATGAGGCCAACACTTCAAAGGCTGCCTAGAGGCTTGTGAAGTTGAGATACGGGGAGTCAGGCTCCACCCGGTGCTCATCCACTGTCTCCAACTCCACTGTTGCTAGCTGGAGGAACTGCCCATTACTGCTTACTTTTGGATGAGTTTAGGCTGTTCACTGTTGTGAACTTTCACTTCTAACACAGATGCAGTGCACACTCAAATAATAAATTGACAAAAATTATGTTTACACAATTTCTCCCTTACCCCTGCTGTTTTCAGTCAGGTGAGCTGTGTTTGGTGGAGTTTTCTTGGAGTTTGGTGGAGTTTCTCTGGATTTGCACTGAAGCTGTGACGCTTATGAAGTTAATAAGCTTTTCTGTTCTGATACTGGTAGACCATCATACTCAGATGTCTCAAACATTTTACTGCCCCACAGGAAAAAGTACACACACTATTAACATACTGTCATTCGTCTGAATTTTGGAGTGCATCAGGTCCTCAGCCTGCTGCTTTCCTTGCCTTCCAGCAGAGGCTTTATCAGGCTATAGGCCTTTTCACCCACCCAGTGGTCTTCCTTCATAGTCATTCTGTTTCCACAGAGGAGGCTCATTCCTCCATCTTTTGCCATCTTTTGCCCTCTTGATCTACTGTTCTCCTTCTCCCTTAATAATATTTCTCCCTCTGTATGCATATTTTTCTCTTTGATTGCCCCAGAGACACAATCTAATGGGCTAGCTATGTGTAGAGCTGTTCAATTAGCTTTCTCTCTTCCTTCCTCAATATTGAGATATCTTTCTGTTTGCTTCATGGATCTCGTTCTTTTTCACAATCACACATGTACATAAATATGCCTGTTCCATAATTGTAATGCCTTTCAATTTGGTACACATTAAATCATCAGTCCTTTACATATTTTGATGTCGTGCACTGGTGGTAAGTGTGTTTCCAGTATTACACTGGTTTAATTCATTATTCAGGACCAGTCTGATTTTCCAAGCAATCAAGAGTTTGTTTTAAAAGGCCAAAATAATAAAACAGACTAAATGGAACTGTAGAAAACCATGCTGAGTCACTTAAAGATTCCAGTAATAAACTAATAAAACACAAGTTCAAAGGCAGATGAAAGGTTGTATCCATTATGCTTCGTTTCCCTGCTACAAAGGAAATATTAAATATAGATTATCAAGTACGTTCTAATTAGTCACTGCAGATTCACCAGGCCCATTATTATAGATTGTTTTTAATGAAGTAACCAGGTTTAATCAAATATGTATTGTGTTACAATGAATTGAACTAATTCAGCACTGTACTAAATTACAATATTATCAGCAAAACAATAACCAAAGAAAGAAAATCAAGTATAGAAAAGAAAAGACAGTATTATAATTATATTTGGAAATAATCAAAACATGTGTATTAAGAAGTTCAATGTATTACTTTATTCAGTGCATATGGTCCAATATAATATAATATGATATTATACACGGTTTTCACTCACCCGTGTTCCATCTTGCACTTTTTTGTTCTTTGTTGCAAGTACTTTACATCAGTAGGATGTTCTTTGGTGGTCTCGTCCAATGTCAATAGGCCTGAAATGAATTGACTCTCTTTGACTGTTCTCTAGCTCCAGAATCAGAGTGAGCTGCGAGCCCCAACGGCGGAGAAAGCTGCCCTCTTCCTGGACGCAGCCATTGCAGCTCGCAGCACCAGCCGTCCTGACGCCGACGAAGAGGACCGCCGCAACTCACACATGCTCTTCACCCTCCACATCTACCAGTATCGCATGGAGAAGAGTGGCAAGGGTGGAAGTAAGTGCATGCTTTCATATGTGTGGGGTTAATTGTTGTCTAGCACACTGCAGTGATGGTGAATTCCAGCTGTGCAGTGAATCGATGGCCCACACTACCTTTTACTTTCCTTTCTGACTTTTCATACTCACAGAGGAGGAGAACTATATCTGGAACCCATTAATCTAATAGCTAGAGATATTACAGACCAAATCAGAGCTTTCCCATCACCCTTGCATTTCTCATCTCGCTCCATCTTGTAGAAGGTAAATCAATCAGCTCTACTTTGACCACTTCATTAAACTTTAATGGGAATTTTAACAGACAGTAATAATTCATGAGCAGCTAACGACCATAATCATAGTGTAGAAGTACCTGTCAGAGTGTGATGCTGCAGTGCTCATTAGCATAGGTAAATGCTGAGTATCTGATAACACAGGAATAACTCTGCATGCTTAATAAGCCTCCTCATTTCAAATGGATTTGGACAGCTGACTACAAAGAACAGAGCAGTGCTAGAATATAAACTGCAGCCCACTATGATCCTGTTCTTTTTTACTCTGCAATCATGTGAAATAACATATCTAGTGTACATCATATGAGGTCTCTGGTCTCTGCATGCCCTCTGTTTGCCCCACAGCACACTGAGTATGACTTGAAGAATTACAGTTATAGTCTAAAATATTTTAAGCCTAAAATACTGTGATTCAAAAGCTTTTGTATGTTTTATTCTGTTGAAAATATCCTACTAACAAAACGTGTCCTTAGATGGATCCAGTTTTAACCCCTTGGTGGTGCTTTATAGTACATAGTATTTACAAGACAAAGAAGGTGTAGACAGTATAGATTCATGGATTGGACATTTTGTTGTACACTGTTAAATGTACAAGATCTTCAAGGAACTTTTGGAGTTTTTTTTCAGTTTGAAACTGTGGAAGAACCTCATAAAGTGCTTCAAGGTACCTTCAATAAAATGGTGCTTTTTCTGCTGCTGCTTCATATTAAACTGCACAGAATTGTGCACTGGTTCAAACCAACTTGGAAAATGCTCCACGTTTACAAAATCGTTAACTGATTTAGACCAAAGCAAACTACAAGTATGAAAACACCCTAACATTTTTTCATTTCTTAAAATATTTGCTCCTGGGGTCCCCCTATAGTTGGGGTGTGTTGTTCACTTTTACTTTCATGCTGTGAGCTCCCCTTTATTGACTGTTGTATACGTGTATTTTTTGACAAGCTGAAAGATACAGAACCAATATCTAAAGTAAAAGATGTACTGTTTACTGTTTACTGAAAGAGGCCTTGTGCAGCTCCACTAAAATTACACAGCGCAGTAGCAGACACCCAAGGTCTGGACTGGCAATGACAGGGATGTCATTCTCACAAAATTATTCTGAATTGATTTTTAAGTAAATTGCCACATAATGTTGCTTTAAGAATTTCATATATATTTTATGTAATTACCACATGACTCCTTTGTGCACAGTGGCAGTTTAATAACTTGACTCCTATTTATAGTTACTGCATGTGTCTAGTCTCAAATAGCCATTATACTGATGTAGATTTGAATCATATTGGACTGTGCAGATTACTCAGGAGTAAGTCACACCCAAATCATGTCAGTCACTTGTCTGCTCAAGGTGTCTGTGAGTGCTTATTTAGGTGGGTGCTATTCTTTACACTCCCTGACATTACTTCAGACTGGGTGTGTCAGGGATGTGCTCACTGCTACTGTCTTGAATTCTATTACTATGGGATTGTATCACACACGAATTTATGTTTTGCTTCTTAGAACAGGATGGTATGAAACAGAAACATGATCACGGATAAGGTTTTAAGTAGTTTAAAGCCAGTGGATTACAAATTGTGCAGCTAGAGCTTGTGAACTGTAAAGGTAAGTTACAATTGTATGTATTCAAGTGTACTGTAGCATGTTGCTGTCTTTGTTATGTTGAAACGAGGTTGATATTTTGTTCTTTCAGGATCTGAACATCATTAGAACTTTTTTGAATGTTGGGACTCTATATGTGTTTCTAACAGTTATTTCTCTATCTTTTGATCTCCCTCCGTCTGTCACTCTCTTTCAGTGTCTGGAGGTAGAAGTAGGCTGCATCTCATAGACCTGGGTAGCTGTGAGAAGGTTCTCAGTAAGAGCAGGGATGGCGGAAGTGGTCTGTGTCTGTCCCTTACTGCCTTAGGCAACGTCATTCTGGCTTTGGCAAACGGAGCCAAGCATGTACCATACAGGTAGGAGAAGACCAATTACAATAGTGTATTGCTGTTTAGATGTTGAAATCTGATACCACACAAAATATGAATTTGCTATTTTAATTTCTCTGAATTGTATCTCATAATTTCTTTACAACATCTAATTAAAAACCCTCAAGACAAGACTTAAAAACATTAAACGATAAATAAAGATTTGAATTGAATATGATCAACTAACGGTTGAAATGTACTTGTAAGGGTACCCATATACTACAGTTTTCAGTCCTTTTTTCGAGTGTACAAAATGTGCGAAGCTTTCCACAGTTCATTGAGATTCCATTTTCCAATGACGTAACAGGGAAGGAGTGAAAGAGGAACCCAAGTTGTCATCAGCAAGACTATGCATGTTGAGTTGTGATGACAGGTTTATTATCAGGTTCTACACTTCTGTTGTCTGGGGTTCACAGTGGTCACACATGAATCACTGTGTGTGCTCAGAAACAGACACTATGGTTTCAGTGAAATACTGTCTGCAGTTAAGTTCATAAACCTCCTGCTCAATGTTAAATACAGTACTTGTTTTAATAAATTGAACTGTGAAGAACATGCTAAAATTATTATGCTCTGTAGGCATAAAGACCTGATGGCATGTTGATGATATGCTGTAATTATTTTGACATTTTCTTCTCCTTAGGGACAGCAAACTTACAATGCTGCTTCGTGATTCACTTGGGAACATCAACTGTAGGACGACAATGATAGCCCACGTTTCAGACTCTCCAGCTCATTATGCTGATTCACTCACCACTATCCAGCTGGCATCTCGAATCCATCGCGTGCGTAAAAAGAAGTCCAAGGTTGGTAGAGGCTTTAAGCTTAAAAGTCTGATAATTAACCCCAAGTTCTTCTGCCCCACCTGAGAAGGACTCCAAGCTCCCCTGATACATGTATACATTGGCTATCCACCTTCCACCAACTGGACCTGGACTAGTTTCCCACACTGCCATGGACTAGCTGCTCACCCACCATCACCAACTGTAGAAATCTACTGTTAATATTATGTCCACCAGAGAATTAACATTACTTCAATACCCGAGTAATAGAACAGAGATGTAGGGGTCCAGTGTCCCCTAACTACGTATAAGTAGTTTGACCAGAGGAGGATGGGTCCTCCCCTTGTGAGCCTGGTTCCTCCCAAGGTTTCTTCCTCCAGCTGAGGGAGTTTTTCCTTGCCACTGTCGCCATGTGGCTTGCTCACTAGGGGATCTGTCATTTATACTTTGTTTCTGTTTTAACCTTTCTTATTTATTTATTTATTTAATTTCTGTGAAGCTGCTCTGTGACAACTTCAGTTGTGAAGAGCACTATAAAAATAAATTTTGATTTGATTTGATTTGATTAAACTACACATTTACAGAACTAGATTTATGGTACTAGAAATTCACATGCAAGAACATTTGATGACCGCAGTGCTAATTTCTCGGACTACTCTGCCTGCCAACTTAATAATCATGTAATCAATAAAATGTTGTAATGGTGTACATAACGATGTACATACTTATTCTCATATTGAAGATGTAATTACCAGAAAATATAGGCTGGTCCGAATGACAGAATCTCTTTATGCTGCACCTCAAGTATAATTACTATTGTTAATATCATACACATTCAGATTATTGATGTTGATCTCTGCTCTTCTATTGATTGAAACTTGGTTCATATTTATCTATCTCTGTATGCAGTATGCATCCAGTTCTTCTGGTGGGGAGAGTTCCTGTGATGAGGGAAGGATTCGCCGACCACCACATTTAAGACCATTTCATCCACGGACTGTGGCCCTGGACCCAGATCTTCCCTCACTTCTCAGTGATCCAGACTACTCCTCAAGCAGCGAGCAGTCATGTGACACTGTAATTTATGTTGGTCCTGGTGGTGCTGCCATTTCTGATCGGGAACTCAGTGATAATGAGGGTCCTCCAGCCTTTGTACCCATTATTCCTTCCCTCAACAGAAAGCAACGTGGAAAGGAAGGTCCACCTGATCGTGACCATTTCAAGTGCAACACTTTTGCTGAGCTTCAAGAGCGACTGGAATGTATTGATGGGAGTGAGGAGCCATCAGCTTTTGTTGGGGAAACCAGAGGAGGTCAAGCAAGCCCTAAAATGGACATTACTGCAACAAAACTCAAAGAAGAGACTGGATCTCTTTCAGGTTCCCCCATGGCTTCTTCCCAGCAGGACAATATATTATCCAAACAACTCCATTGTACTACCAGTAAACTGCCCAGCAGCCCAAAACACAAATCCAAATCTGAACATTCCAAATGGCAAGCTACCACCACATTAGACATGCCTGAGAATGTGTGTTGTTCAAAGGCAGATGATGAAAAGGGCCTGGTGTCAGAAAACTCTGCTTCATGCTTTCCAGGGAAACAAGTCAAATTATCAACATCTCAAAACTCAGAGCCAGTGGTGCGAGAAAAGGTCTTTTTCAACAAAAAACAGCTGCCTAAGCCTGCAAATCCACCTCCACAACAAAGAGACACTGTCAGACCTAATGGAGAGACAGAAGAACCATCTGCCACAAGAATTCCACCCATTGGAATGAGCCATCAAGCCCAGAAGCAGGGTGGTTCAAGTAGCAACTCTCCTATTTTGAGCAGGGTCCATCATCTAAACACCAGGACCCCTCTTGAGGTGTGCCAGCTAAGGTCTACACTTAGGGAAAGGTGCATGGACAGAGATATCTTGAGGACTACAGTAACCCTCCAGCAACCAGTAGAGCTAAACGGAGAGGATGAATTGGTATTCACTCTTGTAGAAGAACTGTCTATTGGAAATATTGTGGACAATGGGAGGCCTTCCAGCATTATAAGCTTTAATAGTGATTGCTCTGTACAGGCCATTGCTTCTGGATCTAGGCCAGTAAGCATCATAAGCAGCATCAACGATGAGTTTGATGCTTATACATCTAGTTTGGGTACATCTGAAATGAACATTGAAATGGTAGCACCTTTGCAGGAGCAAACATTTGCTTCAGTGAACAGTCGCAGTTCCTCTATTGGTTCTTGGCTTAGTGAAGTAAGTGTCTGCACATTAGAAAGTGAAGGAGCACAGTCTGCAGATGTGTTTCTCCCTGATGGTACACATATTGTCCCAGGAAGTGCATTCTACCTGGATTCCCTTGGCATGTTTCATAGCAGCCCACAGAAAGAACCTAAGAACTCACTCAATGATAGTGGCTTTAGTTTCTCAGAATTGGATAGTGACAGTGCTGGTTCCAGTAAACTCTCCCTTAGTAAATCCTCATCCTCCCCAGAGTCCACAAAAACATCAGTCCGAAATTCACCAAAACTGGCAAAATCAAATAATATTAACTCATCTCCAACACAGACCTTGCAAGAGTCTTACGATGTTCACTGTAGTCTTCCCAGGAAAATGAAACCTACCTCATCTGCAATTCAAAGTAGCAGCATTAGTGAGAGCAGTAACAATAGTACTTGGAGACGTGAACCCCTAAGGCTAGACAGCAAGCCAGATGACCCATGGTATCGGATAGAAAATGTATCAGAATTGCCTGTGTCCTCAAATTTATGTTCTTCTTCCAAACTATTAAAAAATGGAATTAGTGGCATACCGTGTAGGAAAGTAGGCACAAACTGCAACAGCATACCTCGAATTCCCAAAACACAGGGACCTAATTCATCACAGAGGGTAGTAGATGGGTGTGAAAAATCTAGTTGCATCAAGAAGGAGGTCCCCAGCAAAATGCCACAGCTCAGACGAGGTGCAACCACACTTGGGACAGTTCCAGTCATTCATACATCAATTGATGTGAAGGTTGGCCTGGATGTTGGGTCATCAACTGGTAGTTTAAAGTTCTCATCTTTGGAAAAAAATGTGAAGGCAAATAGACAGGATGTCAGCATGCTGCCGAAGCAAGGTGGTGTGTCACCTCCTCCACCTCCTGTGCGCAAATCCAGTCTGGATCAGAAGAATCGAATTCTGCTACCCCCAAGTGCCTTAAAGTCTGCATATGAGGCAGGAAAGTCCTCAGGAGCAAGACCTGCAAAGACAGAGAATGAATATGATGCCCGGTATAGAGGAGACTCCCACAGTTTGAAAGCATCCAGTTTGAAGTCAGAGCATGGTCTACTGAAAGCAACCTCCAGCCTCAAGGCAAGAGGAGTTAGAGGAGATGCTGGACAGTTGTATGGAAGTCAGATATCGCTTGAAAGGTGTGACAGTTTGACATCTTTGGGATCGAAACCAGTGCTCAGTCGAGAGAACAGTGGGGCAAGTCTTAATGGAAAGTCGAGCAAATCTGTTTCTAAGTTTGGGTCACCTGTTGCCACCTCCTCCCCAATCAGTACCTCCCCACCTCCTGCTGTTAGTCTAGTCAACATTGGGAAAAACGGGCAAGTTAAAAGCAGCCTTAATGCAAGACCAGTGCCTGTAAATGGAAGCAAAGCTCGCACGTTATCTGCCAGCAATTCCAAAGCCCTAAGTTCCTCAACCAAGTCTCTCACAGCATCTGCAACAAGGAATGCCAACCTTCCACCTTCAGGGAAGAGTGCTTTGCCACGTTCAGCAGCAGGATGTAGTGGGAAACCAACCAGGGGAACTATTATGGGCACTAAGCAAGCGATGCGGGCAGCCAACAGTCGTGTTAGTGAGCTGGCAGCAAGTAATCCTCCTGGGAAGCATCTGAGAGGGTCCGGTGATTCTGACAGTGGAAACGACAGTGGAGTCAACCTCAATGATGACAAACCCACACCTATCCCCATTCTGCCCTCTCCTTATAGTAAGATCACTGCCCCAAGACGGCCACAGAGGTACAGCAGTGGGCATGGAAGTGACAACAGCAGTGTCCTGAGTGGAGAGTTGCCTCCTGCCATGGGGCGAACTGCACTATTCTATCATAGTGGAGGAAGCAGTGGATATGAGAGCATGATCCGGGACAGCGAGGCCACTGGAAGTGCCTCTTCAGCTCATGACTCTATGAGTGAGAGTGGGATGTCTTCCTCTGGACGCACAAGGAGCTCCAAGCCACCCAAAAAGAGATCAAATGGTGAGTATGGTAGCAGCATGTCTATGAATCTCAACTTTTGATTGAAGCTGGTTAGGTTAACAAGGATTCAACTTTTCCTTGGATATCTGGAGAAATTTTCATAAAGCCAAAAAAAACAAACATTTTCATAGACCCCTGATTTTTTTTTTTATACAAATGCATATTTGGTTCATGTAGGAATGATGCATTTTGCTTTTCAGAGCACATTTGGTGCAACAAAGTAATGATCACACAACAGTAACGTTGTTTTCCATCCATTGTCCATTTGTAATCCATATCTGTTTGTACGAAACATATTTGCTGCCCCTTATACAGTACATATGTTATATAAACAACTTGTAGGAGGTCTGCATAAAGCCTGTTGTCACCCTCCATCTAAATCTGCATTCTCATACATAAATACATATAAATAAAGGATAAAGCCTTGTACATTTTGTTGTAGTTTTTGCAAGCTAGAGTCCAAGGTATTATATCTTTTGCTGTAATTGACATGTCTCTGTCTTCCTCTCTGAACACGAGTTCACCCATCCATGCACTTTTTGCCCTGTTTGATTTCTTCACTCTCTAATGCCATTCAATCTTGTGCTGTATCTCATGCTCTATGTCACATATCTCTTTGGGTGCTTCAGGCCTTCAGAGGAGGCGTCTCATCCCTGCTCCACTGCCAGACACCTCGTCCTTGGGGAAGAAGGCTAGTGCCACAGGCCAGTGGGTGGACTTGCCTCCTATGTCTGGTCCATTGAAAGAGCCCTTTGAGATCAAGGTGTATGAGATTGACGATGTGGAACGGCTACAGCGGCGGAGACAGGAAGAGACAGTTGAGGTGAGCATATGGTACCTCTACCATGTGACGCATCATCATGTAGAGAAAATAGATATTTATATAAGAGAAATAAGAGTTTATTTGCAGTTGATAGCAGCTGAAAGGCATTTACTGTAGTGCTTTTTAAATATCTATATGCCTATAAATGAATATATTATGTGCATTCAAATTGAAATAATCCAATATAACAGAAGCTCAGGTTAGTTATGTTGAAATGTTGCAAATGTCTCTGTTCAAGATAAGAGAAACACTTTTTCATGTATGACACAGAGGTCTGAACCAAAATTAAAGACAAGTTATCATAACATTAACTGTAGTATGAAGAATAATTACATTAAATAATTAATAAATAAATAATTATTAAATACACATTAAATGAATTACTTTTGTTGTTTAACCCAAGTAGAAGCATAAATAAAGGCCTTTAACCTTTGAAATAAAAGATCTGTGTGCTTCGTCCATCAATGCATGCCCCACATTTTATTCTAAGTCAGTATTCTAAAAACTGTTGTTAACAAATCATGTAGCACAGCCCTAACATACTCTGCTAAAATGTTTTTATGAACATGGTTGCACTTGCTGTGGAGACAGATGTCTGCAAGATTCCTGAAAGTGGATTTTGATTCAGGGCAAGCTTAACTACTTAGTCGTTATAGCATGTACTTGAAAGTCCATTCAATGTCAACACAATTAACATAGCTTGTGTCCACAGTAAGACAGCTGACATATCACATAGATCATTTCTTTCTTTCTCAAGTTTCATTCTTCTCAAACCTTCCCAGAGCTTGGTGTGTATCTTCAAGTTGATCATGCGTCTGGTATGTGAAAGGGAATGTCATTAGCTCCGCAGTGTGCCACATGCGTCACCTTCAAGCCCTTCACATTCAATGAAAGACTTGTCAGCTCTTTGCATCTTATTAAAGAGTGTGATGATAATTTGTGGCTTAGACTCTTGACCTTCAGTGTGCCCGATAGTGGAGAGCTGTGTCTGAATTATTGTGCTCTCATCGGAATCTTCCTGGGTGACCACAAAAATGTCTGGGGTCTGAACACAAACTAGTTGGAAGGCAATACTTTGGGAGGATAATTGGGGTCTGGTATAAAGATACTACTCCCAAACTGACTTTTTATTATAACTATCTGACTGACTAGTCATAATTAAAAGATTGTAAAGAAGTGTGTTTATATGCATGTTTTCACAATTCATTATAAAGCTGACATTGTTTTTTTTTGCCCTCCCCTTCCTTTCATCTTTCTCATGCAGCAGTCGATTCAGGATGTTGAGAAGGTACACTGATTCATCTACATTGTACTGTATAATGAACTGTAGCTTTAAGTGTATAAAATCATTACTAAAACTAGAATATTAGAAAATGCTGAAGCACGTGGTGTCACCAACAACATGCTCCTATAAAGGAACATGCTCTTGATCTACAATTCCAGGAAATTGTTTCAGATCCTTTTTCTGTCTTTTTATCTTTGTATTCTGGAATCCTTATGTGGAGCAAGAACAATTACAAACTGAGGCCAATATTTTGCTGTAATTATTCATTATAATCTTTAATGGTAGCAGAAGCTGATGTGCTATATTTTACAAGTTCTCACATTGTAAACCCTACCTTTAACTTTTTACTCTTTTGCATTTAATTCTCCCCTCACTCTGTCTGCAGGGCCTGGTGTACTTCAACACAAAGCTGAAAGATGTGGAGCGAAGGCAGCTGCAGATCAAAGAGCTCAGAGTCAAACATGAATCTCTGAAGGAAGAACTTGAGGACACCAAGGCCAGACTGATGATGGACCCCAGCAAGTGGATAGGAGAGTGTGAGTTCCCACAGTTCCCATTCTTGATTGATGTTCTTGAGTTCTATACTTTGAGAATGCACCCAAGTTTTCCCTCAGTGAGTGACAATTGGTTGTGCTCTTCACAGTTGATGTGGACCAGGATTTGGACCCGGAGTCACGGGACTACCTGGAGGCACTAGAGCAAGCCACAAGTGAGCTGGAGTACTGTGTCAACCTATGCAAGTCACGTGTTATGATGGTGACCTGCTTCGACATCAGAGTAGCATCGGACATTCAAGAAGGAGTGCGTGAGGTGGAGGTGTGAAAACAGGATGGGTTTGAGGTGGAGAGACAAAATGGAGGCGTGGAAGTGAGAAAGAATCTTGGAAGTCTGAACGGAAGGATATTGACATGTAGCAACCAATTCACTGATGCTAACAAATGACGAGGAAGAAACCTCAAAGGCATGAACACTGCATGGAGGAGGAACTTGTGATCTTCTGAGGAGCGACTGGTACTGGTCATTTACAGTGCCTCTGCCTGTGGGATGGACTTTTTAAAGATGAAGATACAGTCTGTGATATTTTTTGGAACATCTGTTGTACAGAGAGAGAAGAATCAAAGAAAGAATGAATGAAAGTGGGTTTTGTCACCATTTACCCCAGAGTTCTTCTGCTACACCGCAAAGTGCCTTTTGTCATATGACTCTTTCAATCATTATTTTTTGTATTGGTGCTAGTGCTATAACCAGCATACTTAAGCCAACCCTTAACATATTCCTTTTACGAAATAAAAATGATTTTATATTGCATTGTATAGTGTATTTATATGATTAAACAGTCTGTAAAATAACTTGTTTTTGGTGGGAAGTTTAAAGGAATGAGGAAAGGAAAGCAATAAGCTAATGTTATTGCATTTTCCTAGACTTTGCCTTTCTCCTGTACTATCACCTCTTGTCAGCATTTTCTCATCAAACCTCTGGAGCCTTATGTTCAATTTCTAGTGTGTGTGAATTTCTACCGTACATATCAAACAAATCTGTGATGTCTTTTTAAGAACTACATTTGTAATACTGTTGTCAGTCAACCGCTGCCATGCTTGGTTGATGCAAGCCCATTTTCAGCTTCGACTCAGTTGCCTTGGATGATTTGAGTTGAATGGAACATGACAAATGATCTACAGTTTTGCATAAGAAGAATGTGTCCTATAGTAATATGATTGATGTCTTGCGTTGGTACTGCATTTTGTCACTCTCTTGACTGTTTAAGGAGTTCAGCCACATTGAATGTACATATGAATTTCTAAAAACCTTTCTTTCAGCGAAGACCCAAACAAAGGTCAGAATGTGACATATCAAGCCTTTTTTTAATCTCTCCCTAACATTTAAACTCAGCCATTGTGCATGACTGTTCAATCTTATCAAAACACAGCGAGTTCATGTCCTTGTTTATAGTAGCCGGTTTATAGAGACATTTGGCAGTGGTAATATTATAGTGGGGCCTGCTATTTATATAAAACTGCTAAGGGTCATGATTCATTAAGATTCATAAAGTACAGACAGTCAGTCAGTCAGTCATTATCCACCTCATCCTGAATAGGGTCATGGCGGATCCAGAGCTTACCTGGAATCGTCAGGCACAAGGCAGGTATACCTCCTAGTCATGAGTCATGAGAATCAACTTTCAGTAAACTGACCCACAAACAGACTTTGAAAATGCCTTTCAGTTTCTGATCCTGAATGTGAGCACAATTAGAATTTCATATTCCTTTCAACTGACAATATCATTCTCTCACACACTAATTATACAATGACTGAAACAACCAACAACCACTGTGGACAACAAACACTGAGTTAATGGTGCCAGACATTGGTTCTATGCATTCCTGATGTAGTTATATTCTCATAGAACCTCAAAAGGCTACAGTTTGCCTTTAGCACAAATGGTTTGAGAGCTTAGGGATCAAAACCTTCATACTTCTTAAGTTTGTCTAACCTTTCACAAATACCTCTGTATTTCTGATGTCATGTCATCTGTACTGAGAAGGATTGTTCAGAATGGCTGTTTGTTAACGATCTTTCAGCAGATATTTGTGAGCAACTTTTGGGTTGTCCAAAAATAATATCTGAGTCACTTCCCTTGTTCTCAGAAAACCTTGGATTTATTTACCTTTACAAGTATACACTCTCAGGCCCTTTTTTACAATGCTGCATGAGATTTCTTTTATATTATTATTGTTATTATTATTTTTTAGATAATTCCTTGCTTCAGTTTTACATTTAATTTTGTAATGATGATGCTGGCATTCACTGTCATAGGAGGTTATGAACATGGATTAACCAACTAACACCAAACTGAACCTTTTTTATTCAAAATGATGTGTCATATTTCATATCAAATCATATTTTCTAATGTTTTTGATTTTGTAAAGGATTTTCAGACTATGTGTAAAAATGTATAATATGGCAGCTTGGGATGGCATTTTTTCTTGTGAATAAAAACGTGTTCCTTCTTATAACAATGTCTTCATGTAATGCATGTGTCATTATGCAAGGTTACACTCTCAAAAGCCTGATCATCCAGAACATTGTTAGCTCTTTTTATATTCACTATGCACTTTGTCAGCTCTTCTTACCATACTGGTGTACTTTGGAGTTCTATAGTTACACACTGTTTAAAAACTCCAGCAGCACTGCTGTGTCTGATCCACTTGTACCTGTGAAACACACACTAACACACCACCATGTCAGTGTCAGTGCAGTGCTGAGTATGAAGGTGTTTCTGTGGAATTCTGACCATTGAAGGTCTGGGTAAAAGTAGGCTGATAAAATATGCAGAGAAACAGATGAACTACAGTCTGTATTTATAGAACTACAAAGTTCTCCTTTATGGTAAGAGGAGCTGATACAATTTACAGTGAAGGTATTTGGTGGTTTTTGTGGTTCTCCCATTCTTCTTTGCAGAACCTTTCAAGTTTCATCAGATTGCATGGTGAGCATCAGTGCACAGGCATTTTTAGATATCTCCAGAGATGTTCAATCACATACAACTCTGGGCTCTGGCTGGGCCACTCCATTCACCGAATTGGCCAGATTCCACTTCTTTGTTATCTTGGCTGTTTGTGTAGGGTCATTGTCCTGTTGGAAGATTAACCTTCATCCCAGTTTGAGGTCCAGAGCTCTGGTGCAGGTCATCATCAAGGATGTCTCTGTACATCGCTGCAGTCATCTTTCCATGATCTTTTTTTTTTACTGAAGAGTGGCTTCCGTGTGGCTACTCTACCATACAGGCCTGATTGGTGGAATGCTGCACCCACTGGGTTCTTGGTCACCTCTTTGACTAAGGCCTTTCTTCCACAATTACTTAGTTTGGCCAGGTGGCCAGCTCTATGAAGAGTCCTAGTGGTTCCAAACTTCCATTTATGTATGATGGAGGCCACTGTGTGCATTGGGACCTTCAATGCAGCAGAAATTTTTCTGTACCCTTCCCCAGATCTGTACAATCTGTCTCAGCGGTCTACAGTCAATTCCTTAGACATGGCATGGTCTGTGCTCTGACATCCACTGTCTACTATGGGCCCTTATATAAACCTTTCCAATTTACCACAGGTGTCCAATCAAACTGTATCAAACATCTGAAGGATGATCAGTGGAAACAAGATGCATCTGAGCTCAATTTTGAGTGTCAGGACAATGTGGATGTTATATTTTTGTATATATAATAATACATTTCCAAAGATTTCAAACACACATTTCTTACTTTGTCAAACTGTTTACTCCTTATGAGCTAAAAGATAAAATAAAATAGCAATATCTGGCATGTGTGACTGTCTCCTATAAATACCTTTGTAATTTGTTGGCAAATTAAAGTACGCAAAACCATGAAATCAACCCACAAAATTGATCTACGGTGCTAAAATGTAATCAAAGTAATCCTTGCATATTTAAAACAAAATATTCTGCTATCAAATTCCACACAAACAATACAAACTGTGTGGAATGTGATCTCTCCAGTCATTGGCTCAAGTCTTGAGACACATTGCAAACCAGCATGAATGTCACACCTACAGCAAGAATCATTATGGACCAGGAATAGCTTAATATAACTGGATTATGGCTGTGATGACAGAAAAATGCCAGCCTCCTATCATGTACTATGGATGCATGTAAATGACAATATAAATAATGTATGTAGTGGAATGTTATGCTTTATTGGGAATGTTATGCTCTATTATGACATCTGAAATTATTCCTAGTATGTCCTAACCAGGAGACCATAATCAGGAGAAAAGGTCCTTGCTTTAATCAGGTTACTGTAAGTGCTGTCATGCATTATTCTCATGCACAGGTTTGTGGACTGTACACCAAAAAACTAAATCCACAGGTGCTGGAGTATGATAGGTAGTAAATATTGTGGAGGATGATTATGTATGTCAGCAAACCATGTACACAGACACATGCAGGCTGTCTTGTCACCCTGTCATCCTGTTGCGTGGCCACCTGCTCTGAATTTTACACTCAACTGCCCCATTTGATTGAGGAGCCACACATATACACCCACACCCACCCACCCACACACCCACCCATACACACACACACACACTACAACACTGACCACAAAACACAGTTTACAACTGAATGAAGAGGCAGTTCATTAGGAAATGCAACATGTTCACAGCAGTGATGAGTTTTAAACTGCGCAGTAAAATTAGTGCATTAGTGCAAGGTCCTACCCATTGGTCTGATTGGGATTAAGAGGCTTGAGGGGCTTGCCAGAGTTTCAGAGGATATTTCTTGCCATGTGTTCTTAATTCATTTCAGTAGAGCTGTCTAAATCTAGAGTTAGATTGAATATTGCCAAGTAATCCCCTACTTACAAAGCAAATACAATAACCTTATCCTGTACCCATCTTTCTTCCCTACTGTTGATTTAATTTGATTGAAACCAGAGCATACAGTAGTAATGATTTGGCTGCTCGGTTGGAGCAGCTGGTCTGTATATTGCTAATCAAATCTGTGGCCTTTAGTCTTGCTGGCTGCGAGTGCTTTTTGACAGCAGGAAAGAGGGTTATATGCTTTAAATGACAATGATTAAAATGTACGAATTATAATTTGGGGGGTGAATCTAATATGGGATATGGTTTCAATTCTCCTTTGTCCATCCCAATTGCTGTCATAATGGATTAGTTTAATAAGACACCAAATGTTTGACACACCATTCTTTTTTGCAATTTATAGCATCTGTGCTTTGAACGCATAAAAGTAAGCTTTCCCAAATGAGGAGAAATGTGATTTGCTTTGCTGCATGCTAATGTTGCGATCTGCAACATTTGTGATGCTCTCATTCTATTCCTTGCTGATTTGGCTGCCATCTATTCTTGCTCACCCGATGTTTTCTCATGCAGCCAGACCCTGTGGCGTCTGGTCTAGAGCCTGCTGAGATTTCCCTGCTCTTGCCGAGAAAGCTCAGCTTAGGGTGAGAGACAATGAGTGACACGCTTTGACACGTCTACCGCTGAAGTAAAGGCCTCATTGCTATGGAGACGCTCCGGAGCGGCAGTGGAGAGTTGCAGCAGGCTGCTGAGTCCAGGCATTTTAAAAGCTGCTTTGACCTTGCCTCTGAACTGAAAGCCTCTGGCCTCTCCTGGGGTAGAGAACATGAGAGTAGTGTGGTGAGGGAGGGTTCAGGGAGAAGTCAGCAGGATCCCCTGCAGCTTTACTCAAGCTGTAGCCATGCCTGTACCATCAGCATGTGGACGCAGACACTGAATACACCAGAGCCTCATAAAGCAAACACATCTGCTTACTGCTGCCCATCGCACTTCTTACAACCAGTCTCAATCACGTACAAATGCTCAGAAGTAGCACACAGAGATGCTGACAAAGAAAAAACAACAGAAAGATGAACAGCTGGCATAACATATGAAAAGATATCAAGCCCATATGACTCAGAATACCCAAGGCCTTTTGGACCACTGCAGTTATCAGTAACTGATCGCTGGCTAATGCCACCCCATACACCAACATGTGGAAATTAGATGCTCTGTGTGCATGTTTTCACCCAGTGCTGAGTCCACAGCCCATAAAGAGGAAGTGATCTTTAGATTTACTTCCCCCAGTCGTTTCTAATGAGCAGAGGTACCGGCACCTTAACGACGCAGGGTCCCACAGTCGGTCACTCCAATAAAAATGCACCTTTGATTTGTAGGGGAACTAAACCATTCCCTATATTGCTGAGAGAGATCAAGGAGAACATTATCACCCCCACTGTAATTTATTTTGGTTCGGCCCTGACATGAAATATTCATGTTTTAATTTAGCTAGGGTCCTTGTTTACTCTACACTCTCAAAGGTTCTTTCTGACACCTTTGCTTTCCGCCTCTACATGGTTTGAATATTTATTTGCTTGTTTCAATGGCTTCATTGATTGGGTCACAAGAGTTCACCAAATTCATTTAACTGGCTTTTATTCATCAGTGTAATTAAAAGACCAACACAAATCATGTGAACAATATGCTAAGAACTTATCACGGTAAGTGAAATATTATGGTCAGTAAGAGACAAAGTCATACCAAAAGCTCAGATGAACATTTGTTCTTGTAGAAACCTGAATATAAAGTAAGAAAGTTTGGGGATTTAGGAAACATAAGATTCTGTTTTATCTAAACATTCCAATGTAAGCAAATTTATGACATATTAAAGTATTTATATAAAGACGTGATTTTGAGTGTTGTCTCTTTCTTGGGTCAATCTGATCCACTCATCAGAGTCATATGAAGTCCATATCTTCCAGAAAGGTGGCGTATAAAGAATAAAGAAATTCAACATTTATTTTAAGCATTTTTAAACCTTGAAGTTTCACTTCATTGTTATGCTGACAAATTGTAATTAAAAAAAAAACTTAAATGAAAACTAGAAGCATTTTTTGGACCCCACTGTACAACCACTGAAAGAACATTTGATCATTTACATTTGAATATTCCCTCGTTACCATACATTCCTTTTCATCCATTTGAGACTGGACTACATGTGGTCTTTGGGTGTCGTGGGGTTGTTTGTGCCGCCCATTGTCTATGCGAGTTAGAAAATTAAAAGAGAATTTATGAGTGCCCTCTAGTCAACGGATTGTGTGGTTGGCCCAGGCATTGTTAGTGGGCCTGCATGAGTAGCGATTTACAACTGTGCAATCAGACAGAGTTCGCCTTCTACAGCAGGGCCCTACTCTTTTAAGGGGAGCCATAAACCCAACCAAATGCTGCCACTTACTCTAAGTAATTAAAACAATCTGGTTTGGAAAGGGATCTTAAATTACCAGAGTATGTGGGAGAAATTTAGCACTGCACATGCCTTTCTTTCGGCTTTGCTTTGCTTCAGGGGTGCTGTAACTATTGACAAACCCTAACAAACATACACATCATTATCCATGGGTTCTCCTCCAGTACTACCCACTGCTTTAAGCAGGAGCATCTCATGGGACTCTGGGTCACAGAATGGGCTTAGAGCTTTGGGAGAGGCAGTTGCATCAGGGACTGGAGTAGGTTCTTTGAAAAAGACTGCAGAAACTAACAGCCTAGAGACCAGTGCCTCTGTTTAAGCACCACATATTACATAAAAGGGGGCTTATGATGGAAAAGACTGGTTCCTTTTAATTGAATAATATTAAGAAAGAAATGCAAAGATTTTCAGCAGGGGAGTACTAGAGAAAATGTATTTTATGAGAGAAACAATGTGACAAACCTAAAAGAGTTTAGTACCAGAGAGTTCATTAGGAAGACCATATAAGGATCACCATATTTTGGTTTTCAAAAAAGAAGAAACCGGAGACACATGGGCATCATGTTTAGGATGTTTTGTCTGCGGAATTACCTTACCCCTAGACCAAGTCAAAACTTCAAGCCCATCAAAACGTTCTAGTGATGCCCTTGAGTAAACCTAGGTTGTAGGATTGTGGCAGTGTGTGTGTGTGTGTGTGTGTGTGTGTGTGTGTGTGTGTGTGTGTGTGTGTGTGTGTGTGTGTGTGTGCATAGAAGGAGGAAGTTAAATACCTCTAAAACCATTTACTTGTTTACCAAGAGTAATAAACAGCCTTTAATGGCCTATATGACCAAGTCGTCTCTTTAGGATCCTAAACATTTCTTCTCAGGTGAAATTCATGCTCTGAATCTCCCATTTGACCTCATCCCAGAGGTTTTGTACTGGATTCAGATCCAGTGCTCTATCTCTTGCTTTATGTCAGGGTGTATTATTATGCTGGAAGTAGATGTTAGAAGATAGGTAGGTTTTGGCCATGAAGGGATGCACATGGTCAGCAAAAGATTTAATTGCCACAGATTATTCACAACTGAATAAGCTATGTCCAAAGATTACAAGGATCCAAAAGGAACCAACAGTGGTCCTTCAGTGGCATCAATCAAACAAACCATTTTGGCATCTTAACTCTGAATCTCCATGCATGTGTATCTGATTTGTATGGTGTGGGGAGGTTGACCCATGGCTGGCTGGCACGCTCTTGTTAGTCCAATCACTACCCAGGAGCCTGGAGTAATGGAGACACACAGCAACCACAGGCCTGATCAGAGCTGACAGCAACCTGGCAGCAGTCAGGCGGGCTGGGGCATCCTCATCATTATCCCTTCTACACTCCCCACTGAGCTCTATTCTACAGGAGAGGAACGTGCTGCGTGGCCAGAAACAAGTGACCCTTACACATTGAGAGCAACATGAGAGCAGATGCTAATAATAGCTGAGTAACGAATACAATGGACCAGCAAAGATGGATATATGGTTGTGATCCATTACGCTGGTGTAGCAAAATTAGTTTCACGCCTTTGATGTGGAAAGGCATTACTTATTTTTGGCAATAATGGTTAGGTTCTAAGGGTTAATTCATGCTATCTGTAGAGAAACTCACCTAGTCAGAACCAAATATATGAATAGTCTTGAGCCTTATAAACATTTGCGATAGAGATATGCATGAGGTGTGTCCACAGAAGATTATAGCATTAAGCCATTAAAATACTTTAATTATCTATAAAGAAATGCAGTGATATGTCTTCTTTTTTTTTTTGGTATGGAGTATATTTGTAGGTTGTTAGGACTCTCCCCCTATCACATATGATGCTCCTGATGCTATGAAGGTGAAGGCAAGCACTGCTGCCATTGCATCATTGCTAGGCAGCCAATGTGCTTGGAGGAAATTGCCAGAATGTGATGTGGAGAGAGATTTCCATCTACTCACCCAGAGTATTAACCCTCTCTGACTTCAGCAGCCAAAGGCAAGCAGCATGTTCTGGGATTTGAACCTGTGATCCTTGGATCATTAGACTACTGAGACACTTGTATGAGTTTCTGATAAAACAGCACCTACTGTCAAATTACATCAGCTCCACTCTAGCGTCACTCTTTTTTGCTAATGCAAGGGTACATCAAATACACAAATTGCATTTTTACAGATTTAAAAAGACCCTTCTGAATGCAACCTTATCCATATTACACGTGCACATACTTTATTGATTATTTTGGATGCCATTTCAAATCATTACATTTGTACTGAAGATATTGTGGCATACTGGTTCCTATCACCACCACTCTAAATCTGAGTCACATCAAACCACTGGCACAGAAATGTTGAAAAACTGGTGTAACTCTCCTTTAATAGTACCATATTCACTGTCAGGGATCAGTGGATCTGTGACCTGAAATAACTGAGAACATGCTGAAGCAGCATTCTACGAACAGCTGTCCACACCCTGTATATGCTGAGACCTGGATAAGTTAAATAGTGTAATTACACTGTATATAGAAAGCACTCTACCCCAGCAACTCACTGTTGACAGTTCCATCCATATATCAGGCCTAGTATATCTATAAAAACCTCCTTCAGCAGCTCCATCGGACTTTTACATGTTTAATGTGGTTACAGTTGTCATGTAACTATCACAGCATTCAACTCTAACACTACCCTGTCACAACTGCCACTATAATCACTAGGCAAAATACAGTAGATACAGTGATAGTGACAAGTATTCCGAATCAGTTGTGCTTTGAACATCACATGAAAGCAGTAAGTGCAATATTTGTTAAACAGTTTGTTTGAAAAAATGTCTTTTCCAAAGCTTGAAGGCACTCAGTGGAGAAAGGTATAAAACTAAATTCCCATTTAATCCTTACGATGTTGAAAGAGAGAGCTGATGGGAAGAGTCAGCTGTGAATGCAGAACATGGTCTCAGCATTCTCAGACTTACTGAGCCTGAAATAAGTTGAAAGCTGTTATATGTCATAGTCAATGGCATTTTGTTTATTCACAATACAACATTCATTGCATAAGAGAACTGAATATTAGTTTCTCACACTGTATGGAATGATTGGTTAGATATTATTGGTCCTAGAATGTAGCTGTATTTATCTTTGCACAGTTGTGTAATGAGAACATGGTACATGGAACTGATAAACCATGAACCTCAAAGACTTTAGTCTAAGAAAACTATTATATAATGTCTTATATAATGTCTTGACTTGTTTCAGGTCTGCCCTCAAAATTTACATAAATTTACAAAAATTCCACCCACTAGCAAAAGATCAGTTAGAACTCACAAACCTCTAAACAACAATAGTACCTTCAGGAAATGGTGTTGTTGACACTAGAGAGCAGCACATCATTTCTAGACTCATTAAGGGAATGGATGATGCGATGCAAACCAGGTCTTGTGAACACACCTCTATGCCAGTATCCACAGAATGGGACTTTAAACTTTACTGACATTTCTGACATTCTGTTATGTTTTTTATCACTTTTAAATATATTTTTCTTCTTTCGGCTGCACCTTTTAGGAAACTTGGAAATGGAAAGTTTTGCTTTTATACAGGAAAGAATCAAGAATGCCAGACACAGGGATGCAAGTGGGAGGAAGGCCAAGGCTGGACTGGCAACTTATTTCAGCCTTGGAACTTTATACAGACATCACTGGGTAAGGCTGAAAGATAAGATAACTACAATCACGTCAGCTTGTTAAGAGCACATCACACTGAGAGGAACAAATATGAGGACATCAACACTATCTGGTGGGATTTTTGTGACAGTGTTAAAACTATACAGGTTGTTCACTGCCTTTTCCACCCCAGGCAAAGTCTTCGTCTTTGTCGAAGAAGACGCTTATAACTTCTACATCAAATAACAGCTCACAAAACTCAATAAATGCATTCTTTGGCACATTTTTTGGCTCTGCATTTCTGTGAACTCATATTGTCAGATCAGCATGATTGATATATTTTCCATATTTGATGGCACATCTCTGTACCAGCCTCTCTTTTATCACAGTAATCAATTCCTCTTGTAGTCATGTCCTAGGTCAGCAGTTTTAATATTCGTTTGGAAAACTGGACAAAAGGGAAGCTAATCTGCACAGCTGTAGGTGGCAGAAGTCCATCAGTGATGCATTTTTAACCTTGTGAAACTAAGCATAAGCACATTTTCTCAGCAAAGCTTTTGTTGTGTTGATCTCTCTGTTGCACATCTCAGTGCCCTTCAGAGATCATTCTACATTTACATTAGATATTTAGATAACTTGAGTTACCCATTGTTTTCTCTTCTCTGAAACAGGTTGTACAGGGCACTGAATGTGTCGTGAGGTGATCAAATTTCACTAATTAAAGAGTTGAGATGCAATAAGCTCAGAAAGGATTGTGATTAATTGAACCAAGCTGCAGATTTCTGCATGTAAGATGATGCTTAAGCAGATTATAACATAGGATCCATATACTGAATCCATCTTCAGTACTGCAAGAAGGGCCAAAATTGCATGACAGGCCCAAATATAAGGTTTTAGTGCCAGCTCATGCTGCTTTCCTTACAGTGGCTCTGACTCCATCAGGTCCTGTGTTTCTAACAGATGGGCTCCTCTAATGAAAAGAGCCCTTTTAATTAGCCTGTCCGAGGACGTTTACTTACCTTGCACGGCCCTCTCACCAATAAAGTTTCATTGACCGAACTGGCCCTATACTGAGCTCCCAGCAGCTGCCATCTGTTGGGCAGGGGCTGCAGGATGGCAGGGTGGCACTCATGTTCCTTCCCACTCCAGTGAGCTGGAAAGGGGATGGGGAATTCAGGGGAAAGGATGGCTCTGAGGGGGGCCTACCCAAGGCTCAGTAGCCTTGGCTGTGGTCTTTGAGGTAAGGGGTAGGAGAGGGGGGTTCATTTTCATGCATGTTATACCCCTTTAGCTTAGCAATGACAACTGAAGACAAGTGGAATTGACAGAGGGGAAAATGTGGGGAAAGCTTTGACCCCCTAAACTGGAGGCATGAGGAGCTGCTTTTGATGGTGGCAAGGGAACCTTTTTAGTCACAGTTTTACCTGTGGCATCCTGACAGACTGGATGCTTTCTTGCACTGAGTAAAAGCTTCATGTTACCATTTAAATGCATGGCTAGCCAGCACTTATAGTCACTCTCAGACACCACTTAAACCTGAATGCTTCTTGCGCCTTGTGTATTAGGTAGAGATGCACCGACTGCAATTTTCTTGGCCAGTGTGTCTGAGTCTGACCTACCGATTCCAGTTTTGGCCAATACTGATTTTAAATGAAAACATTTAAATAAAATTTGCAAATTTAAAAAAATAAAGTGCATTGGCATAAAGGACAAAGCTTTTCTTTTTACAAACCATATAAAAATGATGCAATAATTTCATTGGCCTGCAACAAAATAATAACATGTTATATAACAAGCTTTTTTAAAAAAATCAAAAGATTTGTATAAAAAATATGTCATGCATTTTAAATATGACACACCAGAAATACATTTGACTACCATGAAAGGGAGTATATTTGGTCTGGAACAATCATGGAAAGACGTATCTACAAGATTTATTTACAAACTGCTGTGATAGAAAGAGGGTTGAAATTAAGCCATGAGTTGCTTGCAACCTGAAATGCATGAAATGCTATGAAATAATGGATTTTTGAGGAGAAGTCCTGTCTTAAGGTAATATTCAATAAATTCCATGTACACCCTTTTCACATGTTCACAGCCCAACACCACCCATGTGCTCTACCATTACTGTCATTGCTAGCTGAGTGGGGTCTGGCATTCTTAGAAGCAACCAGAGCTCCTAAAGTTCTCAGAGTTCTCAAACCCAAAATCTCCTACCACATTATGTATATTTTTAGTTTAAACAATCGATAGATTAAAAATAGATTAAAAACTTTAATTTTGTTTTGTCATCATGTTATGTTGATAACTGGGTCAAATGCAGCCTGATTATGCCAGTTACTGAACAGCTATTTCACAGAAACTTAGGGCTAAAAGTGTCCTAGCAATAGAAGCCATGTTTAAGGATTTCATGGCATTTTAACTATTGAGTACATGTGACCCACATGTTTCCTACCTTGTGAAATATTTGTATATTCAAACTAAATAATTGCTTTCAAGCCAGATGGGCCATGGCTCATTTGCTGTTTGGAAAGTTTGTTATTTGAGAAAATCACAAGCTTGTTTTTGTAAATTGTCTAGACTTCATTAGCTAGCTCATTTCTTATCCGTTAACCTTTAGAATCCTTATATTATTTATATTTTAGTTGGTTTCATAGTTTAACATTATTTGCAGCCTTTTCCAGCAGTGGTAACATTGTGAATTTCCCCACTGTGGGGCTAATTAAAGATGATCTTTTATATAATAAAAATTTTTTATAATAAAAGATTATCTTATCTTATCTTATCTTATCTTATCTTATCTTATCTTATCTTATCTTATCTTATCTTATCTTATCTTATCTTATCTTATCTTATCTTATGCACTGTAAGGCTCATTTAGCATTTAAACTACTTTCATTTGAAAATTAATGAATTTTAGCTGCCTTCTGAGCTGAATTGCTCACTGATAGTTCTGAGATATGAAACCTAGAAAATGACATGTAACTGAAAGCAAAATGTGGATCTCGGGTTCTGAATGATATACAATTTGTCAGACTTAAACATTGGTAGCTGGCATTAAGTGGAACAAGTGAATCTGTTCAATTTAGTATTTTATATTTTTAGCTCACTGAATGGACTTTCTGTTTAACTCCCACCGATGTACTCCATTTCCTCTATGCCTCAGTATTACTGTATTTATTCTCTCTGTGGCTGCTCTCCATTATAGGAACATGATAAGATGAATTGGATTGACAGATTTTACTTGTTGCGGAGCAGAACACACAGATTAAGTATTTTCTCTGCCCTATTTGCTCTCTTTGCCTTGCAGGAAAAGTTTTTTTTTTTCATTATCATGGTCTGTTCAGAAGAGGACATTTGATTTTGCGGTGCTTTGATTGCTTTCCCCACCAGACGAGTACAGAAGGTCATTTTGTAACCTCTTTTCTGGGTAAATTGCTTGTCTGCAGATAGAATGGAGAAAAAAGTAAGAAAAAAGCTCTTTGAACGGTGTGAAGGCTGAGGAAAAGAGTCTGTCTGATGTGGAGGTTTCTTACCATGTTGCAAATGTTTCTTCAAAGTGCTTTATCTCCAAAGTAAAGCCAAAAGGGACCCACACCAAACCGGTCAGTTAGAACTCAAAGCCATGGATGAGTTCACAAACATCCCATTTAATGGCACTGCTTTCAGCACAAATAAGGAATACTGCCTTCAAAGTACCCCTACATATATGACCATGAAATAAACATCAGAAACTGTTGCTGCCTTTTCATTTGCATAAGAGTCATAGTTCTCATTCACATATAGAAAGATGCTTTCATTTCTGCTCCTCAGACAGAGAGGGAGGAATATCCTACCAAAAGTGGCCCTGATCCTGGAAATTGAGGAATACTCCCTCAAAGGACAATGAATGCAGGAGAAAGTGATGCCTTAATGTACCAAGCGGCCAAACAGCTCTCTGATTAGAATAATGCATCCAGTAACGCGCCTGCACATGACTGTAATTCATATGTCTGAATAGTGGAAAATGAGCAGAGAAATTATTCATTAAACCAGCCTTTCTCTGACTTTTCACCAGATCAGCATTCAGCACTGTCATTTTACCATAAGTGAAATGACACTGTTCACTTCACCGTTCATTTTTAAAGGGCCCATATCAGGGTTAGCTTTTTTTATCTTCTGTTTTTTGAAAGTCTGTCAGTGAAAAATTCCTTTTGAGACCACAATGGCTCGGAACTGCACCCCACACTACTGTACACATATAAAATGTAAACATTCACACATATTGACTTGTTTGCAGAATCGTGCCAATTTCCCTGCACATAGCCACCAATAGAAGACTGGTCTGACACATTTACATACAGTACTCTAAAAGGTACCAAAGGTACCACCAGGTGCTTTTACTTATTAAAACACCCTTTCTGTCACAGCTGGGCAAGAACACAGGTGCATATAATGATGCAAATAAACACAAGCAAGATAAGAAACATATATAAGATAATCAGACTTACAGAACTAGCCTGCAGTTAGTAGACAATAACCATTAACAATCATGCAGATCAACAATTACACATTAACAAGCAGGTGTGGCAAGGGTGGAAACTATACAAACAGAAACCATGAGTAAAAGAGCACATATCAATTGTAAATAAAAAGACAAAACAGAGGAAAAAAAACACGAGATGTAAAGTCCCAGCAAATGCACAGGTTTGTTCAAACTTTTGACCAGCATACTTAATTCAGTAAAATAAATATTTATTATTCAGACCAGGTATTGAATGATAACTACTAGTAATTCTGGACAATAAAGAGAAATTTTTAAATATATACATATATATATATATATATATATATATATATATATATATATATAAATCTTTACACTAATTGCACTATACAATTAAAGTTTTAATGAGAAAATAAATACTTACTGCTGAATTAAATCTTTTTTGGACTTTTACACTGTGCTGTATATCCCTACAGTTGAGCTCAGTTTAGCTCTGACCATTCACACTGAAATTATAAGCAGTATTTCTGTCTCAGCTTTTTGAACACAGGACGCATATACATATTTACATACATATGTTACAATGTTTTTGGACACCCCTTTCAATGAATGTATTTAGCTTCTCTAAGGTTTATCCATTGCTGACACAGATGTGCAAATGTACAGACAATTTGTGTATTTCCTGTAGAGAAATACTGCCAATAGGCTCGCTAGCGCTTAACCTATTAGACCTAGACCTCAAGCTATTAGCACCATGTCTAACGCCAGGCATGGAGAAGAAGGATATAAAGCTCCTCACTGAGGTGAAACAGTGTTCTCTCAAATGATGCTGTGCCATCCAATACTTTTTGGAATGAGTAACGGATGATTTATGATGGGGATCGTCCAACGCCTTGATGTCACTAACGGTCTTTTTGCTGAATGCAATCAGATCCTCACAGCAATGCTCAAAAATTTAGCACATCTCAAAAAAAAACCAGGGTAAACTCTTTTTCAGCACCATTAATCCACAAGAAAGGATTAATGAGCAGGTGTCCCAAAACGTTTGTGGGCTTTGTGGTGATTATGAAGCACAAAGTTACAGTACCACAAACTGCTAGTTGAGATCTAAGAACAAATGAAAATGATGTTGACTGACTGAAATTTGGTTTCATTAAGAGCATTTTCCTTCTATTCAGTTAGCATTTCAGAGATACAAGGCTTTTAAGGGTCAGGGCTGTTTATGTTTGCTTTCTTTGTTAGACAAACATGCTAGTGTCTTTGGTCTGATTGACTATAATACCAGACACATGCAGATTTATGTACAGTCAAATTCTCTTGTCTGAGATTCAGCTTTCTCTGATGTGTCCTCCATTTACATTTCAACCATAGCGCTTTCTTCTAACTGACATACATCCCCTTTACATCAGAGCCGCCATGCTGTCTGCCTCACTCTTCAGGCTGTCTGCAGTGACACTGCTGTCTCAGCGACAGGACAAACACTGTCTGCTCTCTCTCTCTCTTTCTCTGCCTTTGTCTCTCTATCTCTAACTCTCTCAGTGTCTGTCAGTCTGTCTCTTTCTCTCTCTCTCTCTCTCTCCCTGTCTCTAATCTTTTTTTTATCTGTGCCTGAATCACTTTGCACGCACACACACACACACACACACACACACACACACACACACACACACACACACACACACACACACACACACTTTATTTCCATTAAAGTACGTTGTGAGTAATTAAGTATACACACACATGTGGATACATGCAGACACTGCTCAGTGTGTCTGATTCAAAGGGAGATCCTATGATTTGCCAGCATGAATGACAAGGACCATACATGCATCACATAGAAGCTTGCAAACCATTCAAGAACCTAATTATCTCACATTTAAATTCAACTTCTCTTCATTCTTCTTTCCTCTCCCCTATATAATCCTTTCTCTGCTTCTATGGAAACCCAGGCACTGTGTATTGTGGACGTGCAGTCTATCTGGAGCTGTGGCAGCAGTGTATGTGATGGAGGCGTGTCTGGCATGTTTGTGCGACATCCTGCTGTTTGCTTATTTGAGTTAGCTGGCAGGCAGGTACTCTCCTCCACCTAATCTTTATTAATGACTGGCCATGAAGCAAGACAGGGATAAAACTCTGGGCTTTGATGGAGGTGGAAACGGCAACCCTGTGTGCTTGGCCTGCTCAGTTGTGGTTACAGTTCCTGGGTCATTTCAATGACACTATGTCCTTTTGACTGCTGCTGTGGTATGGATTGAGTCAAGGCAGAGCCGCAGTTATTCAGTCCTTCATGATTGACTACTAAAGCGTAAGGCCTGTCAGTAGAGTGGGGGTTCCATTCAACCGTCCCAATTTCTAGAAAGGCAGTTTCCATTAACTTTACTTTCCTGAAGATAACATCACATGTTATGCTGGTGTATGCTGGTGTCATGGAGGGCAAAACAAGAATCTTGGTCCCTGTTTGTGGTAGGCCCAGAGGAGGGCTTTAAACGTATGTTATCTCTTAGGTAGAGCAAACTGAAAGATTCTCAGTCTGTATGTGGCTACAGCTCTAACAGTTAAGAGATGGAGTGGTCCATTTAATGAGAGCTTAATGGGAGGTTGTAATGGTATTTTTAATTGCAGTTACACCAACATTTATCAACAGATGATTTAGTTCCCTTCACCATTTCTAAATTGTGTCCTTGATAAATAAACCAACTATATATTTTTTGGTTTTATGCTTTCTTTCAAATGTAGAAAATAAGTTAATGCAAAATGTCTAAATTCTAAATTTCCACCCACCCATCTACATAGATCATATGTTAATTTCATAGCTTTGTGACATTTGATTAGTACATAGAAAACACTGGAACAGAATTATAGTTCTAAAGTTGAATAAAACAACAACAAAAAATCATAGCAGGCTAGCCTCAATCACAAACATTTTATTTCTGTATTACTATGCATTTCTAGTGATAGACTGGCCAATGGGAGAACTGGAAAAATGCCCAGTGTGCCATTATGTGCACCCTCTTCCCTCCCCCAGTTGACAAACTCGATCAAAAAGGACATCAGGTAGACAAAACCAGTCAAAAGGGAACCCCCCACCCCCTGTTGGACAAAATTAACACTGGCTGGTCTGTATAAACTCCAGGGCTGATGTAAGTTGCCATTCCAGCCCTGTATGTGTCACTTCATGTATCAAACCATTCCACAATATGGAGTAGCTTCCTCCTTGCTGTGAGATAATGACTGAAGTACACCAACACTTACAGAGAGAAATATTTAATCAAAAAGTGCTACAAAGAGGTTGGGTTATCGAAACATCTGCCGAACAGCTTTGATAGCATGTCCAAAAGTTAATTACTGTGCTTTACAGCATGAGAACATGATAAGGAATAGTGCAGGGGAATCCTGCCAGAAGCCACTGGAATCGCAGGGTTACATTTAATAAATTTTTCCACCATATTGCCACACTATGAGTAATCCTGCCTGACTGTTACCTCAGACATTCAGTAGGTACTGAAGCAGGGTGCAGGGATTCCTAACCCATTTTTTTTTTTTATCAATCAAATTTAAAATCATGGGCGACATTCACACAATGATGTCCATTTCTGATTTTATCTTATTTTATTTTGGCATTGTCTGCTTAATGTGGTCTGTATCCCACATTATTTTGAACAGATCACACTGCTAACCTGACCTGCATGAGCAGATAGATAGATAGATAGATAGATAGATAGATAGATAGATAGATAGATAGATAGATAGATAGATAGATAGATAGATAGATAGATAGATAAAATTTACAATTAATAGACTCCTTTCATGCACTGTCTTTACTGGATACTTCATACTTGCCACGATGAAGAAGAATGCTTGGAATGTTTGCAAATGTTAGCCAAAGAAGGAAGGAGATACAGAGAATAAAGAGACTCGGAATCTCTGTGAAGGAGCTCCTTGAACTGCTTTCCTTCTCTTCTATACAAAACATCCTTGAATACTTGTTGAACCTTTTGAAGACCTGCTAATTTGTTTCTTCCTGTTAGAGTACCTTCTTCCCTCACATATCTTGCTAAATCAAAAATTGCACAGTCACAGATGTGGGCCACTTTCATCTGTTGCACGAACATAGCCTCAACATGCTCTGACATCAAATTTACCCCAACTGTATTATGGATGTATGGGGGAGTTGATCTTGAGATGTTCTACAAACTGATGCATGAGTTCTGCTGTGCTGATGAGGGGCTCGAGCAAGAGAATCAGGAGAAACCTCCAGAACATACTGAGGAACTGAAGACTTATTGCACCTAGAGGCTTCATCTTATGAAATGTCTTCCTTGTGATGCTCACATCAGATTATTTTCTCAACTGTTAGAAGAAGATTTTAGTCTGGGTTCCTCCCCAAGGATAGATTCATTGTGTTTTAGTGTTTGTTGTTCCACTGTTGTGCCTGAGATGAAATGGTTTTATTGATTTGTTCGAAGGAGCAAATTAGGCCTTTGCTCTGGAGGCGCCCAAACAATTCATTTTGTGCTGCCTAGCTTGTCTCTCTGGTCACCGGCCTCTCAACAGATATTTCTTTCTAGGTTTAATTACCGCTGGTTACCTGCCTGGTGCTACAGCAGAAAACATGCAGTGCCCCTTTAATTGGCTGTCAGCTGGTTTAGGGCTACAGCTCATTGATTAGGGCATGATGGCTAATAAGACGTGAGGTCCCCGACACTTCCTTTATTGAAATGGATGAGATAGGGCCGTGGGAGGCAGTGACGCCACAAAGCTCACACCTGTGGCTATGTGGTGTTTTGGTATACAAGGAGCAAATGGCCATGTGTTATCTGCAAAATAGGCACTAAACTGAATAAAATGTTCATGAGTAGTTAATGAGAGTTAATGAGTAGTTAATTAACCCTCATATTTTTATGCAGTCTATTTTTGTCCATTCACTTGGCCTATGAAGAACCGCTGGCTATGCTTTATTTAGAAAGTAAATCCACTGCACTTTTGTTTATCTTCTCAGTCTCTCATGTTAATAAGTACATTATCCCAGACGAGACTCAAATACTCAATTCTCGTATTTTTTTTTACTCTATTTTACATTTGGCTCTCTTGTTGCAGACTGTTGAACATTTGTCTTTGGCAGTACTGCTATCCAGACTTGTGTCTGTAAGAGTTTTGGCAGATTCAACATTGCCTTCCCATTGCCCCTCCTACTCCGGGCCCCCTTCAGCCCCCCTCTTTCCCTCCTCACAGTTGTTCATGAATATGGATGGCAGGCAGGCCTTGCTAGCATCGTTAATGTGCTGCAAGTCCACATAAATCACATCAATATAAAAAAGTCCAAATGCTTTGCCACTAAAAGCTAGGTGATAACAAGAGGACTTGATAGGTATGCATGGGCAAAGTGTTATTAAGTAACGTGCTAAAGTTTAGACTTATTATAGGAAGAAATGACAAAGGATGCATATAAATTGGCATCAAATGAGATCTTGGCAGAACTACTGAGCTGGCCATCAAGGAAGCACCATACACAAAAAACACAGAGTAGATCTGTAACACAATGCCACTGTCTGTTACTGCATCTGTTTAGTGCTCAGAATATCTGTATCTTAACCCAAAATATATCTCACCTAAAACTCACTATTTGGCTGAAGCTCTTATTGAAAGTGACTTTCATTTGAATCATGTTACACATAAAGGTGAATTTAGTGTTATATTATATTGCACATCATGTATAAGAAATATTTCAAGCCATTTAGATTTACTTACTTTTGATTTACTGATCAGTATGGCTTATAGCTCATGAGAATCAGAAAACCATTATCTCAAATTTTTGTTTCATTTTGAGTTTGAGTACTGTATAAATAACATAACCACACAACCACAATGATGGGGAAGACTACTGACCTGACAGTTATCCAGAAGACAATCTTCAACCCCCTTTACAAAGAGGATAAGCCACAGAAGGTCGTTGTTGACTGTTCTTGGAGTCAAAGCATATTAATAGAAAGTTGACTGGAAGGAGGAAATGTGGTGGGAAAAGGTGCACACGCACCATGAACGACCCCAGCCTGTCAGTGCATCAAGAGAGCCTGTACATAGATCAGGAAGGTTCCTCTCCAGGAAGGTTCCATGACTGCAGCATTCCTAATATCAAGCCCCTTCTGAAGCAGACAGAGCATCAGAAGTGTCTTACCTGGGCTAAGGTGAAAAGAACTGGACTTTTGCGCAGTGCTTTCAAATGAAACTCGATTCTGCATTTCATTTGGAAATCAAACTCCTAGTGTCTCAAGTCAAGTCAAGTTAAGTCAAGCCTGGACAAAGTGTGGAGAGGCACAGAATCCAAAGTATCTGATTTCGAGTGTGTATTGTTCACATACAAACTTGTGGTTGTTTAGGGATGTATGAGGACATTTTTTGGAACTCAGTAAGGCTGTTTAGGTCAGGCTACTGAAGCAAACAAAAACATCCTTTATTGTACCTTTATATGCCATCATTTCTGTCTGCTGTGTTAACCTTGTAATGCTCGTAAATGTTTTAATTAAAATATGAAGAAGAATATGAAGAAATATGAAGAAGGTTCTTCACCTTCACTCCTCTCTATTACAAATGTGGCTCTTTATGGAACCATCCATAAACATTCTTCCCCAGTTTTTCAGAGGAATCACTTCATTTTTAGATTCCGAGAGCTGAACTTTGCAGCCAGTTACATGCCATTTTCCAGGCTACATATTTCTATGCAGACTGTGACTGATCAGTGAGAGGGGGTGGACTGATGATGTCACTGATCCAGATATTGGGTTAAAGAGGAACATGAGAAGCAAAGGTCTGCCAAGGTCTGCGCTCTCTCTTTCTTTGCTCACATAGTGTTCAAATTTCAAAATAAAAGTCCTGAAGAGGGACAATATGCATACATACATAATAAAATTATATTTAGCATTTAGAGTGTTTATTTGGACCACTGTCAAATTTTGAAGAACATATTATTATAAACATCCTTGCCACTTTATTCATTACAAATCATTACAACCCTCACAATTCTTGCATTTTCATCTCAAAAACATAATCCTGTTTACAACAGGATTTCTGAGACTTTTACCTGAGACTTTAAGTGTTTTATTCCTTATGAGCAAAAGAAAGAAAGAAAGAAAGAAAGAAAGAAAGAAAGAAAGAAAGAAAGAAAGAAATCTTAGGTGCAAGTAATTGTGAAACATGGTTAAATTCAAACAAATATATAAATTTATATACAAATTTGAGTAGCCTACACACAACATTTGGCATGTGTGACTGTCGCCTATACATTTTTTGTTGTTAATAAAAGTAAGTTAAACTATGAAAATATCCCACAAAATTAGCCAAAGGTTCTACAGTTTAAGTGTTTTAATGTGTTCTACAGATCAGCAGGCAGAAAGGAAAGGAAGTTTTAGTGTTTATGCACAGTGAGTGGTGATTATAGTGAATTTTGAAGACACAATGAAAAACAAGAATCTAAAGTACTGTACTTGTCTGTTTAGAGTATATGATTTGTTCATTCTCAATAATATATTCAAATTCTGTCACATTCTGTCTCTTCCATAGTAACTAGGGACATTCTCTTACCTCTCAAGCTCTTACCTTTGTCAAGCAGTAGACATTGTCACGTCAAATACAACACTTCGCCTTAGCTACAGCTCTGAAAAAAAAAACCAAAAAAAAAAAAACAAAACCAACATGCCATCAACTTCAGTTTGGCATCCCTGTTCCCTGAAACAAAGCGAGGTAGGGAGGGATGTTCCCCACTGCCTGTGTTCCTCCACTCTCTCTTCCACTACAGAATTCCTCTTGCAGGATGAGATCACAGTGTGATAAAGCATGCCCAAAGCCAGTCTCTGGCTCTCTTCCACTCTCAGAGAATGTATTTCTCTGCCTCAGCTGGAACAATGGTGACTGACACATGAAATAAAGATGCTTTCAGGCTGTCAGAATGCAGCAGATTAATTACATCACACATAGTTCCCTCACATATAGCCTGGCATGGCTTTAGATTCAAGACTGTTAAAGGGAATTTCTCATTTTCAGTGGCCGCTGGTTTTCAACACCTCCAGACCTCTGTCGTGGATGCATATGGTGTGGATGAATATTGATAGAGAGGATTCTGAACTTCTGCTGAAGGACTGCTGCAGTATCTTAGAAGTTGCTGGCTTTGGAGTTCAGGGAAGCTTCAGCCTTGTAGGGGGTCTGAAGTGTGGTCTTACAAGTTCCATAGAGCTGGCACTTGAGAGGTGCTTTTGTCTTTCAAAGTCAGAGGGGGATAGCATGCAAAATTCATAAAGCATGTGTGCCACAACCAAAGATAGCTGGAAGGGGTAAACAACACAGAAAGAGCAGTTGGTAGAAATGAATATGCTGACGGTCGTTACCGCTGACTCTCAGCTATTGTACCACCCACCTCTCTTTCTCTCTCTTTCTCTCTCTCTCTCTCTCTCTCTCTCTCTCTCTCTCTCTCTCTCTCTCTCTCCCTTCGTTAGAGAATTCTGTTTGCAATGATTTTCTCATCGGATGGATGGCCTGTCCTCACCCGCTAATCTGTTCACACTCCAATCAATCATTTCTGCTCTGAACCTAATTCAATACTGATGAATACGTCTGTGCATAATAAATATCTAAACATCAATTGTGTTCATTTATTTGTGTTCATTTTTTTCTGTTTGGTATTAGCGATAAGCTGTTTTTTCTGGTTAAGCCTCCTGGGTGAACATAAAACACAGGGAACACAACACAGTTTACACCAGCAGCACTTTCTAATAGAATTTTAATGAGGCCCAGGCCTTATTGTCCCCTTTATTGTATCACCATTTAATAATTTATCCATTTCAGGCAAAGGCTTATGAGATTATGGGTCAATATTGTGTCCAGAAGGTAAATGAATGCATGGAAAGCAATGAATGTTGGAGGAAGAACTAAAGGAAGAAGACTTTTCATGTATTCAGTGATTTATCAAGATAAACATAAATGTCTATAATTGGTCAACAAAGTAAGGTTTCTGCCAAGGTAACATATAATCTGTTACCTGAAATGAGATAATCTCTGATTCTTAACTAAAAAAACTGGTTCATCCTAATCTAAGCTTTCTAAGGTTTCTAAGGCATTGCCCCTGTATGTAGGTATCAGTAAGGTAAAGTATCAGTAAGTTGAGGCCTGTAGTGAAGTTTTCAACTGAAGGATCCTCAGTACAAACATGTGCAAAGATATAAAGCATATAGTGATAAAGTGTTAAGTGACATGATGTGTAAAGTAGTTGAGGTTAAAATATTAACCAGTAACTGTATAACCAGAAATTGTTTATACTGTCTATACTGTCTATATTCAGTAGTTGTATAATCCATAACTGTATAACCAAAGTATAAGTAAATATGCAGATATATATATATATATACATTGAAACCAGTACACACACATACATTTGTAATAATGAATAATGACTGTATAAACAGGTCATAAGATTAACTTGGCCACAGCGGCCTCAGAGTTAAAAAGTCTGATGGCTATTGGAACAAATGATCTGTGGAGTCTGTCAGTTGGGCAGTTAAGTGACCACAGGCTTCCACTGCACAAAGTCATCTACTTCATGATTGTGTGTAATGTGTAGAGTCTAGCTCCACTCTGATCACAACCTGGCCCGCCTGACCAGCTTGTCAAGCCACAGTGCATCTCTTCTCCGGATGCTACCTCCACAGCACACCACAGCATAAAAGAGTATGCAGGCAACAATGGAGTGGTAGAACAGATCATATTCGATTATGTCTCACTTGAAATCAAATTCAATAAACAAATCTGATTTGACCTGCACTATAAACAAATCTGAAGAAAGTTACTGTTCCTGTAGAAATTAGACATATATAACATGTTGTAGGAGCTGTTTTCGTGTTTGGATTAATGCTGTTGTTGACTGGTCTCTTTTTTAGCAAATGAATGCATTTGTTTTATTTAACCCTTATTTAATAAAATTAAAACCTCATGGGATTCAGTTTGTAATCTGGAAAAAACCTGACAAGGTGGTCAGGGGCAATTGTTCTCTCCAGTATATGAAGTGGACACACTTGTGGAGGCATGTTGAGTTAAGTGGTTCAACATGAAAAAGTGTTATTGATAAAGTACAAATAGTGAGCTTTTTTTTGATGGATGCTTTATTTTGATGCTTTTATGGTTCTTTTGTTTCTCTTGTCATGTTTGATTTGTTTTTAATTTCCTTTGGGATGTGAATCACCAGATTAACTCTGCTGAAATCTTGCTGAATTGCTGAAAATGATAGTGGCTAACCCAATCAAATAGCCTTAACAGCCCCACTCTCCCACTCCCTGCTGAATTTGATTAGAGGAGAGTGAATGCTGATATTAACCTGGTGATGTAATTACCACTGCAGGATGAGTGTTAATGCAGTTTTTAGGCATGCTGAATATTCCCCAATCCGATTAGGCTCTTACACCTCCCTCTGGACTGGGTCCTGTGTAATTTGTAATGGAGAAGACCAGTGCTATATCTCTTTGTCTTTGAGGTGACTTTGTGGGGGGAGAGAAGCGGTCTACCTGACCCTGACCTTTGCCGTCAGGTTTAGTTATGGTCATCCTCTGCTCTAATGTCTTTGGTCAGTTTGTGGCAGCTCGACCTGTATTGACTGTGGCTTTGAAGGGAGGGGAACATCAAGGGCCACCACAAGCCAAGAACAACTGGTCCTTCATTTTTCACAACTGTTCATCATGGGTTTGAGCACCTGCATCAACAGAATCCATTCTATTCTTGTATCTTTAGTATGCTGTACATTTCCTGACAGACAAATCCTTCACATGGAATATGTTTACAATCCAGGGCTTTCTGTAGCCCATCCAGATTTAAGTTCCTTTTTCCTGTGTATATGTGACCTTAAGGGCAGAATAACTGGAACATCATAATGTAACAGCATGTGAAAAGAAATTCATGGGAGAATATTTTAAAAATAAATAGTGTTATAATTAAAAATCCAATAAGCCTTCGCTCACAAAAGTAGCCAAGAGCAGTTGTTTCTGTGGAAGAGACTCTGTATGTCTGCCTGTGTGAATATTTCATTATTTGCATGGTCCTGGACCATGATTGTGGCTCAAGGTCATGAATAGAGAAACAGGGCCACAACAATAAGCAACCATGTCCATACCAGCCCAGGTTGGCTCCAATGAAATTACACACTTGAGGGAATGATGAGTATGACACGGCTGACTCCATATCACCACAAGCAGGTGATAACTGGAAGACAAATAGGGCAGAAAACAGGGAGTGACAATTTTACCATACATTTTACCCAATGTATTAAATTCATTAACAGCAAAAAAAAGTTATTGATAAACAGATAAACAATAATTGTTCTCTGTAGAGGTTTTTGTACTTTTTTTGTGAAAACCAAGAAAACCACTGTAGTTATCAATAAATAATTCAACCTGATATTTTATATAGTAATGATATTATTTATTTATTTATTTATTTATTTATTTATTTTTCATGTCATTCTTTTGTCAGTGATTGTTTGGCAGGCCATCACAAGACATCCCATAATTTACCTTCAAAGCATGCTCCAGCGGTAATGCTGAATAAATGATGTAGCATCTTGTGCTACTGTCTATAATGATTATATGTACATAATATAAGCGCAGCCTACAGTACATGGTCTGTAAGACTGCTTGAGTTGGTTTTGGCTCACTATGGTTATTCTCATCTCCTCCTTTGTTGCTCCCTTTACTCCTGATGCTCGGTCTATCTTGGCATTCTGAGCATGCTTTGTTTGGAGTGATGCCTGTGTGCCTCTAGTGCTTTTGGTTGAGTGCCTGCCTTTTGTCACAGTGCATGGCATGTCACACTCATGCATGTGTGATATCAAACCAGCTTCCTTTCTATTGTTTATTTTTTATCATTCTTTCCATTTATCCAATACCATCACAACATTGAAAAGTAGATCTTGTAAAATATACCATTCACACATATTTCATATGTGTAAATAAGCTGTAAAACAGACCAAATTACTTTTGTGAGGTCATCATCAACTCAGTTACAACATAAATACAGAACAGGCCAAACCTGTTCACACTGAAATCACATTGTTTTTTGAAGCATTTTAAGGCCAATCCCATTTGCATTTGACTGTTCCAACTTGTGCTTGATCTGCACTTTGCAGACACCAACGTCTTGTTCTAGGATTCATAACTCAATCAGAGTAACCTACAGACATGACACTCATTTCAAAACAAACTATAAGACTTGCTCTGTCCATGTATAAACATGTATGTCTTTTTTGCTCACACAGTGTTCAAATTTCAGACTAATATTCAAGAGAAGAGATAATACTGATGTATATATAATAAAATAATAAACATTCAGGATATATTTTTATGTTATTTGGACAACTTTCAAGTATTTTGAAGAACTTGTTATTATAAATATCCTTGTCAATTTAATCATTACACATTAATGCATGAAAATAAAAAAAAATTCAATTTCCAACAGGATTTCTTAGATGTATTTAGTCCTTATAAGCAAAAAACACAGAAACTTGTAAAAAAGATCATACAGATGTCTATATTCTCATCATTATTACATCTGAAATGAAGACAAGTTTGAGTAACCTAGTATCTCCTAGGTAACAATTTCTGACACAGGTGTCTCCAATAAATACTTTCCTTATTTTTTGTGATATAAAAATATGTCAAACTAGAAAAACATCCCAAAAGTTTGCCCTAGTGTTCTAAAGGAGAATGAAAATGGTCCTGTAAAATGAAAATGGTGGGAAAACAGCAAAGAGGAGGATACTGGTAAAGGTTTATAGAGTGATTAAAAAATGTCCAGTGGGTAGAAGCTCTGAAATGATCTGTTGACTGAGAATGGCCAGACTGGTTTGAGCTCACATGAAGGCTACAGTTGCCCTATAAGCCCAGGCCACATAACATATCCCATACATACATATCCCATGACCTTTGGCACATCCGTGTAGTCTCCACATGGAATTGTTCAGTGAATGAATATACTCTAGCTAATACTTACTTTGTACATTTAGCTCTTTTATATACACTGCTTGGACATTCTAACTGCCCTTTGGGGAGTAGTGAAAATTTATCTCTGTACATATTTTCTAGTTCTAATAGATCACATATTTTATTTATCTTGGAAGTGGCTATTAAGTTGTCTTTTTGAACATCACTATAGAGCTGCTGGGCTGGGAAAGTGCTCACAGCAGTAAATGTGTTCAATAAGCTTTCAGGGACAGCATAGCAAACTGAAATCTGCATTGCTTTGTAGCTCATCAATACAACTGACCGAGCCAAATCCATGAAACCAAAGCTCACTCCAATCAGGCATTAATTATCTTATAAATTACATCTGGTGCCTCCCGAAATACAGGCTGTGGCAATCACTTTAGGTGACAGTGTGTCCTCTGTACTGTCATGTTAATGGCACATTTGCATGCTTTTTGCTTGTTGCTGACAACAGTTTTGTGTAAAAGTAATGTGTTAATATATTGCCCTTGTTGGATTAGTAAGTGATGTTTAGTGGTTCAGATTGATCTTAATGGAATGTTTGACATAGCAATGACCCCAAAGACAACCTTGACAGAAGTGCATGTAATAGGTATGGGTTACTTTTGGATCTATAGCAGTATAAAATGGATCAAACAAGTGAAATGCATTTGATCAGAATGGTAATGAATTGGCAGACTGGCCGATTTTCCGAATTGGAGAGGCATGCCAAACCCTGCCAAAATCCTCATTTACACACTGACATGTCAGCACTTTGTATGAGCTGATTCAATACAAGCGTGCTGACTTAATTACACACAGCGCCAGTCAATAGTCTCTGCATAACAGACAAGATGTCCAAATGACAGAGATTAAATTAGTGCAGATTTCCTGTTCAGATTGTTGTAGTCTGCTTTTTTTTATCTTGTGTTTTGTGTTAGAGCATGATTACTGGAAAATGAAAAATAGACAATTCAGACAAAATACCATTTTGTTTCTGAGTGTTTTGCTCTTGTAAGTTAAAGCATCTATAAAATCATGGCTGTATTCAGCGTATTACTTTTCGACAAGTATTGAGTCTAAGGAGGGCTCAGAAACAAAGGCAATTCCTTATTGTAGAACTGATATTTCAACATTTCTGTTCTTGTAATCCAACTGCAGCACATCATTCCTTGACCAGGCAATTCAGTTCCTTGTAGATAAACTGCATTAAAACCCAATATAATTGAATAGTAGGTTTCAAAGCTATTAGACTTGACATTGTGTGTATGTTGGTATTCATTCAGACATGTTCAAATATGAAAGAATTCAAAAAAAGACATGGTTGTCTATTGCATGCTGAAATATTATAAGGGATTATTTTCAGAAAACATTTATATAATAAGCTCAGGCAAATGTCAGAAAAGACACTTCAACCTAGCTTTAGGTGCCTCCTCAATTTTCAACAAATGGATGTAAACTCATGCAAAAATGCATGAATATCGCTATGGTTATAATTTTGGTTAAGGTTTGATCAAGGGCGGGATTGGGGTGTCTGTCCCTTTGTCCAGTCAAATGGATGGACAGCCCCCCCATGGACCCTCTACTGTCTCAGTGACCCACACCCATAGCGGCTCATCTATATATACTGTATATGTGTGTGTGTGTGTGTGTGTGTGTGTGTGTGTGTGTGTGTGTGTGTGTGTGTGTGTGTGTGTGTGTGTGTGTGTGTGTGTGTGTTTAACACAGATTTCAGTCTTAACTGGCACAACTGCCAACTGAAAGTCAGACCAAACCAGACTATGGTGGTTGAAACCAACATAGCTCAAATTACTGTGGTATGGTTTAGCACTTTCAGGAAATGGTGGTACTTTTTAACAAACAATCAAACGAGGTTTTAGTTCATTTGATGATGCATCGTACCATGTTAGCTCAATTCATAGCCTCTATCACTGTATGGGAAATGTTTCCCTTAAAGCAGTTATTTGCAGACTGTTTTCCAGTAAAGGTCTAACTAAGGCAATAATGTAATTTGTGTTTAGTCACTAATTATAATAAGATTTCAAAAATGTAACTGTAATGTGTTGCATTAATTCATTGGAGGGAAAAGTGAGCACACATGCATCAAATATTGCAATGCTTTTTCTAATATTGTACAACACATATATACAGAAACAATTCTATAGACAATGGCAGCAGCAGTCATAAGAGTTTGACATGGCCTCAGACTTCTTTGAAGAATATCTCCCAACAGATTAACACTAATGTAATCCTTTGGAATTGGCACACATGGCACACATTGGCACACGTGAGGCTTATGGCATTGTTTATGTTGTTTGTCACATTAAGGCAGAGTAAAATTACAACATGAAGAATATGATGGGGAAAACATTATAACACAGCTCTCTTAATTTTTTCCCATGCACTTAAACCTGAGACCTCACAATCATACCGTGATTAGTAGGCAATGGTTTGCAGTTTGTGATTAGCTTTGGCGTAACTAAGCTGAAAAATCATTCTATATATGTGCACCTGGCCCTGAGATTTTGTAGATATAAAAAAGAGATGGTAGTGCTGTGCTCATGTCACTGTGAGGTCTGTGTTAAAAGGACACCTACAAGCCAAAGTTTGATGTTCATCTCAGAATAACATTGCTGAGAAGGAAAGCTAAAATGATAGTCCACATGTCTTTCCTATGGGGAGCTTGGTAGCCGGGCTGCAAACCAAACCAGGTTTATGGTAATTACTCTGAATAGAACCCATGAATTATTCAGTATTTGGCAACCACCAGGAGAAGCTTTATCCCAAGCTACCATCAACTGAACACCTGTGCTCAGAATACGGCCACTAGGCAAAAATGTCCCTGAAAACTTTGATTGCTAGCTAAAATTAGATGAAATGTATGTGCTCATTTTGACAAAATTATGCAACAATCCCATGGGTCAACATTATGGTTTCACATAACATAGCCTCCCTTCAATCTCTCCACGTATCAGCTCATATATATTCCACCGTTTTCCTCTGTTAGTTTAGAACTGCATGCATATTTATGCCTGGTTTCCACACACATGTCTATACTGTTGTTCCGCGTAGTGTAGGAATTAATTGCAGGCGCACACAGAATGTAGTAATTATGAGGGAGGGGCTGGTGATATGTGCTGCATTATAATTAGTGCTGGTAAATAAATAAGTAGTCTTGGGGGATCTTATTTGGCAGAAATGCTGTTCTGTGCCATGCACAAAAAAATAAGTACAAATAAATAAATCTGGTTTGTTTTACAGTGTTGGAAATACTGCTTTTAATGATTCTATAGACAGGCATTGCATGGTAGCCAAAGGAAAAACAGATGGACCATCAAATATCAGAGCACCAGTGAGTGTGTGGTGATTTAAAGAAACAGTGTTTGACCAGCAATGAATGACATCAAAAATATGAAAGGGGAATATAAGGTACTTTTTTGTTCATTTGTTCATTCATTTATTTATTTATTTATTTCAGATCTCATAAACTGACATGTCTATTTCTTTGTGTGGGATTTTGTCAGGAATCCGCTGCTAATTGACATACACACTTACCTTCTTAGTGCATCTCATATATTTTTCATGAAGAATATTTTTTTCAGTTGCCAAATAAGATAACGGGGGGTTTCATTCCCACCATCAAGTCACAGACATCCCCCACCAGTTTATTCACTAAATAAGTGCAAACTGCTCCAAATGCAGGAATTTTAAACAACTCCTTCAAATATTGTCTCAATGTCTTGAGTTAAAATAATCCATTAAAAGACCATCAATCTATAAAAACTCTGTGAAATGTATTAATTGATGTAAATGTGTACTGCATGCAGAAATAACATGCTTTCGGTGCACTAAATTCATTATTCAATTAATACTGCAAATAATGATTACAGATATTTTAGGTTCTTGCAAGAGTACATTTGGTAGAGTTGAATACAGGTTTCCTATAATGTAAACTGTATATACCTTGGTATATTTGAATAATGAAAGTTCAGTATATGGATGTAACATACCTTGAACCACCATTTATTTATGCCCCCCAAACATACATACACCAAGCCCACCAGCTTAAGCCCTAGTTGAAAACTGATGAAGCAGTAAAATGGCAACTTCAGAATAATGTAGTGTTGTTCATACTGGAGAGCAGCACATCACCTCCAGACTCATATAGTTATGAGTCTGGGCTTAGATTGGACAGAGCTTAATGGCCACAGTTCTCTCCATATTCAGAACTATCTCAACTGGAGGTAAACACATGGGTACGGGCTTCTTACCAGTAAGTAAGAATTGGCTATTGCAGCACATCATAGGACCCAAGAAAAAGACAGCAACACTATCCAGTAAGATAGTAAGGATCACAGTGTTTAAACTTTACTATAAAATGTGTGGTCATAATGTAATAAACCAACCAGGAAGCTAATTTGTTGTTTTCTCCAAAAAAAGAAAACTAGTGGATTTCATTACAAGGTAAAACATAGAGTTGCAAATAGGCTAAATATTTTTGCCCCAAACAAAGTCATATATTTGATATTTATACATTAAACAATGAACATCAGTAGTTTTCTATAAATGCATAAATCCCAATATTCTATTTTTTAGATGTACTGCTATATGTGTGAGATTTTTTTAGCTGTTAAAATTATATAGATTGTTTTTTATCATTATGAGGCCAGTGTAAAAAAAAAGCCTATAACCCAAAGTTTGATATTCTCCACAGAAAGAAGGCTAAAATGATAGTCCAAATGTCTTCATATGGGATCTTTTTAGCTTGACCTCAAACCAAACCAGATACATGGTTTGTCTACAGTAGCTGTTTTCCTCAGGGACTTCAAAGCAGCTCACAAAAAAACAAACAAAAAAAAACGACCAAACAAATAAACAAACAAACAAAAAAACACAGCTAAAGAATCTGGAAAAATCAGGTAATCCCTGAGAAACTGTTTGAAACCACTGGTCTACTGTGGTATGTAGAAGGCTGAGTTTATGTAAAATTAGCAAATTAATGTACACTGTACCTTGAAAAAGCACAACAAAATAAGCCTCAGCTTCAAAAGCCCATCTCTGCTCAGCACAACAGGTTCTACACTCCTGTTGAATGAATGAGCAATGTAACACCAGCACTCCACCCACATTATTCAGATTTTCTGCACTCCTCCAGTTTGTGTAATAAAGAATCCCTTTCAATATGCTACACCATTGAATGTCTCACCATCGTGATATGTAGACATGTTCTTCCTCTAACTCTACACGGCCCATTAATCAGAGTGATGGCATAATCGACACGAAACGCACAACAAGCAAAACTTGCCCTGAACTCTCAGTGAAGCAGACAGGCTGATTCATGGTCCCAGTCTGGCCAATCTGCAACATTCTTCACCTGGCTCTTCAGCCCCAAAACTGATCTGGCTGACACATATTTAACCCAGAGATGAATGGGGCATTGGCCTGTGCCCATGTGTCACTGTAGTGCTTGTAGCTGGCTGAAATAAATAATGTGAGCAGCAGACTGAGCTCTAGACAGTGCATCAGAGCAGACCTAAAAACCGGGGTAATGCTGTAGGGTCTTAAATCACCAGCAGAGAAATATGAGCTCAAGGTTATTGAGCGCTGGCTGAGTGATAGAGACTTCCAACATGCCAGGCTGCTCCAGAAATGAGATTTTACTTTACAGAGTGTCATCCTCAGCCCTGCGGCTGTGTCTGGTGAAGAAGGAACCCTGGATTTATTCCTCTGTGTTCAGTAGTTATAGCTATTCAATACGTATTCATTGTTAACACTTTAGTTTAAGGACTGAGTGTTAGAGCTACGACAGCCACTGAGCATGACAGGAAATAGTCAAAGACTTCAGTCTAGCACACTGCAATCATGGTATATTTAAGGAATATTCCATTAGTTTTTATCTACTGTATATTAAGTTTTGACAGACAAAAAAAATATTCATAGAAACAAAGAAAAGACCAGAAAAACTTTGAATTGAAGCACACTTGTTAGTTATGATCAGATCAGATCAGAGAGTCTTACCAAAGCTGGTCTTATTTTTTCCTTATTATTAAGCATCACAACAACAATCAAATCCAGATAACTTCATTTTCTCCCAATATCCATCACATTCACAAAACAGCCTGTCAAAACTTCAGTGTATCTACATTTCCATCAATATCATGTTTCTTCTATGGAAAGCCACTGGCATTATCAGGATGTCATCTTGGGTAAGCCTGTCGCATTAAATACATTATCTACTTATTTTACATTTTATGGACGGGCTCTTGATCACTTGATGTTGAGTGCAAGCATATCAGTGTGTACACATGTAAATAGTATCTGTAGTAAACAATCACATGCTACGGATACAGCAGATAGAGATAACGTTGAAAATGCTGATATGTTCCTTTAAAAGCTTTTGCTGTGGAATGATCTTGAGAAAATGATGAAAAAGGAGAGGAACGTAGAGGGGAAGGGGTGAACTCAGAATTTAGGAGGGACAGCTGCCACCCCCTCAAGCAGGTACTTTACCCAAGCGGTTGTAGTAAAAAGCCCATCTGTTTGGAGAAAGGTTCACAATTTTGTCACTGCGTTTGGCCAAAGGCATTTCAGTGTGTGTGTGTATGTATGTGTTTTTGTGTGTGTGTGTGTGTGTGTGTGTGTGTGTGTGTGTGTGTGTGTGTGTGTGTGTGTGTGTGTGTGTGTGTGTGATAAGCATGTGTTGCTGGCGATGCTTTCTAGGGCCTATGAAGAAGAAGTCCCGTAGTGATCCTGCAACTCGCAGACATAACACAGCCTGTCATTATTACTCTCATCCCACATGTCACCACAGATGGGGGCGATCCAAATTTACACACTTGTGCTGTCCCTCTCTGTTCAGACATTTCTGTGTCACTTGTCTCAGTGGGAGAGTAGAAGATCCATCCCACCCCACCCAAATTGAACCCCCTTCCCCATTATGATGCACACAACTGTCATACAGATCTTTCTTTGTGAGCACATCAATACCACAAGCTCTTAGTTATGATGAATCCAACCTATCCCTACTCGTTCCTTTTTTTGTTCTGTACTGAATCTCCAGGTACAATAAAGTGCCAAAGCCTGTGATATTGCAAAAGGGTAAGATGGAGGATTAAGCGCCTCCCACATACAATATACTGATATTTATTATCATTTTTATTTCATTTATTATTTGAAACAATTTGTTGTTGCATTTATGCTATACTATCATGACATAAAAGTAAAAGTACATCTTTATTTTGTAAGCAAAGAGCACAAGCTAATACAGATGCCATGCATTAATATGGCATTCTAGCATGTAATGTACAAGATAAAGCCAAGAGCTCCCTTAAAGCAAGCCCAGGAGCCAAAGTCTACATGTAATATTCAGCAGACAAATGTGGTTTACATTCTAGTGATAATTATTTGACTATATTAGGAGTTATAAACCCAAAAAGCTCTTATGATGCTTATAATATATATATATATATATATATATATATATATATATATATATATATTTAAAAACTTGCACAAGAACATATTCAAGTAATAAAGGGGGTATTACTTGTGTACAGGACTCAGAGGTAGGTCTATTATGGCTGTAATCTGGTGACATGAGAGATAATGGCTAAATGCATTGCTCACTAGCAGAGCAAGTAGAATGTTTTGAAAGCAGAGTCTCATTGTTCTCAAAGAGCTCTAACACATCTCTCCATTTTCACACCATTCAACTCCATTTAGACTACAAATTGCAGCCTGTCTATCTCTATGAAAAAACGTCTACCGGGGCCGAACGACAAAACTTGTCTCCGTCTCTCACTCCCTCACCCCAGTTGCCTAATTTAAGTTAGAAAATAGGATGGTTTCCCATCGGCTTCAATCTTGACATGAAGAGTTGCAGGTGTACTATTGTGTGTGTGTGTGTGTGTGTGTGTGTGTGTGTGTGTGTGTGTGTGTGTGTGTGTGTGTGTGTGTGTGTGCGTGTGCATACTCCATACAGCGAGATTCTGGGGCATAAATGACACTGCCTCCACTTGGGAGCTACAAACCATCATCATCTCTGTCCTTGTAGGATGTCCTCTGTGCTTCAAGGTCGTTTATTAAGTCTAACAGGACCATAAAATGGCAGTCTGTGTGAGACAGACAGAGCATTTTCTCACCTCAAAGAGCTCAGGATATCTGTGATGCAGCTCCATTTTCTCTTATTTACTTAACCTTCAGGACATGCATTTAGTTTATTTCTGCAAATGCTCAGAAATCTGAACTATCTGAAATAATCTGAAATAATCTGAACTATCAATACAGATAGAATCTTACTCAGTCTGGTTATGGGTTATAATTCTCAACCACCAATTAAAATCTTTTATTAATGCTTTGAGTAACATTTTGTTTCATTTAGCTATTCGGATATAATCAAATAATTACATATTTAATTACATAGTTTCATGCAATGACAGATCATATTAAAAATTTCAAATAAAATCTTATAACAATATAATAAATCATGCAGAGACATCACAAGGTCAGGTTTAGGGGGACTTTATCCATCAAAAATGACCCCTTATCTCCAAATGTAAATATATTTTAATTTTTCTCAAGCTCCATTAATTTCAACTGTATGACTGAATCTGCATTAGTAGGATGCTAGAACCTGGAAGAAGTTATTATAACTTATTTATAAATTATTATTATTATTATTATTATTATTATTATTATTATTATTATTATTATTATACATTATTGATACAACATTAATAACTAGTGTCATCAAACACTATTAGACAAAATTAGAAGATTTTGCTAATTTTCATGAAATTTTGAATGGTCTATGCCTTGAGTTCTTTTAAAAATTTGAATGAAAAAAAGGAGTGTCCACAGAGTATTCCTGCCTTGCAATCCTTGATTTAAGGCAGGCCGCAGACCCACCACAACTCCGACTAGGAAGAAGCTGACAAGTAGACAGATGCATGAATGAAGTGAGATAAATAATGCATACAGTAGGAGGAAACACAGCTCCTTTCCATGTGCAGGACTGGGGTTCAGCTTCTTGCCCAAGCAAACAGACTATACTAGTAAGACCCATAGCAAAGCCCCTAGACTTCTAACACTGCAATCACCTCCATAAAAACAGACTACGAGGAGACAGTCTACTCTAGGTCTTCCTCTGGATATGAAAGCCATGGAGTCTTGAATATAAATACAATAATTGTTTGGATGAAAATAACCACTTAAAATCAGGGAAACACAACACTATATAGTTCAGGCTGAGGCACTTTTTCTGTTGGCCCGCACTCGGTCTTGGTGTCTCATTAGTTGTGCTTTGCTCACCTGGAGCAGTGTTCTGTCTGTCTGCCACTGGAATATTCAATCCCCTAAGCCTTGATCAATGGGCAGAAAGTGTGCAGTCATTTTAGTTAATTAAAAGCTTGAGGGAACCAGACGAGCAGGGCTTCACATCCCACATTTTGGGCCCCTGTAATTAACGACTGCACAGTGTAGCATGGCTGCTAGCTACTAGCTACATCCTGCCAATGTGTTTGAATATTCATCAGACATTGTTAAAGGCAGTCTGAGCACTGTTGTTTGCGGACGTGTGCTGTCACCCCTTAGGGGGTCCCGTCCCCTGCCAGCGATTCCTATCAGGAGTGAGGTGGAGAAGGGTGGGGATGCCATTTAAAAATGAACGATCAGACAATGCAAATGTAAAATATATCCTGCAAAATAAGCTCAGTCTGTGGGCTTAGACACGTGTGAAATCCACAAACAAAAAAAGAAAGCCAACTGTACATGGAACACACACTTATACATGATCTCAAAGGCCCTCTTCTCTTTTACCATCTATGGTAGATTTAGCAAAGATATGGGGATTTACTAATTCTTGTGTTCTGTGTTGGGATGGTAGAATATTCCAATCAGACATGGCTAATTATCTTTTGCAAGATAGCTTGCTTTGGTTTGGCAGAAAGAAAGAAACAGCCATTGGTGAGGTGTTATTGGCAACAGTAAAATATGCTTGAATACACTGGAGTAATGGAGAGAAATAGAGGGAACGAGAAAGCAGAGGCAACATCAAATCCCATCCGATTAGCGAGAGACAGGGAAAAACACCCGTTGTTGTAAGCACATGCTTTTCTATGATTCTCACACCACAGATTGTATATTAAAAATATCATCATGGTTCCAGCAATGCACCACCAAGTCATGATTTAGCATTGATGGAGAGAAGAACAGAATCCAGATGGCACATTATCTTACTGGACAGACACTCAGTTCATTTGGACTGGAAAGCCCATCATTTTCCTCTAAAGTATGAGAGAATGCCAAGTTATACAAAAATGAACACATTAACTTACTTTTATTTCTCAGCCTGAGATTTTCTGGCTTTTAGTAAAAGAATCATTTTTATTCTTCATTCTTCCTCACTTATCCATGTTCTACCCATGAACACATTCTTCTGCAGTGTCAGATGCAAGATCAGACAAGCTTTACAGAAAGATTTACATTAAATGTAGCTCAGATTTTGTAAAAATCTAATCTAAATACAGATGTCCATTTTATCCATTTTTAGATTTGAACCCTGCAGCTGCTCTGTACACTGTATAAATAATTCTGGATGAACAGACTGATAGAAATGCTCTAAAATGACTTAAGTTATGAATATTTTGTGCCTTCTCGTGTAAAGTTGCCTTTTGGAGATATATATATTTATATTTATCTTCTTATTTTTTATAATTATTAGTATTTTGGTGATTTTGAACAACACTTGCTGCAGGACACTACACTGAACTGAAGCACCAAAAATGTAAAATTGCCTGTAATTGCCACGCACAGACCTTAGGGTGTTCTCTGTGTCACTATCTCTTGGTACGTATGTCATTTAGTTGCTCTGTCTCGCTACAAAGTTTGCAAAATTACAAAGTCATAGAAATGACCACCTACAGTACTAGAGCACCCATATTCAAATGAAAGAAACTGCAGTTTGAAAGCTTGTAGAGGGTTATACGCTTTCAAACTGCAGTTTCTTTCATTTGTTTCTTTGTTACAGCTTATAAACTTGCAAAGCAATGAGATTTAATGGTCAATTCCATAACTATTGGAAGATGATTGAATATTGCATATTACAGACTAATCACCTACCAGTTTGCTGTGGTACTTTGTGCTCAACACATGTATGAAGCTTCTGTGTGACAACTGCGGTTATTTGTTTTCTCTGCATTTGGATTACAGGTGAATGTAGTTTTTGTGCAAAGTGTAGCAAGATATTCAGGATCAATGGGATTTTTGCAGGCATTCTGAAAAGCTTTTTTTGTTTTGTTTTTTCATCTTTTATTTTTTTTTCCTCACAGAAAACCTTCTGTATATCTGACAGGCATGTTTTGGACATTTACATCAATAGATTAGACACTAACATGGCTCCAGCATGTGCTTGGACATGATAGCTGTGCTAAATGTGTGAGAATTGGCCCATTTAGTGCATAAATGTGACAAGCTACCTGAGCCTGCATTTATTGAACATATGGCATGTGAATCTGCCATAGCCTCTGAAAAGAGACTAAAATATCACCATGCTTCACTTAAACCTTAACTGCCTTCTTGCTGTGAATAGAAGATATACACCAAAACGCTGCAACACAAATTGCTTATTTAGCGCAACCTCGCTATTACTTACACCTCTGATTTAATGTTGCCTGGATTTGTATGTAAGCATTTCTCTACCATAGTCAAAGAGACTCATTTAAAATCCGATACATGCTTATGTTATATATAATACATACAGTGCATCTGGAAAGTATTCACAGCACTTCACTTATTAAAACTTTTGTTGTTACAGCCTTATTCCAAAATGGATTCAATTAATTCCCCTCCTCAAGATTCTGCCCCCTAAGTGAGAAGAGTTTGTTTGAAATCTGACATTTATTAAAAACAAAACACAAAAATATAACATTACTGAGTATTCAGAGCCTTTGCTGATCATCCTTCAGGTGTTTCTACAGCTTGATTGGAAACCTGTGGTAAATTCAGTTGACTGTAATTTGTTAAGACACACATCTGTAGACCTCCGAGGAATGTATCAACTGTAGCTTGAGACATTCTGCAAAGAAGAATTGGAGAAACTTGAGGCTTTAATTGCTGCCAAAGGTGCTTCAACAAAGTGTTGGGCAAAGGCTGTGAATACGTACGTACATGTTATGTTTTTCTGTTTTTAAATAATTTTACAAAGATGTCAAAAAACCATTTCTTACTTTCAAAAGTCAGAGGTCAGAGCTGTCAGACAGTCTAGGGTCAAAGTCCACAGCAAACACAATATTCAGGCAAAAGGTGGAGAAAAGACAGGAAACAATACACCATAAACTTTGCAATGTTTGATTGTTCCTGGGGAACAAGAGTGTTTAGGTGTGCCAGGTTGCAGGAGTAATCAAATCCTATGAGTCTGATCACTGAGGGAGGTTTTCTGAGACAAAAAGTGATTTTAGTCTGTATAAGCCACAAACAATAACACCAAATACTAACTAACTAACTAACTAACTAACTAACTAACTAACTAACTAACTAACTAACTAACTAACTAAATAAATAAATAAATAAATAAATAAATAAATGTAGGTGCAAGTCAAACGATCAAGACAATATAATTTGAAAATCTTTAGAAAAAAGTAAGCCAAATTACACAAACATCCCCCAAAATTAGCCTCAGGTTCTAAAGGTTAAAAAAATTGTAAATTGTAAATGAGAAACATGTAAAGGACCTGAGTCAAAAAAGTGTCAAAACCTCCATCAAATCTACATAAAATATTCAACTGTATGATGAAGTCAAGAAGCATTTAACAGCCTTTAAGGGTGTAAATTGTAAGGCCATTTTTCTGTCACCATAGCAATCCTATTCTGTCTGGTATAATACTTCATTTGTAACTCAAACAAATGTAACTTAAAAATTGACAGCAGTGCTTTTCTTCATTTTTTCTGTTGAACACAGAGAAAGAGAAAGCAGGTCTGCATGCCTTTCAGTAGACTTGGAAGCAGTTGGCTGTCACCTGGAGGTGCTCCCTGTCCCTCAGGGCAAAAGATTTGTGCTCTATGAGTCTCTGACAGGCTTTTGGCTCATTACATTGAAATGTCTTTGTTTCGCTTTCACTTCAGTTTTGCCAGATTCATTTAACATTTTGACAAAGTGAGTCTATTGGTTTCAGGTGGAAATACAGATCTGAGACTGGGCATGTATTCTACAGTTTATACTGTGTACATTCATTTATCTTACAGTTTCGTTTAGATTTTCAAATTTTAATTCAGTCAATTCTTTTATCCAGAAAAGGGGTTTATTATAGTTAGATCTAGACACATTAATAAAAATCTGGTCATTAAGTCTGGAATATTTTTTTATGTTGACTTAAGTAAGAAGTAAGAAGTATTTTCCTTCTCTCGTAAAGCTGCACATTTGGAGAAATAGTGTTTCATGTAGTCACTGATGACAGACAAGCTTGTAGTACTCTGAATGTCATATTAGTAGCAGTAAAGTGTAGTAAGTTATATATATATTAAGGACTTCACCAGTGGTTCTTTCAAAATGATCAATGATCAAAATGACATATCATTTATTACCGAATCTTTATATGTAGAGATTTGGAAGTGTCAATTATCCAACAACGTGATTTGGAGAGAGTGTCATCCAGAGAGAGCATTACCAATTTTGATCACTCAGCATGACCTGGGTTTCAAACATACGATCCTCAGATCCACAGCACATTAGACCACTGAGCCTCTCTGAGTCTGTTCTAGGTTGCAGCATAATGCAGCTGGACGTGGACAGTCCTGCAGTGAATAACAGGGTACCAAATGCAGCTATCTAGATGCAATCTAGCATAGCCAGTCCATCTACCATGTGTTGTTTGGGTGAGTAGAACGTAGCCAATGCAAACAGGGAAAATACATCAAACTCCTTACAGATAGACCAGAGTGAGAATTAAGACCACAACCCAAAGAACCTGGAGATGTGAAACACACAGAATACCTGCTGCAAAACCAGGCCTCCATTCCCATGATCCATGGCCAAGTCTCATTCTGAACTAGTTGAAAATAGTGGTCACTCACTGTTCACTGTTCACTCACAATAAACTTGGCCAAAAAAACTTGGTATGTACCTCATTCATGCATACTAACAGAGTGGGCTGATATCACAACATGGCCTGAGGTTACCTACATTGATGTACCTACACCTATATATATATATATATATATATATATAAAGACAATATAGTGAACTCTCTCCATGAAAGGTTACACTAGAAAGTGGGAGGTGTCATGTATACTGTATATAAGTATAATATATAAGTACATCATGCTTTGAATACATATATGAGCTCAGGAGAAACAAACTTTTGCAGAACAAATCTGCAAATCTATGAAAATATGAACTCTGCTTCTGATTCTGATCCATTTACCTCAAGCTCAAATACAGTATGTGGTTTATTCATGGTGAATCTTGGGGTAACTACTACAGTGTTCAAATAGTATTAACTTACAAACCTTTTAAATCTGCATTTAAATGGACTCTACTTTTAAACAAAGCAAAGAGCCCATCCCTGAAAGCCAGAACATACATGTTAAATATCTGCAATATTCTCTGTGTAGTGAACTAACAGACCACACCTCTCTTGCTGTGTCTTCTCTCCTCGCCTGCTGGCACACATTTGCATCCTGTCTGATCCCATTATATCTCGGAGGCAGCATGCCCTGGTCAGCCACCATCGAGATGCAGAGATGGGCAAGCGTCCCTGTGCAAGGGGACACAGGGAACAGGAGAGTGTGAGAGTGCATCGCACTGATTAAAAAAGCACTCATGTCAGAGGAGAGAAGCTCAGATAGACAGAAAAAAGGGCTTAGGGCAATGGACATCTGCCCTTTAGAGGACGCAAACAGATGGACATCTGTGTGGGCTGTTACAGCTCAATAAAGAGAGAAAAATTTAGAAAACTGAGAGGAAAAATAACCCCGGCCTTTCCACATTTAGGTCAAATGCACTAGTCTCCAACTTGACCACATCTTCTGCAATTCACAAAATGAAGACATGGATACATTTACAGCAGGTAAAGAGACATTTGGCCATGTATTTTCTCAGATTGACAAAAGGCTTCACTTATTCTGAAGTAAAGATGCAAATGTCAAATAAAAATGTCTTAGCTGATCATTGGTGATACCAATTCTTTAAACCATTAGTCATTAAGATATATTCATTTTTATCGAAAGCAATAGTATTCTTGAGTAAGGAGGATACAAAGTAATCTAATACATGGTATCAATGTACTGCAAACTATCCCTTCAAAATCTAATATATTCACGTTAAGAAAAGAATGATCGGGTAGGTAGTTTTTTGGCCACATCACATCTTCATGTATTTACGTCAAATGCAGTGCCTCTGAAGGGGGATCCAGGACCTTCTGCTGGATACCTGAGCAACCCTAGACAGAACAACATGGAGAAATCAAACCGCAAACTCAGTCTTCATCTGCTTATTCATACACTGTCAAATCAGAAAATCGAAGAGAAAACAAGGATAATATTGGCACAGCCTATGAAAGCTGGCAAGACCTCTGTCATCTGAAAGTATTTAAAACAGATAACCAAGTTGGCTTTTTTCTTCCAGGCTTTGTTGATGGCTTTGTTACCTGCATTATAGTGTAGTAGATTACAGTACATGGTATCGATGTGCTGCAAACATTCATTCAAAGTCATTTTGGAGCATTTCTATTGCTCCAATTTAAACACAATGTAAAGAAAAATCCAATTCAAATAAAGTCAAAATTGAAAAATGATAAACATGATTTTTTTTTTTTTTGCATAACTGTGATGATATGCGGGTCTTTCAGCTGGGATTTAGGCAACTACCATGCACTTAGCATATGCAGTTATTTCAGATCCTTACCAATAAATCCATTCAGTAAATTCATATTCTCCAACCCCTCCACCCCTCCCAGTCTAGGGTGCTTCCTCATACTCATGGACTGTCTTTGGAACTGGAGCTCATCGTCGAGGCTGTGAGGTAGTACTAAACAGAGAGAGTTATGGTGATTGTGTTGCTCAGGGATGCAGCAGTTTTCATAGCTCTGCACCTCAGAGCGTCGCTTACGACCACTTGTCAGGGAGTTTGCCTGTGATGAATGGACACTGTCTACATGACAAAGTCTTTCTGGGAGGTTGTTTTCTTCAAATATATATTCAGTCTGGGTTTGTGGTACTTTTCATCATTAAAAAAATTAATTGAACAGAGGTCTGGAGCACCATAAAGATTTATGCTTAATTAATCACATGGGAGACAATTAATCAAGGACTAATTTTGCTTTAATGTTTCATATCAAATTACTCTTTGCATTGGCTGAAGTGTAACTACAATCTAACAACATCTTCATTTCCGCAGGCTGCCAGGCATGAACAGCGATTATTAATTACGAGATTAATGAATTTACTACTTGGATGGGTGATGGGGGAGCATTTGTGAGTGGAATACAGGTTCACATTCGGGGCAGTTTACTTAAAGGAATAGTCTGGTGAAAAATCAAATTAACATGATTGATCACTTAACCTAGATGCAGTCGATCAGCCAAGACATGCTCGATTTCTGAGGGTTTATTTGTTGGTTTAAAACAAGAGATACTAGACTAACATTACTAGAAACTCTGGACTGTTTCCAAACTCAACTCCATAAATACAATTTATTGGCTTCAAATATCAACCAAAAACAAATATAAACAAGTTTTTAAAATTGATTCCGTAAAACAGCATACATATACACTGTATGTCCAAATGTTTTTAGACACACACCCCTTTTATTGAAGGCATTCAGTTACTTTACATTTGCAATGTATGTAATAAGTAGATGCATAAACATTATGCAGGAACAATCATGGCAACACAGTACACATGAAGGTACAGTAAAGTGAAGAGGAGTTGTACAGTGTGATTGTTGCTGGTAGAAACAACCTCCTGTACCACTCCTTGCTACAGCTATGCTGAATAAGTCTGTTGCTGAAAGTGCTAGTGACCAGTAACCCAGTCACCTTACTGGTCATGGAGGGGGTGAGATGTTTTTTTTCCAGGATAGTGGTCAGTTTGTAGTCCTCTTTTCCACCACCGCCTCGAAACTCTCCTGTGAGTATCCAAGAACAGAGCCAGCCTTCTTGATCAGTTTCTTGATCTTCTTGATGATCTTCTTGATGTCTTCCCTTTTGATGCAGCCTCCCCAACATACTGCTGTGAAGAACACAGCACATCTTCTTGGGTTTGGTCACATTAAGTAGCTGCTCACTAGATCTCTGTATTCACCTTCCAATCCATCTCTGATAATCAGAAAATTTGTACTGGAAGTCCGAAGTGTGTATACAGGGTGTAAGGAGAGGGTACACTTCCTTGAGGTCCTCCAGTTTTGGAGACTAGAAGATCAGACTGGCTGGTTCCTAACGGCACATACTGGGGTCTATGAGAAGTAGATGTAGAGATGTAGCAGCACCAGTCTTTCTACCTTCATAACATGTAATATCAGGGCCAGTGATCTGAAGTCATTGAAAGAAGAGACAAGTGACTTCTTTGGAACAGGAACCAGACTGGATGTTTTCCACAGTGTGGGCACCTGCTGTTGCTTCAGACTCATGTTAAAAAACACTGAAGAATCTGTCAGCTGAGTGGCACAGACCCTCAATACTCTGCCTTGTCCATTTGAGCTTCTCAAGCTGTCTCCTCTCCTGGCTGATTGTCACCACTAGAGGTGGATGAGGGTCTTCGGAGAATGGCTGTGGGGGGAGGGGGTGTGAGTAGGAGTGTGGAGAGAGCAGCAGTGGTGAGGAATAAAGGCAACTGCTACTGGAAGTAGAGTGTTGGGGGTGGCTGATGATGTTCAGAAACCTGTTAAACAACCAATTAAGCTTGTTGGTATATTTAAATTGCTCTCCACACACCTACTTTGCATTGTTGGTCTAAGGTTTTACTTCCAGTTTCCTTCTGTAGGCCTCCATACTCTGCCTCGGTTTCACCTTCTGGTCCTTCTGCACAGACCTTAGTAGAACCTTGTCCTTATGTCTGAAAGTCTGTTTCTTCTTGTTTAAGAGCCCTTCAGATCCTTGGTGATCTTAGGTTTGTTATTGGGAAGACAATGCACCTGGTCGCCTGGAACAATAGTGTCTGTGCAGAAGATGATGTAGTCTGTGATGCTATCTGTCATCTTGTTAATGTCCTCACTAGTTGATTCACACAATATCTGTTGTCTCAATGCGGGCCTGCAGAGCCTCCTTTTCCTCTGGTGACCATCTTCTGATAGTTTTCTTTGTCACCAGTTGCCTTAAGACCACTGGTGGGTGTGTGGAAATAAACAGGACCAGATTATGATCTGATCTTCAATGGGAAGATCTTATTTGCATATAGGTGGTTGAGTACTTTGTTTTCCCTGGTTGCACAGTTAATATACTGGCGGAACTTTGATAGGGTGGAGGAGAGTAAAATGTGAATAGAATCACCTGATATGGTGATGAAAGAGTTTGGATACTGGGTCTGAAGTCTTACAGTTGCAGGGAGTATGACGTCACATGCCACCTCCGCATGTAAACAATGACCAAAATGGTGGCTGATAGTTCTCTTGGCAAGTAGAATGTGCATAAACTCACAACTAAGAGTTCAACAGCCAGATAACAGGCAACACCATCTGTTGTTTACAAACAGCACCATCCCTCCGTCTCTCCGTTTACCAGCCCATTTGGCATCTCTGTCACCCCTCACAATCTGAAAGCTGGGAAACGAGACGCTTGAGTTTCTGAAAAGCACAACAAACTGGCCTTGCAGGGCTCCTTCTCGAACCTGATCACCGTACTCAGCTCATCTGTCTTGTTGACCAGAGATCGGATGTTTAACATGATTATGGAGGAGATGAAGGGTTTTAGCGTCTTCTCTTTTCTTTAGTTTTGACTCCAGTTCTGCATCCTCTGAAAGGTCTCTGGAGTTCTTCACGAATGGGAACAAAAGCAGAATCAGAGTGTGAAGCAGATTTCCATAGCTTCAGGAGCTTGACACATGAGTGCGTGCTTTGAGCAGCACATGCTCCATTGTCCATTGCTCTCTCTCCTTTGTTCTCCATGCTGAGTCAGAAAAAGTACTAATAACTAAAAAACTATGTGACTAAACAAAAGAAAACATAATATAATCAAACATAATAGAAAAACTTAATATGGGTTAAAAAACGTCTCAATAAAGGCACCGGAAACCAAGTTGCACCAATTGCTTCTACATATGTGCAAAGGCACACACAGATTGTCTAGACCTTGTAGAAAAGTATTTACAAGACAATAAGATTCTCTAGAGCATATAGACTCCATAAATGAATGTGCCCAAACACTTTTGTCCACAGTGTACATTTTTAAACATTCATGCTAAAATTGAAAAAGTTGGCCAAACATAGCTGCAGCTTATTTTTGTATTTGTAGACTAAAGTAAATTGCACTCTAACCCACATTGATTTGTCTGCGCAACATTATTGAACACCTTAAACAAGGATAAACATTAGCATGGCTTCTGAAAGGTGGCTGGAGCTCAGTCACTAAGTTGTTTTTCTTGCTGAAAAAGTAGGATATTCCAGGCTTTGTTGCAGATTTGGTTACTTGTAATGTAATGTACCTGCATTACAGTGTAGTGCAGTACAGTTATATTATCTGTACAGAAAATTAGCCACTTAACTAGCTTACAGGTTTTTTATGCTGTTTGACAAAGCATTGCTTCTTTATTTCAGACAATTTAAAGTGCTATCCTCGCTGTTGTTTAGTAAACAGTGTATATATATATATATATATATATATATATATATATATATATATATTTGCCATAACCTATGAAAGTTCTTCCTTTCTTTGTTTTGTGTGAAATACAAATCAGAATATTTAACATATGTTTTTTTCCATTTGGCACAGGATGATTAAGCATTTCACGCCTGTTAATTATACATTTTTTTTTAAATAATTGGTGCAGCATGAGTGCCGGGCCCACCTATTATAAACAAAAAGGGTAGAATGGCTGATGTTAATAGTAACATTGGTTTTTTACTGTTTTTGATGTTAAACATATATGGATAGATTATCTCATTGTAAATTCATAAGGCCTTTAGATGAATAATAGATGTTGTCCTTTGAGACTGCTGCCCTTGTGCCTGCTCCTCTTATTATTTAAGAGAAAAGCAGATAGGATCAGGCTGGGGTTTCTCTCTTTGCCTTTTGTTTGCTGCTATCTCTCTTTCTGGATACAGTGATGGTAAGCCTGCTTTTTTTTTATTTTTGTCTCCTTTTTGGCTGCCTGCCTCACTTTACATGTGAAGAGTGTCAATTTACACTCGGAGAGCCATGTGCTCTGAGAAATATGCTCTCTAATGTTGCGTATAATTTAAATTTTTTGATCTGGTTATGACCTGGTTATGGTTCAGAGACACATTAAACCAGTTCTCGTGCAGCAATCTCTTTTCTTCACATGGCCTTAAAAGGGGGCTAAACACCTCTGCCTAGAATCTGTATGTGCTACTGAATCCTGTGCTTACTCTACAAGAATATTCAGGAAATTAAAAAAAATGTATTGCAATTTACGAACATTTATTGTCTGCATAAATTTAACAGATAAGATAATAATATTGGTTGTGTGCTTTTAATAGAGTGTGAGTAGATGAGGATTCAGTTGCAGCTAATACACAATCATATGCACTTCATTATAATGTGTTATGTTTAAAATAATAATAATTAAACATCTGCCTTGTTACAATTGCTTCCACTTGTGGGGGGAAAGGAATGCCCTGCAGCCAGAGATGAGAGGCTCTGCTCCATCCACCCTGCATAATGTATCCTGAATAATCAAGATAATTATCCCTGCTATGGTGTTTTTCCAGTGGAATTACCATAAAAACTCTGTGTGATAATGCCCGCTCTAATGATGGGGGAGGAAGTGCTCGTTCATCGTGGCAAAGAAGGAAAAGAGGAGTAGAAGATAAGGAGTACGTTAGAACACCAGACTTTATTTCAGTGGCAAGTTTAAGTAGATGATTTAAAGATAGTAGGCTGTTATTTCTGAACAAGTCTGATTCCACTTTGTTCATCACAGTATAAATATGTTAATATGAATAGCAGAACAAGAATTGCCCTCCTACAGATTCCTCTTGGGAATAGTGACATTTAATGGCCTGTTGCTAATTATCAAAATAATTCCCTTGACCTTCGTTCAAGATCATTTGTCATATTGTCATTTGTATATATATATATATATATATATATATATATATATATATATATATATTCGTATATTCATATATTCATATGACCAAGTAAGATCAAAGATTTTACAATTGCTTATAAATGCTTATTAAGACTAAAAAAAACTGTACGTCTCAGAAATACTGCTGGAAATGGATCATCCAGAGTGTTTTTGCTGAAAATGCAAGAATTTGTTTGACAAGATTATTTAAATATTTATAATAATAATAATAATAATAATAATAATAATAATATGTTCTTCAAAATACTACTCAGTAGTACAATAAAAAAAACCAACCACCTAGTGTTAGTGCACCTTAGGTATGTTTGTAACCCTGCCCAGGACTTTTATTCTGAAACTTGAACACTGTGTGAGTAAAGAAAGGGCGAACAGCCCCTCCCTTCTCGTTTTCTTCTGTAACCCAGTATCTGGGGCAGTGATCTCATCTGCCCTGCTCCCACTCACCAGTCACTCAAAGTCTGCATACAGGTAGACCATGTACATGTGTGGAAACTCCCCTGCCATCTAAACTGAGATTTAATTCCATTGGAAATGAGTGAATTTTAGTTTTCCAAGCCGGACTAGTTGATAATTAATCACACAGTGAAGAGATATGGTTAGAGAGGGTCAGTCTTGTCATTTGTTATCACTTCTGTAGGTTTCTCTGATTCTGAGTTAAGAATCCTAGATAACAGCATGTGACTGCCTGCAACGTGTGCATATTGGGATGTAAGAGTTAAAGTGATTAAACTTGATATTTCATGAAATTCTGATAAGATCCTTTTAAAAAGGCAGGTGGCAGGCTTGGCAGGATAGCATGAAAGTCACGGATTTATATTTTTTTGATGGGATCTCACACTGGTTATGCTAATATGGGGTGGGGGGGGATCAATAATCTATTCAGTTTTGCCCTTTTGGAGTACAGAAAGCTTCTTTTAAAGAGTGAGTCTCCCTAATTTGAGGTGTATAGCCATGTTAAGAGGAGCGTGAACAGATGGGAAAGCTAGCTTTCCTCCCTTTCAGTCTATGAAGAATCATCTTCCTTCACATTTATGGACCAAGTGACCCAAGCAATCCTATGGCTGTAAAATGCAGTAAATTCCCAGACAAAGTTACTGTATAATCCATAATGATATTAGTCAGGTCTGGTCAGGTAGTAAATACCAAGGCTGGTTGCAGTGCCCTATGATGCATTACTAGTAGAGCTGCTGCTGACAAATAATCTTTTAGTGGTGCTCCCCTGTCAGAAAACGATTTTCAAGGTTAAGTAGTTCTCAAGCCCAGCCTTATTTTCACAAGATTTGATTGCTGTAAGAATGTGCAGCTGTCTAATTTCTTCTTGGCATGGCTTATAGACATGGTTCAAGAAAGCACATGCCTCACTGAAATGTTATATCTGCATGAAAACCAACAGCTTTCGTGAGGTTTCTCCTTTTTCACCTACATTTCATGAGCATTGCCTTCCCACTTTACTTGTACCAAGGCAAGCCACTGGATTTGTATGTGGGGGTTAAGTATGTGTGTAAGTTCTATACCTGTGTTGTTCTTTCTCTGGTTCTTTTGCTGTTAAATTGATACAATAAAACCACCCCTCTGTCAATCACTTACGTACATTGCCAATCACATAAGAATTAGGAGCAGAGTTTTCAGTGCACAGCATCCGAAGCAGACCCTTGCTGTACAATCCCCGCCTCATAATCATGTGCACGCAGAGCCGTCTTCTCTCATTAGCGTGGGGGTTTGGAAATACTCCCTGCTCCTTTGATGTTCTCTGAGATGTTCACTATTGTGCCTGGAACAAAGAGGCAGCCCCACCAGGACCAGGAAGGCTAACTTTTCCTCTGTTCCACCAGGCTTTTCAAAAACTGTTTTGTTGGGAGGGGATTCTTTGTTTCACTGCCAGTGCCATCACCGATGAATTTAATTAGCACTGAGCTTTGCTTTTCTGGGACGCCTGAGAAGATGCCTAATTTCCAAAAGGACAGATCTTAAACAGAATACAAACTGACACAATTAACTGTGTGTAAGGTGGAAGAAATCCTGGAAAAAAAATGGAATGTTGCAGAGACAGAATTCTCAGTCCTGGAAGATCAAGGTACAGAGCAGAAGCAAATTCCTGCCATGCTAATATCCAACTAATCTACAAGCTGACTCCCAGGACTTCAGGAGCGGATACAAGCGGTGACCTCTGGACTACGAAATCAATGCCATAAATGCCTGTTTACAAATGGGGGCACAACTTTGTCCATTTTCCCCTTGTCTACATGGTGGCTGTCTGTGCCTGGGAAGGCCCAGGTCTGTGTAATCATAAGTCGCCCTCTTAATGTTAAACGCAAAACAGGATCCGGGTCCCAGTAGATGAGCATGCTTCTCCCCAGCAGGACATGACTGCTTAGAGGAGATAAGACAGGAATGTAGGGGTCCCTGGCCCCCAGTCATAAAGCTGGAAAAAGGAGAAAGAGAGAAAGAGACCCAAATCTAGCATCCATTAGGCAGTTTCCTCTGATGTCCATGGGGTTACTGTCATACATGGGTGCCCTGTTCTCCACCTATTAAAATAGCTCCTCTGCCTGTGGGAGAATGAATGAAAAAGGGAAAAAAAATGATCTATATACCTGTAGGACATAAAGTTGGGACTGTTAATGAATCACAATCGTAACCCTTGTTTTCTGAGAAAATAAGTCCTTGATCTGCCTGGTTGCTGTAATGCACTGTATAAATAGTGACAGTTACATTGCATACACTTTGGCTTAAACAACCCCCCCACCACCACCACCCCCACCACACACACACACACCCCCGGCACACTTCATTGGATTCCAGGTCCGATATTGTTTCCCTGTGTTTGTATATCCCCTGGAATAGATATAATCAGGGATTGCTGTTAAAGCTTTGGTCAGCTAATACTGTTTCTGTCCCCTTTCCTCTCATGCAAGAATGTACATTCCTAATTAACGTTTGGTGCTTCAGTAACCAGCAGTCAATATAGCATGAATGAACAAACTCTAATAGCTTACAAAGCTTAACAGAACAGATCAAGCGACACTAACATCCAGCAAGAAAGGTTTTCTGATCTGCCAGGTTTTCACTTTGGCTGTTAAGAATATACAACCCTATCACACAATATCACAAACCTGAAATGACATCTGACTTTTCTTACCCCTGAAAATTCTACTCTCTACTGTTAGACCTATATTATATAGCCTTCATTTATTGTAAGATCATCAGGCCAGGCATGGGTGCCTTGTTTGAGCACATAATGGTGTTGTACTACACCACAGTAATCTACTTTGTCACCCCACCCAGTGAACAAAAGCAGCAACCCTTTGGTATTAACATGTTCCAGTCCTGCTGTGAAGCATAACCCCCTGTTCCTGGACATCTGTTCTCTGCTCTTTGAAAATACATAAATATAGGAGTAGATAAAAGTAGGGGAATGTATTTAGGATGAGATTTTATTTAACTCAACATCCTTACACTCTTAAAATAATGGCTCCAAAATGTGTTCTTTGGAGCGATGCCATAAATGAAAGGAACCAGAACTAGTTGTTTAAAGAACCATTCAATTTATGGCACTTCTGTTTATGAGCTCTTTAAATGTGAAGAACATTTTAAATTCTGAGGAACATCCATAATGACAGTTCAATATTTAATGTATTCTTTAGCTGTAGGCCTAAGTCAAGAAGGGACATTTATTTTTAAGAGCATTTCAAATTTTCTAGCTTCATAACTCAGAATTGGTGTCACCTAAAGACATGACACACATGATAAACTACAAGCCATGGTGTTTTATATATATATATATATATATATATATATATATATATATATATATATATATATATATATATAAACATGGCTTATCCTATCAGAGCATGTTTACTGCTCTGTCCACGTGTACATGCTCAACCTGCATGCAGACTCCAACTGATCAGTGAGAGAAGGCGGAGCTTATAAGGTCACTGACACAGATAATGGGTTATAGAGGAAAATGAGAAGGGAGGGGCTGTTTCAAATTTCAGAATAAAAGTCCTGAGAAGGGATAATACTAAAGACATATATATTATTTTTGATGTAAAATTCATTCAAACATCTAAATTTTGTTTATTGAAGACATTTGAGTAACCTAGGCTCTACTGAAAATAACAATATCAAAGTTTTTTTTTGGTAAACATTCCACAAAATTAGCCTAAGGTTCTAAAGGTTAAAGAGTTTAAGAGTAAAGATTGTGGATAGTGATAGATTTCTAAGGGAAAAGTCTTTACATTGTACTAGAGGATGGATTGATTGATACACACATCATTACTGTGAGGAGATCTTCCTGTGTCCTTGTAGTCTGTGATGGACATCTGCCCTGGTTTGAGGGTTATTTCTACCTTTTGCCCAATGATTCAGAGTAGGCTGTGGGCCTACCATGACCCTGACCAGGAAGAAGTGGATGGGAAAATGGATGTATTAATGGAAAAGGTTGTAGAGACATGCTCATCTAGTGTTTTTTCTAAACCTCCCCCTTTCATCCATTAAAAGTTTCAACTCTTCTGAGAAGGCTTCACACTATATAGTGGACTGTTGTTATGAGCATTTGATTGCATTCAGCCATGCAAGCATAGTGAAGTTTGGTCATGTTGGATGATTAGTTTTGGATTCCAAATTCCACTGAATGAAGAAAACAGAGCATCACTCTACAGTCAAGAGCTAAGGGTCTTTCTACCCCTTATAGCCCATATTTTGTATTGAGGCACTGAGGCTCATGTAGCAGCTCTGTAACATGCCATTCTATTTTTGATACATTTCTATGGAGGTTAAGTGAGCAAGGTGTGTTCACAACTGAACAAATGGGTTCAACTTAAAATAAACTTTGCTGAATTTGTTCACCAGCAAGTGTGTCTCTATACATTTGGAAATATGGTGTACAATATGATGAACTGCTCTTAATATAAGCAAGGTTTTTTTTATTTTTTTTTAATTAACTTGAAAAGTTGCTTTAGGCCTACATATATTGCCGCTCTGCCACCTGAGTAAGCTGATGAGCCACTGGAGGTGGTAAGCATTTACATGCGTTGCAGAATGCAGAGGTATTGACTGTTAAGAGAGAAAGCAGTGGAGTGGGACTCATCTCAGAGTCTTGATTACAGCTGCTTTGTGACACCTCAGAGAGTGATGTGGTGGACAGTTAAAAACGTCATAAATATTCAGGACAAGTTTACAGTGCGTGCTGAAGTGCAGGTATAAAAATCACATCTTAATGGTGCCTTGGTTGAGGCAGAATTGATTCCTTAGCTCCTGGCTCCATTTTGCTGCCTTTGCGTATCCACTTGACTGGAAATAGTCTGATTTTGTGTACTCACCAGTTCTTCCTCATTGAAACCTCCCTTTTTTCTACCTTATTTATTTTATGGAATTGTCAAAGCTACTCTGGCTGACTCTCTTCTGTCATTGTTGCCTCGTTGCAGGATCTGCCAGGCCCAAACTCCCCACCTCCTCCCTAAGTTGCCTTTGTGATCACAGCCTCCTACTGTTTTATTGACTATCTCACTAATTGCAGCTTGCATAAACAAAGATCTGGAAGTTGGCTGTGAAGAAGCCTCAGTTGATTGGATTGGGGGAGGGGCTGGTGAAATCTTTTAACTGTCTCTCTCATTCTCCCTCGCTCCCTCTCTGAAGTGATCTGATGAAGTGCCTTATGGACAGAGATTCCGGATGGGCACGTCTTTCTCCCCCTGGCAGGTACACACCTCCTCTGATCATAGATCATTGATCCTGGCCATCAATACTCACAGTCCCGCCAGCATATCAATGCTCTCGACCCATTCTGGATTAGGATGAATGGTTTTCTTTCTTCCAGAACTGGCCAGCCATTGATTTAGGATGGCATATTGGGATGTACTGGTAATTAGGCCCCCAACTTCCTGCTATGTGATTGTCTGGTCTACTGTTTTATCACCGTTTAAATCTCAGAGTCTTGGCACAGCAGAGGCACTGACACTTGGCAAGAGACCAAGAAAAAGAAGCAGGGAAGTCCTATATTATTAAAATACAATTGTGATGCAAAGGGATTAATAAAAACCCCGTTAAAACTACCTTTCCATCCCCTCTGGACTGAGGCTGTTATATCGTCTGAGGTTTTATCACCCATCAACATTATTATTATTATATTTATATTCAAGATTTACAAACCAAATTGCCTTTGATGTATAAAAATGTAGCAAAAACAATACAAAGTCACCGGAAGCTTGCCATAAGATTTAATCACAGTATAAGATGAAAGATGAAATGTAGCCACTGCACCAGCTTTCCTTTATTTATTGTTCTTAATAACAGTATCTTCTACTTTCCCTTTGCATCCACTGCCTAGATGTACATGCTGAGGGTCTACATCTAGATATACAACCCAGAGTTGTTGATGTGTAATGTGGGCCACAATGCATTAAGCAATTCAATGGAAAAGTCTGAGCAGAGCAGCTGCATCAAAGTTACATAGTGCAGTTAACAGCATCCCTGCCCAGAGGACAGAGAGACCATTCTTACTACTTGACAGGTGAGGACAAATGAGGATTCTAAGGCTGATAGTTTGAAGTAAACTAATTTGCTAAATAATGTTGCTTTAATTTACTTAAATTGTAATTTGTTTGTTCTCCTTGTGTCCATGCAGGTTTCCTCTGGGTACTCTGGTTTCCTCATGCCTCCCAAAAAATGCACATGGTAGGTGAACTGGAATTGCTAAATTCCCCACTAGGTGCGAGTGTGACGGCATATATGTGTGTGTGTTTGTGTGGCCTGCAATGGACTGGCGCCTTTTCCAGGGGGTACTCCTGCCTTGTGTGGATGATAGATCTGAATCAACCATAACCCTATTTGGGAAGAAGCAGATAAAACAATGACTGACTGACTGAGATCAAAAATGTACAGATAGGACTGCTGTGAGAATATGAGAAGCATGCTACAAAACGCTGTAGCTAGACCTTCATTAAAAATCCAGTTCCAGTTTACCCATACCTATACACATATGGATGTGTATGCATCTTCATCACGTCAGAGAGCTCTTTGAATCTGAACATGATGATACCACTCAACAATCAAGAGCAAACTAATGTCTGATGTTTAAACAAGACCGCCTCCCCTAATTTTAGGTATTTTACATAGTAATAAATATGGAGGTGTCTATATTTTTGTCTGTTTTCTATTTAGTGGTTTCTTCAGTTTTGTGTGTTTAGTTTAATAAAATTATTTATTACTATTTATGTTATATGTATTTTGTTAACATGGTTTTCATGATTTTTTCACATGACTGTATCTAGGTTTGTTAGGTTTGTTTTAGATCTGATCATTTATGTTATTCATAAAAACTGAATGGCATTATTAGTAACAAGAGTGTATCTGCCAAATGATATAATCAGATCTTTATTATATTAGTAAGAACTACTATTTTACATGTTTATTATTCAGTGTTAGATTATATGATTAACTGCTCCAGTAGGACTCATACCCATGTATGAATTTAATCAAATGAGATCATGTGGTTTCCAAAGTAATGAGACACTTAATGTTTTTGTTAATTCTCCCCTCTCCAGTTTTCCTGAATAAATCCAGCCTTTTGTCCCAGAGGAGATAGAGGTTAAACAGGGTCAGCACCCCCTCATCACCTGGGTGACACGTGCTGAGGATGTCTAGGGGAAAGCCTTGCAAGGGGACACACAAGGGTGGTGGATGGGTGGTGGGGGGATGGGGGGCAGAAGAGAAGGAGGTGGAGAATAAAGGGGGAGGTGGGGACTGACCTTGTACATAGAGGGACTGGAGCCAGTCAACGAGCCATCTGTCCACGGACCTGAAGAGATGACCTGTCATCATTGTCTGACCGGCATAGGTCATGGGGAGGACTGCAGTGGGAATTGAGGTGGACAGAAGAAAAGCACAGAGGCAAAGAGACTCCTCAGATGAAAATAAATTTACATTATAGTTTGTGCAGTTCCCACACAAGTATGCAATAGGCTACTAACCATTGCAACAGCAGTAAAGCATCTTCCAGAGGATATTTCTTCTGGAATGGACTTGTGCTCTAACTTCTAACCACTGTAAATGTCACCACTGGAAGTCAACACTTTCATGAGAGCAGCTCCAATTCTCTCAATTCTTTCCACTGATGTCAGCTACTTTATCAGTTGTCTTGCTGAGAACATTTACTTATGGAAATTCGACCTCTAAAGCATTGCAATTTAGAGATTACTGCAAAAAGGCAGACTGAGTTCTGTAGCCAATTGCAGGCACTTTGCTGAAGAAATTTCAGTGGGCTACTTACTTTCAATTCTGAATCCTGAGTGGATTACTTGTATGCTTTCACAAAGCAAAAAAAAAAGAAAAAGAAAAAGAAAAAAGCTTCTATAAATCAGCACTTCCTAAATGATTTCCTCCACTTTTATCCATACCCCATGCAAACAACCCCATTGCAGGCCCAAAGCCAGCTACTATGCTTAAAAAATATTCATAAATGAAAATATTGTTTATACACAGATTAGTCATAACATAATGACCTTGTTTCTACACGTACTGTCCTTTGCATCAGCTCTGTTGGCCACATAGGACCATCCATTCACCCTGTTCTTCAATTGTCAGGACCCCGCAGGACCACCACTCATTCTCAGCACTGCAGCGACACTGACATGGTGGTGGTGTGGTAGTGTGTGCTGTGCTGATACAAGAAGGTCAGACACAGCAGTGCTGCTGGAGTGTTTAAACCACTCAGTGTCACTGCTGGACTGAAACACCCAAGAGCGGCCTGTGAGCAGTGTCCCCTGAGCATTGATTAAGGGCTAATGGGTTACACAAACTGTGAAGAAACAAATGAACATCTGTCTCAGACTTTATATCTACAAAGAGGAGCAACTATGTAGGAGTGTCTAATAGATTGGCAAGATAGTAGACATGGGGTTTAAACACTCCAACAGCACTGCTGTGTCTGATCCTCACATACCAGTGCAACACACACTATCACATCACCACATCAGTGTCATTGCAGTGCTGAGAATGACCCACCACCCACATAACTGTGGTGGTCCTGTGAGGTCCTGACCATTGATGATCAGGGTGAAAGGAGGATAACAAAGTATGCAGAGAAAGAGATGGAGTATATTTTGTAATTATAGATTTACAAAGTGCTCAAGGTTGGTAAGTGGAGCTGATAAAATGGACAGCGAGAGTATAAACATTGTATATGTATAAATTGTCACCACTAATATGCTTTTTCCTTTTCCATTATCTAGATTTACTCCCTACAGCGAGACACACATCACTCATGATTCACTCATGACTTTTCTTAGGGGTTGTAGCATATACACATATGATATTCTGTAGGTCTGATAAAGAACACATTACCAAGAAACATATCAGACAATCTAATTCTTAGGGGTCATGGTCTTCTTGAGTCCATGACAGTTCACTGCAGGTCAGTCTGTACATATATTTCAGAAGATGTGTCGACTGGTTGACAGGTTGGAATAATTCAGCTATGAGATGAGGGAAGCCCGTCACTCATAAGGGACTGAGAGTCCCAGCACACTAGTGCCTCATTATCACTTACTCCTCATCTCTGTCCATCCTAATATCACCACCATGGAGGTCTAGACAGACACACACACACACAAACATGCTTTAGTATGGTGTGTTCCACTGAACTCCTGTAGCTATAGCATTGTTTTTCCTGCTTCAAAATGGGTTTAAATATATGTATAATTGTCTGATAAAGTAGCTTTATTAGATTTGCATACAAACTATGAGTCAAATATAGCTAAAAGTTTATGGAAGGTTATAAGCCAACTGACTATGTACATTTTCACCAACTTAAACTGTTTCCACTGCAAACATTTTACTATGAAAAATTTAATGAACATGCAACATTTCTCATTTTAAGATTAGTTTGCCATTTGTTTTTAGATTTTACGAAATAGTCAAAATGTCATTTTGGCAAGCACATCCAGCAAAATGTATCTTTATCCCAAACATGATGGAGACCACTGTTTATGAGTTAATGCACAATACCAGATATGTGACCAATCAACTATAACAGAGAAAATATAGAACTTCACACTTTTTTTTTGTACTTACCCAGATGATGGTTCTTAAGCAGAAATGGGAGTATGCCATTGAGTCTACCAAACGAAATGAGCTAAACTTAACCCAAATCTTGATGTTCTCTGTGACCACTGTTCCCATGTCCCTGCTACCCTCTCTTATATCTTTTTGGTTTTTCCTGGTTTGGCAGCTTGTCTTTAACTGCTTTTCTTTCATTCTTAAATGTAGAATTGAACCTTGTCCTCTGTTTGCCTTATTTGGTCTGGTCCCTAAAAATTCGACTTTTTTGGCCGTATTTCATGCTTTTATGTTTTGTATCATTTTAGCCAGGTGGCTTATTTTAATTCATTTGAAATGTTCCACGCCACCTTAAGGCTTAAAGATGTTTCCTTGTTCATGTACCTTGAAAAATTGAGACAATTATTTAAAAGCAATACATGGCAATATCTTCGTACATGGAAGATATTTTTCCTTCTACCTAGAGACTCAGCAGTCTGATCTTGCAAATTCACCACAATAGTAATAACGGTTTAGCTTTTGTTTATTGTTATTTGTTTGTTTAACATAAGTATCTTTCTTTTTTTGTCTTTTTCTTACCATTCTTTCTACATTTTGGGAAATTTGTAAATGTAAGTTAATTTAAGGTTATACCAAGTGACAGGGTGGATGAGGGTGCGTGATGGAGGGTGGCAGGATGGAATTATAATGGGAATGTCTAGATGGCCCTTTGGGTAGCTTGGGAAAATATTGGAAAATGTGCACGTTGGCCATTTTGTTTCTGCTGTGTCAATCTTTGTATCTTTCCTAGCCAATAAACAGATTTGTTTTTACTTAGAAGCATTTCTTCAACTTGAGTAAACAAATACCTTTCAGTTGAAATCTGTGTTTTGTCTAAAATAAGTATTCCCTCAAAAGGACAAAAGCATACTGTACTTGCCTACATACACACTTGTAAGCATGTTGCCCATTATTAAGTATCTAAAGGTTCTGCTCTTTCCAGTGACTCTTACCATTTTAAGACCTATACTGCTGGTTGCTGTGGTTGCTTAAAGCACAGTCTTGTAAAATGAGTCTATTCAGGGAAAAAAAAGCTTTACGATAGCGTATTTGTGGCAAGATGGAGAACCCCATCATGGCCCATCCTAATGAAAATGTTTTATATTCAAAGAACGAGAGCAAAAAAGCAGTTTTAAGTATGATTAGCTTAAAGGATTTGTTACTCATGTGCTTGTTTCACACTTGACTTCAAAGGCCTGACTTTCCAAATTTCCTGGACTCTGGTATTAGAGTGGGTTTTATGACTGCTTTCTTGATGTTCAAAGCAAGTCTGTAATCTGCTGTGAATCTGCCACTGTCGCTGGTTCATAGGGCATGGGGTAAACATGATTTTCAGCAGTGAGGCTAATAAAAAGTGACCAAGAGTGGCAAGAGGCTAATGAACCCCTCTATAAAGTCACTTTTACTGCTCTCTGCTGCAAAGAGTAGTCAACTGGTTGTGGGAGAATTCCTAACTGCTTATCTAAGTGTGGGAGCTGTCAGTTTAGTTCAAGCCAACATAGTTCAGTTAAAAGGCCTGTGAATGAGGAAACAAGGAGAGAGGATTTTTCTAATTGGGCTCTTAAACCGTTTGCAAGATCTGGGTATCTGTATGTAAAAGTCTGCCCAAGAATTAGCTTTTTTAGCATGTGTATAGCTGAAAATGTAGAAAGTGACTGTTAAATAGCAACAGCTGTACATATATTTTTATCCTGATTTTAGCCCAGTCTGTCAGTCTGGCCAAGTTTGTGCTGGTTTGCTATAGTCTGCAGATTTTTTCCTCAATCAGAGAGAACAGTTGAAAAAAGAATCAAGGAGTGTGTGAGAGGTGCAGACTCTCGTCTTGATTACCATTTAGACCAATTGGAATCTATCAAACATTTTTCTGCCCCAACTCTTGAGCTTAATAAAGTAGTATATACTGGTCAGCGACTCAATGTGAACAGATCTTGTCAATAGCCAATGAACCTACCAGAAACCAAGAAAACACCAGATGTAGATATATAGCCCTGTTCACGTTGAATTTTGCATTCCACCTTAAATGATCCCATAAAAAGTACTGCATGGAGCACCATCATTCCAGAGAACACAGTTGCACTGCTCCACAGCCAAAATCTGGGGGGCTTTATAGCTTTTAAGAGCCCACACCTGGTGTCTGTATGTTCATACCGCTCGGTTCCATATAGTTGTATTCTACTGGCAGTACTTCTTTATAATGACTAGACAAGCTGTGTGTGTTACCAATGGTTACAAATTAAAGTTGCTGAATGCATTCATTAGAAGGGTTGTCCACAAACATTAGGACCATACATGAACTTAGTGGGAATACTAATTGCTGGACAAATTTGACAAAACATTACAGTTAATGCTGATTCTTACTCCACATTCAAAGCAGAACATTTAAACCCCAGAAGTGGAACCATACAGACCAGGGACCAGCCATGACAAAACAAACTGTTAGGACTGTATTTGAAGAAAGAATTAGGGAAAAATATCAAAATGACATACTGTATGATTCTGCTCTCTTTAAACTTGCATCCATTTGTGTTTGCTGCCCTTAAACATGAAGATGCAGAAGTTCCAACATGTATCAAAAGTTATAATAGAAATATGTTTAATGTAAAACAGATTAAACAGATTTAAACTTGACAAAAGCAAGCTAAGACGACTTACTGAACATGGACTGTTGGTCTGGTAGCTACGTGATGGTCAAGACTAATCCTCCAGTATGATTAATGCTGTCACACCTGACTAATGATGTCTGGACTCCAGTGACCCTTCCCCTGAAATAAATGAGGAACACCAGATCCACCTGTGTCCATGTGGAATTTGTCTATTGACCTCACTTGTCAGCAAGCTGACCCTCGGACATGTTTTAATCCACGGTATAATAACCTATTTATCTTCGTGGACAATTGCCATATGTTGATCTGCTCCACCTTTCACATAAATCATTCCAAAACAATACTGCTGATGATGCCATTGAAAATGAAGGTTTACTTACAATCTAGTCCTTTTCAAAGTAACATTCTTTTTAAAGCTACTTTCTCCAGCACTTTCTTTGGTGTTTTGGTTGTATGTGTAGCAGTATTGAAATTTATATTTGAAACATATAAGCAAAGCAATGTTCACAGATGATGATTATTATTTTTTTTTTCACAATAGAATCTCATGCGTTCACTTTGAGTTTATTTAGTCATCCATCCTCTGGAAGATGACCAATCCATTTACAAGGCCTAACAATAAAAGCTTTGAAACAGTACTTGTGAGGCCACCAGTAATATCTTGACCTGTCATACCATTGCAACTCATGCCAGTTATTCATTTGGACGAAAGTATTTGATCTCCTTTGAAATGTCGCTGAGAAGCTGAGACTATAACCATCCATAATTCAGAATCTATCACAGGTTAAGTGTACTAACACAGGCTTTTAATGTTGGGCATCACAGAACCACCATAGAAAAGCATTATTTTATTATTTTGTTCCATGGACTTCAATGAAAAGTTTCAGTTTAGGTGTGAAAAATATATATTTGTTTTTCAATATGTATATGCTTATGTAAAAATGACTTTGAAACTATTGAGTTTTAAATAAAATGATAATGTAATATAACACTATCCCTTTCACAATCCCACCCCAATGATTTTGGGAATTTTGGGGACCTCCTACTTGTCATAGATAAATGTGAGCTGTCTGAAAAATAAAGAGTTCTTATTGACAAATGAACCAGAAGACATGGCCTTATGCAAAGAGGACTTTGATAAATAGAGTTTAAATAAAGGATAGCTCTAGAAACGGACTTGAACTCAGAGTAAGCAGCTTTATTTTGTATTTGACAGTAAAATGAGTTTCCAATACTGCTTTATGTGTTACAATATACATTTCATGCTCCAACATGGCCTGTACCTGGTATGGACTGGGCTACAACATATCTGCAGTTTTATTGTCTTTTCTAATCGTATATTTTGTCATCTTGCTCATATATTTCAGCAATATGATCACAGTTTCACCACTGATGGATCCTGGTTCAAGGTGGAGTTCCAGCTGACTGACTTTTTATAAGATCACAAGTCCAGTGTTCTCATAATGTCACAAAGTCATTTCACGCATAGAACCCCGCTCAGGTTCAACCACTGTATGGCACATATGCTCATATCCAACACGTGCTTCAAGCAGACCCACATAGACTGAAATCAGGCCTCTACCACTTCATTGCATTTACTCCCTGCCCCCTGCTGATGTGTATAAGAACATTTGTCTGCTGCTCTCTTTATCATATTTAATGGAACACATTTGAGCATGTGCTGATGGTGGGAGTGAATTTGCTTTGTCTGGAAGTGAAGATGTGTATCACAGTGAAGTCAGTCTGTTTAATTTGTGAGCTTTGCATGAATGACTCCAGTATGTCAGTATTGTTCTTTGCATTATAATGTTAATCAGATTAATTTAGAAGATGATGGTTATTATGTAATTTATCATTCCTATTGTTTTAATGCATTTCATTTTTTTTCTGGCACTCATGAAAAGACAGAATCTGGATTATCAAGATCAATTAGCAATTTTTTTTTTACCTCTGTTTATAAAGACTGCATTAATTTATTGCCTACAGACAAAACTGATATTAGGCTCTAACATTTATCTTATGCTTGTCCAGAGTGGTCAACAGGCCCCTTGAACATTTTCTTCTGCATGGGTCACGAACCCTCATTCGAGGTCAGATAGGCTTGATGGTTAGCATGATATTTAACCAGGCCTTGGGGGCACGTCACCATTAAGGCTTTTCAACCTTTTGGACCCTGGGCTGAATATACTAAACTCAGAGGAACCTTGTCCATGTATCTAAAAGGATTTGTTTGAGCATTTTGATAATCTGTATTTAAAAAAAAATACAAGTACAGTTTTTATTGAATTTAAATCTATTTCTCAGAAGCAATTCTTTCTTCTACTGAAATGTTCTCCCCAATTTAGTGATTTTAGTCACCCAGAAGCTAGGTCTTCTCTATAACATTATGAGCACTGGAATAGTAGATAGATGGAAAGTCCAGTAGGAGAGGTATTGCACATTATTATTGCACTTGTTTAACTATTATTGCACACAGGTTGTAGGTTACTGGTTACTGCCCCTTATCATCATCTGTCCTCCTGTTACCCGAGGTACTTATAGGGATCCACAGCTTCCACCTTGATTCCCTCAATCAGAACTGGTTGTGACTTTGGTCTGGACCTCCCAAAGTCGATGAACAGCTCCTTGGCCTTTGAGGTGTTGAACTGCAGATGGTTCCTGTGGCACCATAGGAACCATCTGCAGTGAAAGCTAACATGTGTTTCCTCCAAGATAGGTTAAGCCAACCAACTGCATCTCTATCTAATTCCACTAATGCAACATCATTGGACACCTCAACACTAACTGCTAATTCACTTACATCACCCAACAGACCACGTTGACTAGCGTCACACTTAATGATGGGAGCCTCCTACTTGGGAGCCTGTTTACACCTGGCATTAACATGCATTTTTAGAGATCAAATCATATTCAGATTCCACATATAATACAAGTGAAGACAGACTGCATTTTCTGTGCTCGGATTCTGTCAGTCAATTGGAAAAAAACGTTAATATACTATGGACCTTAGCTCTCTTATGTGATCTCTCAATGTGTGTGCACGTGTGCAAGCTCCCATTCATGCTCATTTGCCAGCAGATGATGGAAGAACTTTTGAAACAGTCTGTTGTGCAACGGTACCAGCTTCACGACGCGGGTGAGATGATGACCTGCTGCCCCAACATTCCCTTGAGATAAGACCAGTGTGGGTGAAGGTTCACTTAGGGATCCAGGATGACAAAAGGAGGAGGACAGACGAACTGGGTTGACTTGTTCTTTAGTCTTTATTCAATCTGGACAGGCCTGCACATACCTAGAAACAATCCCTAGGAGATTATTATAGATCATATAGTTTTTCCTTTAGGGAGGCAAGTTTTATTTTTCATTAACTAACACACAAAAACTTAAAAAATAAACAGGACCACAACATACCTGCACATACATAAAAACAATTCCTGGGAGATTCCTGGAACTCTGAGTGTAAAAAATAGAAGAAAATGGAGAATATTAGCACACACTGTTAGACCCGCCCTCCAAAGCATCAGCGTTTGGCACCTAATCTAAACATATGGGACACAGGATCCACTAACATCCTCTAAAAATACATCAAGAGATGACTAGAACTGACGTGATAATTATTTCTCTCCATTAACCTTTCTCAGAAATGAACATACAGTATTTTACCACTGCTTACCCCCCGCTTCGACCGCCAGGTCACCTGAAGCTACGGGGCACGCGGAGGGTCAATATGCGGTTACAGAGTAGGTGCAGGGAATTGTAGTCCAAAGTTAAACACATAAATATGAACCTAAAACAAAACACTACCAACTAATTTAACTAAAACATATTTTATTAGGATTCTTATTAATTAACGATATATAATTTTCAACTCTGTTACAGTTGCATTTACTGCAACAGCTCTGCTGTTACAGCAAAGTAAGAACCACATATTGTTCCAAAACAGAAAAATGTTGCTTACAGAAAGTGAAGCAGAAATTATATTTTATATAATATATTATAACATATTTTAGCTTTATGTGCAGGAATGTGAAATAAGATCTCTTCAGGTCATGTTGGGAGGCATTTTGGTGTTTAAACAGAATGTAGTAAAAGTATATACAGAATATAAAAAATGCACCTTAATACCAGGTGTAAACAGGACCTTACACTTCAGGTCATGGATTGCTGTGACTTGACTGGGTAATCAGTCTTGCACTACATCTATTTTAAATTCTTCTTGTGCCTCTTATAGAGCTTGACATTAGAACCTGTGGTTTATAGGTCAACAACAAAATTACAGATGCCCATGGATGCCTGTACATTCATTTAAATCTATATTACCATGAATCCATATGTAAAAAGCATTTCTTTTTTGCTGGACGTCCACTGTAAAATGTTCTACATCTGCTTTTTGGGAGGAGTATGTGCTGTGCTTCTACATTTGAGATACTGGTGAATTATTCTCTGCAGCACAGCCTCAAAAGCCCAAGTGTTTGCTGTAACACTGACAAAATTACATGAACATATTTGATTTAATGTGTAGTGTATATACATTTGAAATTCCCAAAAGAACCTTCACCTCATAACTCATCCAGTCTTACATTGTGTTTACATTGAGGGAGATACTGTGAAAATATGATGTGAGGTCTAAGCCTGTAATTGATGGAAACACAAAGAATGATGCCTAGAGAACATGTGTTTATGCACACACCAAGAACGTGGGGGGAGAGAGGGAGAGAGAGAGAGAGAGAGAGAGAGAGAGAGAGAGAGAGAGAGAGAGAGAGAGAGAGAGATTTATAGATACAGGCTTAAGCTTGGAAACATACTCCAAAAATAGTAAAAGAGCAGTGTGTCAAGACTTGTCATTTCCTCTATAGTGTGTGGGAGTGAGTGGGTGCATTCATGTCATTAACGCAGAGTCACTGCAGATGGAGAGCTTGCTTGTGTGTGTTAGCACTTAATGCCTACAGATGTGGTATGTAGGTGTGTGGGGCCCTGAGAGTGCTCATTAGAACTTTGGTCTCCACATATATCAGACTAAAGGCAAAAGCCGCCGTTGGCGTGCTGAGTATGTGTGTGTATAGGCCAGAAGGTTTGCCATATGTTGGATGATAAGACTCAGCCTTCCAACCTTTATTACAGTCAGGACGGGGTTTCAATAAACAGTCTACAGTGAAGACAAGACTGCTGTGTTAGTACTTCTGCAGAGAGCAAATAATGTGGATATGTGCACATACAGGTTTGTTTTTGTGACTCTGTGAGAATCAAATGTCCTCATTATGACAGGAGAGTTTTGTATGAGTGAAGACATTTTGCCAGTCCTCGCACATCAAACTTCACTTTTCACCACAAATACACATTCTCTTTTTTTAATGAAAAAGAGCCAGATACTTATTGATTAGAATTATTTATCTATAGTGTTATATACAGTTGTGGAAAAAAGCAAACTCATTTAAAATATATTTAAACATATGGGCATTTGATCTTCATTTTAAGAATATGATGAAGAATTTGATGTCAAAGTGCATCTAAATTTCGAAAGTGACCAAACACATTTTCATGGGTGATATGCAAGTTTACCAGAGAACACCTACACAAAGACTAGGATGTCTGGAACAATGTGCTTTGGACAGATGAATCCAAAGTTGAATTAGTTGGGCACGGTAACAGAAGACATTTTTAGTCAAAACTAAATACAGTATTTTACTACAAGAACATTTTACCAACGGTGAAGCATAGAGATGGACGTGTCATGCTTTGTTGCAGCAGTGTCATGCTCCTGTCTTGTTTGGCTCCCCTGTCTATCCCTCCTCATCATTGTTTTGTTTTGGTTTGGTTTCCTAACATGCTTTTTGCATGTATCTGTTTTCTTTTGGTCTTGTCTCTGCCCTAGCTCTGCCCCAGCTCCGCCCCATTCCCACTTGTGTCTCATTTTTTACCTTGCCCATTTGTTTATCAATCCCAGGTGTTTCTAGTCTTGCCTGTGTATTTAAGGTCTTTTGTCTCTGTCTGTTTTTGTGTTTGTTTCTTTGTCTTTCTTTGTATGCTGTATGCTCTAACCCTGAGAGTATGTCTGCCTCCTTGCTTGTTCTTCTGTGCATTCCTGACAAGCAGAGCCTGGTGGGCTTGCCATCATAGGAACCACTTTACTTTACAGTTCTGCATGGAGGAGTAGGAAATTCTTTCTTCCAGTCATTGCTAGAGACTGGTAGATGATTATAGGAAACAGTTTAAATAAATAATCTAACATTATTTCAGCAAAAGGAGTTAAAAACAGCTATTAAGGCAAAGGGTGTCCTAACATTTCTCACAAAAATGGAATTTCTATTAATTATAAAATGTAAGTATGGTGTGGGGTAGACTTATGAGCCAGGTTTATTTCTCCATGCATGAGAAAGGACTATAATTACACTCAAACTCCTCTATAACCTTCATGATTGTGTGCTTTTTTTTACTCCTTCGCCTCCCAGGGTTGTTTAAGAGTAGGTTGTCTCTTGTTCAGTGGGCTTAGAAGGAGCCTGCTGTGCCATGTCATGTATCTCAAGTGGAAACGCATGGCACTGTATAGTTGTTTTATGTTTACTGCCTCCAGGAGATGTGAGAGAAAAGGCTGGTTCAGTTAACGCTTTTAACACCTCTTAGGTACTGCCTCAGGTCACAGCCTATGAACTCTGACATCCTGACATGCTTTTGCATTTTTACATATACTCGTACTGCCAACAGAACAGGTATTAAAAAAAGATCACTGCTTTTGTGTGGAAGAATGTTTCAGGCTACACGTGAACTTGTAAATCTTTATACATCTGTGGTGAACCAACAAAGATCGGTAAACTCCCCCCACATCCCTCCCTTGCACCTTTTTTTCCAGTGCTCTGGGCAACAGGCATGCCATGAGCGACAGATATGGTGCCAAGTCAGATAAGCCTGTAAAACCACAAGGAACCTTGTGCACATTTTTAGCTAAATGGACACAAATGCTGTCAGAATGTTTCAGTTAGTCACCCTTAGGAGCTGATACACTGGCAGAGCCATGCAGAAGTGGGGGGGAATGAAAAACAAAGAAGTCTGTGTAAAAATGAGAAAAAAAGATAATATTAACAATGAGTTATTTCTGTGCTTCTATCATGCAGTGCAATGAGTCAGGATCATTTGAGAAGGTGCAGAGCAGTATCATGTGTGGGAGTAACTGACTTCACATTCAATGATACTGAACAGGAATTTCAGGTGAACCTAGTCCAAATAAACCTACAACTATAAAACAAACAAAGAAACCAACAAACAAATAGATAAATAACAGTGTTTTTCTTTTAGATGCGCATGTTCAAAATCACTACTACTGCCTATGAGGCAGAACAAACAGTTTATTGAGAGAGTAACCAATTAAAATGACCAATAGGCAGAGCTTCAGAAATTTGTATCTGCTCCTCAGAACTTTATATGTAGAAAGGTGCGCAAAGTATTGATTTTGCACCCAAGCTTTCGTAATTACTGATTTTGTACAAGTGGTCCATAATGGAAAGTCTGGGTTTTGCATTTCCTGTCCCCCTTTGGCTTGCTCACAAGGGGGTCTATTTCTCATCCTTTGTTCACGTGTTGTAAACATTTCTATTATTATCTTTTTATTTCTGTAAAGCTGCTCTGTGACCACCTCAGCTGTGAAAAGCTGAATTTTGATTTGATTTGATAAACGTGGTCAAACATCTCTCTCTCCTTCTCATGCTCTCTCTTTATTTTGTAATTTTCTCTCAAGGTACCAGTTTATCACAGGTATTCTTGAACCGTTTAAAATACATACAAAATATATAGTGCAATCAGCAGTAAATCAGATATACACAATTAACACCAAAGTACAGTAAATCTCTGTAAACTTGATCTATAATACTAAAACCAGAAGCATTTAGAACTGTTCTCTTTTTTCTTTTCTTCACTTTTCTAGTCTTTGGCTTGACAGTCTTCCTCTGAGAACAGGTGTTTGTCTTTGTCTTCTTATTAATATCTCTCTCTCTCTCTCTCTCTCTCTCTCTCTCTCTCTCTCTCTCTCTCTCTCTTTCTCTCTCTCGTACTCCTTTTTCATTTTCACCCTGTCTGAAAGCAATGGCCAGAGGCTACATTGTGCCCCGGGGGGTTTGAGTACAGCAGTGCAGACAATTATCTGCAGCATGATGGCAGCCGCCCATGGTGACACCTTTTTTTTTGCAGGGTAAGATGCCACATTGAGTGCTTGGTGGGTGCAAATGAGAGATACCTCTCCAAACATTACCTAAGCCCTTTAGTAGTGCACATGCGTCCAGAAGAGCTCTTGGGAAATTGAGTTAGAATCAGGTTACTGTGGTTATAAAACTGTTGATGAATAGAAGTCATATTAAAGTTGCTATGTTAGTCCAGTGTGCCTTCATTGGGTTGACTGAAAGAGCAGACTGTATATAGTGGTTTGGGTTACACAGATGCAGATCATATCAGACCCATAGTGTGTCATTTTAAAGCCTCAGAAACCAGTTTATATTGTATTCAAAATCTATATTGAATTGAACAATTGATCCAAACTTCAAATCATTAAACCATACTCATTACATTAATATCAATTAAATATATTTATTTGGCTTCTGGTTAAGAAATAGTAGATTTTGCAACATATGCTTACCCAGAACACTAAAGAAAAGGTGGCATTGATGATTTCTGGCACAACCATGAATAATCCAATGCCAACACTCCCATTATCCCATCGCTTTAACTACACTTCTCTACATCAAACCCTTGACACAGACAAGGAATCTCTCTGCACTGCTCCAAACTAACTCCTCATATATTCATGACATGCAGTTCCTTGTCTGTTGTGGATGCATTAACTGGTGTTCCTGTGACATTTTGCAAATGAGAACAAACAAGTGGCTTCAAGCAGCAGGTGACAAGAAGAGTTAACCAGTTTTCTAGACGTTTATCATCCTCTGTCAGTAAGCACTTCTGGCCAACAATCTTTTATTCACTGTGTGTCCTGTTATACAGGCTTCATGTTCAGTTATGTTTTTGTGCTATTGCCTTTTGTAAAAATCCTATACTATTCTTTTTACTGACCTATTACTAGTACCATCTGATTCCACTTAAAAACAAAATGTCAACAGATATTTTATGTCAAATTACTACTGATAAAAGAAACTCTGTCAGTCAGAATGCTGATCTCAGGCAGACTAGTAGCTGTGACCTGGTGGTTTGGGAACTAGCCTTGTGAATGGACATCGCATGTGTGCTCATTGCCCCCTAGTGTGTGAATTCTCTTGTGTATATATCTTTCACTGCGTGGATGGGTTAAATGCGGTCAAATGTCCTTGTGGGCAAGCACAAGCATTCAGGATCAGAGTACTCTACAGACATGGTAAACATTATACATATCATACAAGACAAGGTTTGGTATGATATGTGCATCACATGCATCATGTTTGTAGATTACTCTGATCCTGAGTTATGAAGCCTAGAAAACCGCCAGCAAAGTATGGATCTTGGGTTGTAAGGGTTAAATAAAAAGAGCGACTTTTCTTCCTGCATGTGCTTTAAAAGCTCATCCTAAAGTCAAAACTGATTATGACTATTTTTAAGAAACCAAGCACAAAATGCATAGTCTCTGTTTTTGAACTAGACACAAATCCATCTTCTTTCCAGAACTGCAGCAGCTTGTGTTTATCATGGTTGTGTGTTAGTTTATATGTCACAAGTTAATTGGTACTGCCACCTGAATTAGTAATGGCAGCGGCAGTGAAGAATAGATCTAATTGACACAACCCCCCAGGCCTGAACCAGGTTTGCTGTTTACTGAATTGGATTGTACTGAAAAGCAGGATTCAGCAGTGTTGTGGGCACATAGGACCACCATGTGGGTGAATTTTGTATTTTGTGTGCTGTAGATTGATCCTCATAGATGTGATCCCAATGGTGTGTGTGTGTGTGTGTGTGTGTGTGTGTGTGTGTGTGTGTGTGTGTGTGTGTGTGTGTGCGCATGTGTGAGAGTGAGAGAGAGAGACAGCGAGAGAGAGAGACAGAGAGAGAGAGAGAGAGAGAGACAGAGAGAGAGGGACGGGAGAGACGGGAGAAGAGGACAGGCAGTCTGTTTCCAGCAAAACTGCCAATCCTCTGTTCAGCCTTCTCTGTAGAGAGTTAAAATAAGAACATGTAGGCCAGTAAGATGGGTAGGAGTCTCCTATAGACATCATTCTTCCTGCAGCCATCTCCCATTCACATTGATCTTGATCAAGCTTCACCTTCCTGAAAATATTTTACAGAGGAAGTAAACAGCATAATATATATAGTGTACCTTACACTGGCTTACTATGAGCACTTTATACCTCATAAACAGCTATATGTGTATGTCTAAATCTTTGGGGACAACCATTCTAATGAATGCATTTAGCTACTTTAAGTTAAGTAAATACAGTTTATTTGAGTCCTGTATAGAGAAGTACTGCCATTTGAATAGATGTGTGCCACCATACCTAATGTCAGGTGTGGACTAGGCAGGGAGTAAATCCTGTAGTCTCTGCATTGACATTTGCTCTGTATACTACTTTTAGGATATGCTGAGGTTGGGGGATGGTGGTGTGTTGATCTTCAACATCCTGACTTCACTAATGCCCTTGGCATTGAATGCATTTAAATCCTCACAGCAAATCAGTTACTCCAACAAAGCAAGATGGACTTTTTCAAATACTTTTTTTTTGCCCATATTGTGTATATTGTATAGAACATATGTGCTATATTTTTTTAAGAGAATTGGTATTTTTTGCTCCTTGGTTCCACCTACTGTCAAAAAATGTTATAAATGCTTTGACTTACCTGTCAAGAGGACACAATTTACACATGCATTCCTGGAACAGTTACAGAATGAGAACTGAAAGTGTTCTTGCATTTCATTGCATCCATATTTTATTCATTTATTTTTTATATTTTGATGCAATCTGGCAGCTGCTCTTTATATTTCATGATGATGTATGTATATGCAGTTATTTCATAAGACAGCTCAGACAGCAGTAATTTGAAATATCCTAGGGTTACTCACCCAGTTTGAGGCTCTACATCATAGTAATTCATAATGTGATAGAATAATTCGCCATAATCTGTTCTATATTATGAAGCATTCACACATGGTAAGTATTTAGTTTAGTTGTTACTGTTGTTTTTTTAATAACACTAACAAGCATGCATTTACACAGAGTTATGCATTTGCAACTACATGACCTTCAGACAGAAGTGAAAAAAGCAGATGTCTGGTTTACTGATTGGCAGGTGAGGGCTTGCTTTGACAGACACTGGAAGGGCTGTTGGGTTATTCAGATATATAGAAAAAATGTATAATAATGGAAATGCTGTCTCAAGAGGTGGAGTCAACTCTATAGCCGGCCTTCATATCATTTTCCCCAAGGAGGCCACTTGGCCTTCGTGCTCCCAGCTGATGAAAGATTTTTTTCTTCTCTGTAATCATGTAAACAACACATCCTAATGATAGGTTCCTTATTGATAATTCCCATCCTGAAACTCACCAGTGCTTGGAACACTAAGTCTATCTATGTGCTTCATGCTTCTTTAAGTGCAACAAATTCTGTTACATTGTGTATTCTGTTGGTGCATAGGTAACACAAACTTGCTCTTTGGTAGCACAGAAAATGGAGTGATCTTGAGGAAGGAAGGGTCATGCTACCAGCACCGGTGCTGACCACACCTGGAATTCACTGGTCATCTCCACAATAGAAAATAGAGTCATCAATAAAGGTGACCCACTGCTTTTCTGAGTTGCTCTATGACAGTTTGGCACAACACCAGTGCAGTCCTGCATTGCAATTAGTTGTCCTGGGTGCAATTGTAATTGAATTGTTAAAATACTTGGATATTCACATGACTATATGATATATTAATCATGTTATGACACACTGGCTATTTATTTAAGATATCATTTTACAATGCATTCAGCTGTTCAGTGCTTTACAGCTACTGGACATACCTACAATATAGAAAAGCATAAAGCGCTGTCATAATTATATCATGATAAATATACTGTATACAGAACATATTCAGAGAGAATCCTCCAGAGAAACACATTTTTTGTCTGATAAAAGGAAAATGTCCACTGATATGGAATTACTTCCCCATTGATTTGTCTGGCAACTCAGCAGCAAAATTATGACAGGCAGGAAGGCCTGAACACATTGTCACAATGCCAAGGTGGAGATGCCCATGAGAGTCTGGCATTGCAGGCACATTAACTGGGCAAAAACATGGGCAGTGTTGTCACTATGGTAATGTAAGCTGCGGGCACCTGGTACTATTTCTGTGCCAGTCTTAGGTACTGGCCATGTGCAAAATTTTTGGCTTTTTGCGAGGCTTTTTAGAGTAGCCATGCAGCCTTTGCTTGTTACAGATACTGAAAAGATTCAGAACGAGAGAAGAGAATATGCATATGATAATCTACTCAACCTTACCTAGATTTTTCTATAGTACTGTACAATATCTGGACCCTTATGAAAACCTTAAGGGAATATGTGAAATAATCCAAATCTACCTGATCACCAAAAACATATTCATGTGTCATGTGCTATAATGTGTTTTGGAAATGGTCAAATGTATTCTATAAGAATATTACACTGAAAAAGAAAAATAATATAAAATAAAATAATATTACACCGATGTTAAAAGGCATTTAAATCTACCCTTAATATCCAGATTTGTAAAATTTTATGGATATATTTGTCCTTTATTTATTAGATTTATTTATTTTACACCTCCTTTCCTCATGTTTTTTTCTTTTATCATTTTGTTACTATACGCAGACTGATACTGAGTATCCAGTTGATGATGTTAGAAATGTGATCAATATGCAGTAATTATCCAATGTTGCAGATGAGCAGACATGCTTGTAATTCATAGAACACCTTTTTTGCCTCTAGTCAAATCTGATGTGGGAATTGTACAAATATTAATGATAGTAACAGCAAAATAATCTAGACGCCTTGATGTTGGTGGATGATTGGTGAGATGGATGGATGGATGGAACTTATTGCTACTTAAGTAGCATAATGCATTCATTAGAAGGGGGTGTCCTGAAGCATTTGGACATATAATAGATAGATAGATAGATAGATAGATAACAGAATATAACTTGGAATTTAATCTCTCTCTCTCTCTCTCTCTCTCTCTCTCTCTCTCTCTCTCTCTCTCATCAGCAGGTAGTCAGCTCTTAATGGCTTATCTCCTTGTTAATGTAAAATTCACCACATAATGCATCTTAGGGGAAATCCTTGTTTATTTGTTTATAGGGTGTTTGATGAACAGAAGCACTTCATATAGGCAAACACCACCTGGAAAATGTCACCACTGTGTCAAGTGTCGGAAATGTGGGGTGCCCTCTGTTCATTATGAATAAGCAACAATTGTGCATAATTGAGGCCATTAGTGGGTATTAGCAGAGCACTTGTGTGGCACTCCTAGGGGTTATTCTCCATCATGACAGCATTTACAGCTAAACAGCATTTTAGAAAGACAGCATATTCAGTTCATTATTCCTTTAATTGCCTGTTAATGCCTTGTAATTACAGCCACTGCTAATACAAGGACTCACCACTGTATATTCAAACAGAATTCCAAAAACGGACAAAGTCATTAAAGGAGAAGTGTAGGCCAGGGACAGGATCCATCCTTCATTTCCATTCAGAAGGCAGTCAATAAACAATCTGCATATCTTTAGTCCATCAATATTTAATACCAGCCAACTAAAGGTCTTTCTCTCTGCCAGACTCAGAGAGGTTTGATGTTTGATGCTTTGAAATGTGCCACAAGCAGCAATCACGCAGTCTCTGGAGGCTTTGTGTGTGTGTGTGTGTGTGTGTGTGTGTGTGTGTGTGTGTGTGTGTGTGTGTGTGTGCAACTGCACTGTTCTTTTGAAACTGTTTGTGTGTAATCTGCATATGGACTGTATGTGGGACTGTTGTGGGTATCTTTGTTTTTTGTTTTTTTCTTGTGGTGTTTGTGTGTTTGTGTTTGTGTGTGTGTGTGTGTGTGTGTGTGTGTGTGTGTGTGTGTGTGTGTGTGTGTGTGTGTGTGTGTGTGTGTGTGTTTGTGTGTTTATTAGTCTCGTTGTATTCTACTTCACATCTAGAGAGGGTCAAACAAGCCTCTTCAAATCCACAATAGCATGCTTGGCTAAATTTCCCAGTGGTGTTGGCGCTTTTCCCCCACTTTGTGTTTTTTTTTTCATGTTTGTGGGGGTGGAGTTGTGCATGTCTATGTGAGTGAGTGAGTGAGTGAGTGAGTGAGTGAGTGAGTGAGTGAGTGAGTGAGTGAGTGAGCTGGATGGGGGCAGTATATTGGACTGAATGTTAATGAGCAAAAACAAATGAGCCAGCTCAAGCACACAATTAGAGGAAAGTCACGGCTATATGTCGTGGGTAAATGAGCGACATGATGGCCTTTTTACCCCCCTGGAGTAAACCTCTGCCCCAGGAGAAGGCTCATTAGAGCTGGCCTCACTTTGGGAGAGGAAGGGGTTGAGGAGCTCTTTAAAGCCCACTAACCCAGGAGGCCTAGGGTTGGACCCCATTCCCTGTGGTATAAAGGGATGGTCAAAGTGTGGCTGTCAGTCATTCTTCATATGTGACATCGCTGACTCCGCTGTTAAAAATATGTTTAACTAACTTTTTATGTTGCAAAATAACCTTGAGCACAGTTTGTATTTAAGGATTGTTGAAGAGATCAGAAACAGAAGTTTCCATTATAGCTTCCATTCATTTATTGAGGCAATATTAAAAAGAAAATGAAAAAATAAGGTCAGATGAGAGATTCTTTGAAGATAACAACCATAGAAGAGCCACTTTTGGCTTCAGTTGGAGGCTCAAAGTCTGAAGAGTCTGAAGTCTTTTAAAGTTCTATATCAATTAAATCAATCCATCCATCCATCCATCCATCCATCCATCCATCCATCCATCCATCCATCCATCCATCCATCCATCCATCCATCCATTGTCTTATCTGCTTGGGTCAAGAGCCTTCCTGGAATCATTGGTTGCAAGGCAAGGATACCCCCTGGGCAGGGTACCTCCTCACAGGGTACATGTGGAGTATCCAGTCATCCATTTATCTTCTCGTCTGCTTCTATGTGGTCAAAGTCACAGTGGCTCAAAAGGCTACCCAGAAGGAGCAAGGCAGGAATACCCCAAGGTAGTCCATTGGAAGGTACAACTGGAGCATACAATCATTCATCTGTCTTATCTGCTTCTTCATGGTCAGGGTTAGGGAGGCTCTGCGAATCAGTTGGTGCAAGGCAGGAACACCCCCTAGATACCCATTGCAGGTTGCAATTGCCACATCCATCCATCCATCCATCCATCCATCCATCCATCCATCCATCCATCCATCCATAAATCTTCTTATCCACTTCATCCTAGTGGGGTTCAGAGTGGGTCCACAGCCTAAGCAGAATCACTGGGAACAGGGCACCAGTGGATCATAAAAATGTGAATTAGTTTCTTCCATGGCTCATTAATAAATGTAGCAGTTGAATAAATTGTAATTGAATGGGAATTAATGTGATTTTCCAAGATTGTCATATTTCATGACTGTCATGCTTTATGTAATATGAGAGTAATTAGAGTTTAGCAGACGAGAGACTTGTTGTGGATTTGACCCACGTGCTGCAGCTTCAGCACACCCAGAGAGCTGCTGATAACTGCACAGTGGAGGGAAGCTGTCCATTAACATTTAAATGATCTTCCCCACAACCAGATAGTATTATCAAAGAAAATTAAGAATTATCGTCACACCCAGGTGTTAGCGGACCCCAATGAGCTCTTACTATCCTTCAGAAGGTAATGAAAGCTCCTCACAATATCATCTAATGAATTCTAATGTGACTTTACCATTCACTGATAATGCCATTCCCACATGTATGCATGAAACCTGATTCTAAGCTCTGTGCAAGTGTACAGTACAATGAAGTAAGTATATTCTAATGTTTAGGTATTTTCACTTGCTTCCTTAGTGTACTAGTTATTTTGATGCTTTGAAGCTGAGCATAGGATGATAAGTATGCCTGTCAATATGCATATGGAATAAAATTAGCGTTTATCAGCATGTACATCAGTATATTATCTCCAATGTTGCTTTCAGTGTTGAATTATGCAGATTCGTTTCCTCTGGACAATTTATATTGTTCTCATGTTTCTTAAATAACAGTAAATGGTTCAGTCTCTTGTTTTATTGGAACATATTTATGTCTGTATTGTTTGAAGTGACCCAAGGTTAACGCCGGCCATATGCCATGTGTGTAGTGCAGTACAGAGATGAATTTAACTGGCAGACTGGCAGCTGTAATGCGAATCTGTGTTTCCTTTGTTCTGCTGAATACCAGTTTGTGGGGGACTGGTGGGAAACAGTGGGCTTCGATTAGACAGAATTGGAACACTGCCACCAGATGGCTGAGCTGCAAACATTACCTATACTTGGTGTGATGCTCTAATCACTTGGTGTGTAATAATCTAATCTCCAGTATGATGGTGGGAAAATTACACGATTTCTGGATTATTAATTTATTAATGCATATATATATAGTCTGAAAAAGTGCAAATGTTAGGGCACGCCTGCTGAAATTACCTGTTGTTCTGCCCCTTTTAGCCATAACTGAGTCATTTGGGTAATAAATTCAGTTGAATGAAGTATTTAGGGTGATTTCATGAAGACTGTCTGCCTGACACATTCCTAGACTGTTTTTTGCTATAAATTCAATTAAAAGCACAAATGATATATGGGTTCTGCAAACAAGCTCAGAAATGATCATCATTAGGAACCTTTTATCAAAACATTCCGTGAGGTTTGCTATGGCTTGCAACAATCAAACTCTCCAGAAAGTGAATTTGTGAAGTGAATTTATTCAGAAAAAATACCCATAAAACATACTGAAAGACATGCAATTTTCAATGTCAGCCCTATGAACACCTATTTGCAGAATGTTGCCTTTGAATTGACCCTCATACTTTGCTTCACACTTGATCAAAGCGCTTAAGCACAGACAGATTTGGCTGTTTTTCCTCTTCTCCTGTTGAATTAGTCCTGTCGTGTTTCAGTTTGAAATTAGCATGTTGACTATTAGCTTTGGATTGGATTGCACCACACAGGCATGGGCTCACCGAGGTTTAATTAACCTGCTAATCACGAATCAAGTAAGCATTTCTAATCTGATTAACAGAAAAATAAATTGTTTTCTTTCTTTCTAATTAACATTTTGTGAGTAATTAATCACTAAAAAGCTAAACACTGTGTGTTTTCCAGGCTTTAGAAATAATGCATTAGATAATATACACTATATGGACAAATGTATTGGGACACCTGCTCATTAATTGTCTCTTCTGAAATCAAGGGTATTAAAAGGTTTATCCAGTCTCTACTGTCCAGGCAAGGCTTTCTACTGGATGATGGAGCATTGCTGTAAGGATTTGATTGCATTCAGTGACAAGAGCATTAGGGAAGTCAGAATCCATCATCCATCATCCCACCTAATCCCAAACTCTTCCTACATTTATTGGATGGGGCACCATCATTCCAGAGAACACAGTTCCACTGCTCCACAGATCAGCACTGCAGGGCTTTATACCTCTTAAGCCCACATGTTGCATTAAGCATTGTGCCAGTAGGTTCATGTTTATCTGCTCTAGTCCTATTTGTGTATGCATGTGCATACCCATGTCAGTGATAGGTGCAACTGAATGCATTCATTAATATTTGGACATATAGTGAATCTAGCATTCAGTTCCATTTGAAACAAACAGGAAATGTTTTAAGCCGTGCTCAGAGTTACAGCAATATTCATTGTTGAAACAACAGAGAATATCCCAGTGGACACAATTTCTTTTATCTGTGCCCTGCATTAGCATTCTAAAGTAGGACCTTTGGGATCCTTTTATATAAACAGGTTTTTTGTTTATGTCTTTTAAAATTCTGTGAAAAGAACAAACCAGTGTAAACATGCAAATTAATCTGTTTGAAAGTGATGGAGTGCTCAGAATCAGAGAAGCCAGAAGTAATAAATAATCCTGTTTTTGTTATTTCTTTTGCTTTATTTAATGTATTACTTAATTACAGTAAACCAGTGAAATAACCCAGATCCTACTAGTAGCAATCAGTCAGTGATGTCTCTGCTGATAATGTGACAGGCCCATGAATGCATGTGGGTGTTTGTCTGCAGCTCAGTAGAGAGGCAGCCTGATACTATCGGACCATAACTTTCTTATATTGACTCTCAGAGGTGGTGGCCATTGTGAAGGTTAATGGTTAATATTCATGGGATGATTTATTGTAAAGAGCTAGCTCTGCAGTCAAGTCGAGACCACTCTGAAATCAAGCCTGAACTAGTTCTTAACTGCTTTCAATCTGAATCTCTTTTTTTTTCTGAGAGTCTTTTATACTTTTTATGAAGTGCTTGCTGGGGAAAAATTGGGTGCAACTATAATAACAGTATAATAACATGCCCTAATAAACTTGATGAGGAACAGCATCAGTGATTTCAAATGCCGCTGGTATGTTAGAAATGCACACATTTTCTGGGATTTCATGGAATTAATCACTTAAGGTTCCACAACTACTACTGGTCTACATGTACATGCACTTACATCAAGTGGGTCAAAAGCAGAGGTAGATTTAACCGTAACCTTAATTTCAGACAGTGCAGAATTCACACAGTTCTGGTGAGCATCAGGTTCTATCTAGAACCAGTAAAAAATCAGTAAACAAAAGAGATAAGATGGTGGAGCATATAGACCACCTTTGCTGTTGTTACAGAAATTTGTTTTTCTCCAAAATGCAAACACGTATCAACTTTTGGTCATAAGAAGAAGTAGAAGACGACACTGTGTGAGACGAATGGTATGTCATTGCTCCTTGCTCCTGTACAACTATACATGCCTACAGTGGTTCATGCTGAAAACCTACTAATCCTTGGTTTCCACTGCAAACGAATTTTTCTGGTTCAACATTCCATATTGGTGGAAAAGGCCTAACAGTTGGGAACACCTGTGAACCAGTTTCACGGTAATAATATTTTCTACTTTAATGAGTTGCAGTGCTTTCTGAACTCGTACTGCTTTCACAGTTTGGGAGAAATCCCACCCACTGCTAAAATAGAAATTCTGATTGGTTTTGTCTGTCTGATGTAGACACATGTCCCACCTGATGTAGACACATGTCCCACCTGATGTAGATGCATGTATATGTAGACAAAGTTTGACATAGACTCATCCTCGTCATCATCCTCATCATCATCATCATCATCATCATCATCAACATCAAAAAATGCAAACAAATTGTTGCACCCAGAAGGAAATATCACGCAGATAAAGGTTACCAGAAATAAATTATTAAATTATAGGTAATACTTATTGAGCTACTTATACAGAACACCTATCTCTCAGTATGGTGTTGAGTATAACGCTACATGCTAGACATTTCAGTATAGAGTTCCTAATTATGTCATGCAATAATCATTCCCATGTGGATTGAATATTCTCCATCAGTTCCTGTAGATTTTGCAGTAGAGATGGGGACAGGTGACATAAGGGACAGGTCTGGTGATTCGACTGGCCATGGCATAGTATCTGTGTCTTGACAGCAGCAGTATGCAGAGTGGCAGCAGAGCCCCAGTGAGTGTATTCAGTGTGTGACACTGTGTGACAGCTCAATGTTACATTAATGTAATGAAGGCCTGTAATGAAAACCAAAGGTGGTTGAAATCCAGCACCGTACAAAACAGCACCCCATATCATGACACCAGGCCTTCTGGATGTGATGAGTCACAACAAGCTGTTGATTTTGTACAAATATAATCTTCATAAGAAGAAAACCTTTTTGGTTTTGGAAACAAATGCTGTGTACATAACAGAACTCACTGAGTACAGTCACAGAAGGAACATGGATGGATCTATTATGCATTGGGTTTGTGTTGCTGCCAGTTGAACTGCGAAAGATTATACAATATACCTGCAAATCCTTGATGTAATTGTTATACACAGTATGATCAAAAGAATCAAAATATACTAAAGAAAGGAAGCTTGGTCCTGTCAGCAAGCCTTAGGTGTTTTATGGGTTTGGGCCAGTACATGGATGCTGTTCTCACACATTTACTCATTTACACACTTCTCCAGAGCTCTAACAGATGTGTCCACCTGTCACAAAACGAAAGTACTCTCTAATATTCAGATTAATGATTGAATTAAAACAGTTCCCACCTTATTCCCCCACAAGCATGTTTGTTCTGTCACGAAGCGAGACATAAAGACCACAGCACTGTATTAGGTTTCTCCACTGTAATGGCTGTCTGTGCTCACACCTCCACCACTTATCAGTGCAACAAAGACTGCTCCTAATTCATCTTTCCTTGACAGACTGTGAAAGAATAGGATTTGTCTTACACGCCTACAATGTGACCCACTGAGCAGCCCCCAGATGCCCCCACTGCACTCAAAAAAACCCTTTGGTTTCCTCCCCTAGCAAATTCCCCCAATAGGGTCCTCTAGTGGGGAGGGTCTGGGGCTGCCTTTTTTCCCAGCGAGGATTCAATTAACCAGTCAGTGCACTCAGGACGATTTAATCCCCCAAGCTCCATTTATCTCTATAGCCACACCTCACGAGGGCCAGAAACTGGAACAGTAACGCCTTGGATTAGCGCTTTGCTGCTCACTTTGTATACGGTACCTCTCTACTGTAGACAGATTAGGTGAAGACATTAAATATGGAGGATTAACCCTTTCATGCTTTGTGGGCTTGAAAGTACGTCTCTGTTTACACAGGGGACATGTTGTTATGGCCTTTTTTGTTTTGACTTTCAGACTTGACTGGTGAACTGTAAGGCTGACTGAAGGCTGGAAAAGGGGTTTGTGGACAAAATGAGAACAGTTCTCTTGGACATCAAGGTCAATGTTTTTTTTTTTAAAACAGAGTATTTTTTGTGGATCAGGCTTGTTTCTTCCCGTGGTGGAATTAGATATGGATGACATGGGCACAGGGTGATATGACAACAAAATCAGAAAGTGGGGTGGGATGTCATCACCTGCAGACTGCTCTGTTATCTCTACATGCTACTATGTAATGTCAGTGTTTGTTTTTATGCCACACCTTTTTTGCACCACAGGTCACAGATCTTGTCTTATAAATGCTAGATACAGGCTATGTAATGTTGGGTTCAAGGAAGAAACACCTGTCCTAATCTGACCGTCCCAGTAGGAGAACAACCCAATGCCCAGTCTGCAATGGACTGCTGCCTAAGAAAAACAATTCCAAGGTTTTAAATGCTAGTTTAGCAATTTATTTGGAGTGCTTATTGCATTAGCAGACCATAAATCTATTCAAATGTTATTCTTGATAAATTGTCTGACAGTTTTATATAGTATTATAGGAGTCATTCTCTGGCTTGTAAGCCAGGGCTTTTCCACCTCTGTGCCTAAATGACAAAATATGTTTTCTTGTGGGCTGTTATGTTTTCTAGTTATAAACAGAAAACATCTCAGGTGGAAATTAACCCCTGTGGTAAGGGGTCTGTAAAGAATGGGATTAGTTAGAATTAGAGTCTGTAAAATGTCAACCTTTTCCAAGGTTAACTGCACGCCACTATACGCAATTTTCATTTTGATTAATGTGTTTTATTCAGTTATATGCAAACATAAGAACATAAATGTGCAAATATATCCACTGTGCTTGCCGACAGAGAACTGTCCTCACTTTACCCATCCACACAGTGAAACACACTGATACACACTAGTAACTTAACACAGTAGGGGGCAGTGAGCACACGTGCCCAGAGTGGTTGGCAGCTCTATCCACTGCTGGGGAGTTAAGTGCCTTGCTCAGGGCACTTTATGTCCTGCTAGTTCAGGGAATTGAACCAGCAACCTACCAGTCAGCTGGTACCCTAACCAGGACATCACTCTGTATATATAATTGAGTAAATACGTCAGTCATTATCTTATATGCTTCATCCAGCAGAGGGTCACTTAAAATGTCTCATATTTCAAGCATAACTGATACCATTTATTCTGCCCTCTTTAAAATAGCAAATTCAGCTCTCAGCCAACAAAAGGCAAACTCTACAAATGGGAGTCTTCACCTAAACACACCCATGCAAACATACAAAAACCTGAAACAGCTTACAGGTACATTTAATGCACCAACCTACTTTGATCTATTTTATGCTTAGCACATCCCTCTCTGATTGTATCTTCACACTTCACATCCTACAGCCGATTGACAGAAACATGGATTATGTTACTGCTGAGTGCAGTGCATGAACAGTCACATATTTCTTTGATTTCTTTCATAAAATGAAATAAGATATTTCTCTGATGTTCTCTCAAAGCAGACTTCAGGTTTTAGGTGCATTGCATTTTGGATGCCGTCTCAGTTGGATACCCATACAGCTTCAAGAACAAAACAGCTAAGACAATAAGGTTCTATTCAATCTGCATGATTTATGTAATAGAAAGCCTGATGCTGGTTGAATCATCATGCATACAGTGTATCATCAAAGCATCAATACAAGTAATAGATTGGGGGAAAAAGCTTAAATGAGTTCAGAAGCTGCTCATTCAGTTATCAGTTATCAGTTAAGTGAGAAAGTATTTATGCCTGTTAGTGATAATTACATTTTTGACATGTCACTTTATACAGAATGGCTGAGACACTAGAGTCAAATGTTTGCATATATTCTTATACGTTTAACAGCTAATTATATTTTGATGTGATTTTGTATGCAGTTCATTTGCATGAAATTGCTTGGCGTGTTTTCTCACTGTTAGACATATAACGCATTTGGATATCATGAGAATGTGGTAATTCTTGTTTTCCTAGTTTTATGTATAATAAAACCTGCTATGAAGGCTAATGCCTAAAACTGTCCTGGATCACAGAAATGACCCAGTCACGAGACACATCAGACCAAGACAACCTCCTTGTTTGTCTGTGTATATGTACATCTTTCTGCATGTTCACATTACATACATATTTACACATTCTGTGACCTTCTTGCAATTTACCATGTTCTCACAGCCACTAGTGGCTCTGTTTCTTCAAATGCACATAACCCACCTTTGCATGCATGTATAAATGATGAAAACCATGCCTCTTGTTACCATTTTGAAACTTGTTTAACACACAATGAGAATGTCATTTTATTGTGGTTACTGTTAGTCATAGTGGAGATGAGGAACTTACAAAGATATATCATTTTTGACCAGTTATCTTCAGTATACTGTGGCCTCTTAAATTAATCAAATGAGTATATTTTAGATGGTTTTAAAATGTTTTAAAGTGGAATTTACTTCATTTATTAAAAAGTCTCCTGAAGCTATCGTTAGCTTAGCATAGGTGGTCTAATCGATTGTTTTAAGATTTAATTGAATGATGCAGCTTGTGATGCAGTGGTAAATTTTGTAAATCATGTGTTAAATTATGATGGTTTGCTGTTACTAATTCTGATTATTTGGTTCCAAAGACAAAAGAGAGACCAAGGCCTTTATAAAGGCGTCTCTTCTCTTCACTCATTCTGGCAATTACAGCATTAACATCACTGCTGTTGTTGTAAACTAAGTGGTAACCTGAGTGAAAGCATGCCGTGAGTAAATGGAGCTCACATACTAGCGGTGGTGATGTGTGCTGAGTCCCAGACACCCAGACACACTTATGACTACCTGGGCAGCTGACTTCAGAATGGAATGCACCTGTAGTGTCAGCAAGGCTCCCTGGGTGCAGTGGACAGGGCTGCCCACCATTCCGGGCACGTGTACTCACTATCATGTAGTGTGTGCACAGTGGGTCTATATGCACATTTGCATTTACATTTAATAATAAATGAATCATTTATATTTTAATGTATATTTACTTTACCACTCTTGATAATGTTGAGTAGTTGTTGCAGCCTTAACCTAATTGTAATACACATACAAACTCATATGATACAAAATGCTCCTCCATGTCATGTGCTTCACTGTTTCAGAGTAAACAGAGCTTTTATCAACATTCTGCAAAGTTTGGTTGGAGCATTAATCATTCGATTTGATCATTACTTCACAGAAGCTCATAACAACAATGAAATATCATACAGTTGACCTCCTACTAATCTGTCATATATGACCACTTCATGGCAATATGGCATGAAGAACCATAGAGGACTCCCTTCAGTCATGGGAAGGTCTGCCCTGTAATCCAATGTGACATGTCTACTCTGAGCTTTAAATATGAATTAGAGGATCACATGCTCCTGTCTTTCATGCACCTGGATCTACATTTTAATGGACTCATTAGTGGATAGGCAGCTGAGAGAGAAAGCTAAGCCTAAACGTCGCCTCTTTTGCTTTCAAGAGAGCATCCTCACCAGGTCTCATGGAGAATGACAAACTAGACCTGCTCTAATCCTTTTTTCCGCCCTAGTGTGCCTTTGTCTGAGGGAAAGTGTGTAAGTGTGAAGCCATCGATAAGACAAGCCCAGCGTGGGTCGTACCCAAACCCTGCCCAATCGAAAGCATTAAATATTGAATAGGGCGAGGCACTTTTATCATTAATGCCTGACTGTATGTTCTGTTGAAATATTTATAGCCAATGTGTTTGCAATTGCTTGATATATGCATAACCAAATCATACCAAGTCAACAAGCTGTCTTTTAGAGAGAAAAATAAAATCATTGGTCAGCAGTGAATGAAAGGATTGATACAATTTATTTATATCTTATATATTTTTATGAGGCATATTTGAGAGGTTTATGCAAACAAACATATAAGATTGTATAGAAAATGATGCCTTATGCACTTTGGCCTTGTTGGGGGTCTTATCCTTGAGCTCCTTGACCCCAGTGACCTGTGTGAGTTGTATTTTTCAAGCAGACGTGAACTGAATGCTAATTCTAGTATGATTCTGGAATTGGTAATGTAGCCAAAATTGGTTTTCATTGTTCGATTTATATCTGTATGGTTAAAATTATCTAGATTTGGCATTTAGGGTCTGCAAATTTGCATTGTTCTGCTCTTGTAATTCAGTCTGGTTAGAAAGTCAGGTTTGGGGTCTTTCAATTGTCCTTTGATCTGCTACACTGACATGAGACAGAAGGAAATTCAGTCTGCTCCACTTTGATTACTGAAGTGGTGCGGAGATCACTTTGTTTAGTAGAGCAGAGTAGCTTAATCTGTCTTAGCAGAACAGAAGCTATGGGAGTAGTCATAGCATGTTGTGCTAATTGCATCATGGCAAAGATAACTTTCTTGGATGGGTCCCAAAATCATGAATTATACCCCTTATTTAAATAGCTGGGAGATCTTTTCCCTTTGAATCCCCACAGAGCTTCACACCTCAGGCAAATGTGATAATATCTCATACAATGACTGCATGTTCTATCTTATCCCTATACCACACACAGATCTTTTATTTTATTTCATTTTTTAAACTGGTTACATTGTTTTAGAGTAATATTATGTAAATGGTCTGCACTTATGTAAATGTGGAATTTCCAGGCCTCTGCTCTCTGAAACATTAACCACTGAAAGGAAATATCCTCTTGCATCTGCATAGTGAGATATGATTTCACTAACGTGAAGGGCAGGCATCCATCTCTGCATGAAGAAAAATGCCTCCTATCCAAAGCAGAGCAATGGGTTTAATTTTCACTAATGGCAACAAAGTGGACACTTTCAGGATATTAATATTCCTAATAACAAAAACTCCTGAATGCATGTCTGTCTGTCTGACAGAAAAAAATAACTGGAATCCAAAGCCATAAACCACCCTTAACAGCCTTAATGCATAGTGTTAATCTATGCAGATTGCAGTCGCAATACTGTGCGAGCAAGCTGTACTGTACTGGGTGTTGTACAGGCTGTTAGATTGGCCATTGTATTGGCTGTTGCATTGGTACCATAAAGTAACTTCTTTTCATTGCTATATTATTATACTAATTTATACTATGTTCTGTCCATAAGCCTGCTTCTCAATTAATATGTTTAGGTTGATATCTTAAATCCTACTACAGTAAAACTAGAATAGAACAAACATCCATATGCACCTACTAAAATTACAACAAAAAGAGAAACTGTCATATTTTATATTCATTACACATAAAGTAAAATATTTCAAGCCTTTTTTGTTTTATTGTTGATCTGCATGGCTTGAAGTTAATAAAAATCAGAATTGCAGTTTATTAATAGAATTAATTAAAATTAATAGAATTTGAGAAATTGCATAAATGACAGTATTACCAGTGAAACAAAAAATAAATACATCACTTTAAACCATATGAATATAACATATGACAGTTTTTCTCTCTGATTTATATTATGACCAAAAAAATATTGCACTATTCTATTTTTTTAGATGCATTAATACAGACAATTGAATACTACTTTATTCAGCTTCTCATTATTGTAATAGCAAATCTCATCACATAAACACACTAAAATGTTTTTACACATTAACCTGTACATCACTTTTTCAACACAAGACTATATCAGTTCCTTTGTACCAACAGCAAAATATACACATTCTGGATTCTGGATTCCAGTTATAGATTTTCTGCCGCAAACATGCACCTGAAGGTCTTTGGTTTACAAAAAAATCATTTGTACAACATGGTTTAAAAAGTGCAGATTTTACACTAAGCAGTTTTATGTCAGTTTGTGGACCTGCTTAGAATCAATAGTGTACGTTGTTCAATTATTAATGGAGAAAACAAATTACATTCATTAAAGAGAATCCCTCAGGTCTTTAGTCCTCTTTCATGCGCTCTCTCTCATTACAAGCCATTGCTGTAAAAAATTCTATTGGCAGTTTGTCTGGGGAGTTGTGCATGTTTTTATCATGTATTTCAGATCTGAATGGTTTTATTACTCATAGTCCCAAATTAAAGCTCATTCAGTTGACATGCTTCTGACAGCACTTTGAAGAGCTCAAAGAAACAAGTTGAAGGCTATGTTAAAGTTAGGATTAGCATTCTGGTCTAATGAAGAATCCATTGGAAATGATATGAGAATGTGGAAATTTGACTGAATTTGAATTGTTTTCACAAGTAATAATAAAAAAAATCAGCCTAATCTCCAAACTCTGTGCAGCCTTACTTTTCTAAGACCTTGTTTGATGTTCATGTAGGTGAAAGATTTATTAGGATTCTAATTAGCACTTGGACATATAATGCATAATTCATACATCCTAATGAGAATTAAAACTATAAAATCCACTTTGGTTTAATCTGGTGCCACCATTTATTATCTTTTGCTTCCTCACTTTTAGTGCTATTTCTTTCTTTCTTTTGTCTTTTTCTCTCTTGAAATCCACTTTCCATCCCAAACCTTATTCACAGTCAGAGGCTGCTGTTTGTTTAAGTCAGATAGGCAATCTCAGGGTGAATGTTCAAATATGTGGCAATTCTCTTGTAGGTCCAGGCAAGGCTAGTGTACAGAACCTGTGAACCTTGACCCTGGTGCCTGGTCATATTTTTCCTCCCTACCTCAGACGAGACTGGTCTTTTTCGAGGAATGGAAAAGAATGATGGTAGGGATTGATGTAGCTGATGTGAAATACTGTTAACACTCTTAATATCCTTTCCATTTACAGGCCTGATAAACACACATGTACTGAGAAACAAGCACTGAGCACATCAGAACATACTGCACCTCAGGGAACAGCTGAACATCAGGCTGGATGTTCAGAGTTTAAGCCAGAAAGCATGAAAAACATATTTCCATTATCTGTTCCATCTCACCATTTCTCAACCATCGGCCTATAATCTTCTGTATAGTAATGTATATGCCTTGCTTACCCTGGTTTATTCCCTGGCCCTATTATGCAGGATAAATAAGTGAGATGCAATTTATTCTGAGCTGTGAAGGTTGAACAGTTCCTGTGCTGATCTGTGACGGCCATTATCATACTCCTTGTCAGCATTATGCCTGTAAAGGCACCCCTGAAACACTGTGGAGCGAAGAGACTGATATAGCCATCAATAATTTCATTCCTGGGGGGCATTGTGGTCTCCTACTACCTGCTAAGGAAACTGGGGAGGGGGGAGGGGGGTGTTTTGTTGGGAAGGGGAGAAATGGGGCGATCGTCAGGGGTTAGGCAGTTATTGAACAATATTAATACCGCTCACCCACCCCCCTCCTGCCCATGATTGCTTGTCTGTCACCTCATCAGGACACCATCATGTGGACACAGAAACTGTCATCTCTACTCATCTCAGAGAAACCATCCCACCTGTGCATTACTCGCACACACTAAAACTGCCCTTGCACACTCACTGGGTTGTGCCACATGATGGCTCATATAAGAAATTTACTGCTTTATCCCTATTGCATTTCATTCTTTTTTCACTGGGTTTAAATTGGAAAAGGGGAGGGTTTACTGCTGTATGCCTGTGTTGTTGGGTGGTGACAGGGTGGATGCTAAGGGTCAAATGCCAGCACGTTTTCTTATTCCACTTTTTTCACCGGGAATACTGCATATCCAGAAGACCATTTTTGACTTCAGAAGATATTCGAATAGAGAAATAAACACCTTAAGGCATTTGGTTGAGAGATGTTCCTTTGTTCTTTACTTGATATATCTGACATTGTAGCCATCAAGAGTCACATATCACACTGCCGTGATCAAACCATGGCTGGTTCCTGACACTACAACAATAAAAAGTCCCATCAGTGTTATTTCAAAGTACTGTGGTCAAAGGACATGCTATTTCATGTTTCATGACGACTTACCAAGTAGAAATGTAGAAAGTAGAGATAGAATATGTAAAAGTACCCAAAAAGTGATGGGGCCAGTGTTATATTTATCTTCAAATCTTTGTCATTCCTCATCATAATTTCTAAATCTGCTGATTCTGTTCTACAGTCAGATTAAACAAGGGAGATGCAGGACCACACTGAGGGAAAAATACAAAGAGATGGACACAGACAGCGCTTTTCAGTTTTCTGACAATTATACATAAACACAGAACATGACACGTAATAGTTGAACATAGCAGCAAACAGTTAATGGCCATGTAAAGATGTTTTGAAGTAAAGAATTTCTGAGCAGAAAATAAAGTCACAGGGGTTGGACAAACTACTGAAACACCTGGTTTTAGACCACAATAATTGATTAGTATGGTGTACTAGGGTCTCCTTTTGTGGCCAATACAGCGTCAATTCATCTTGGGAATGACATTTTTTGGTACAATCCGGGTTAGCACCCGAACATCCCTTTCAGACAGCTTCCTCTTGCATCCACAGTTAATCCTGTTGGATGTGGTTGGTCCGTCTTGGTGGTGCTGACATTACCTTGGATACCGTGGCTCTTGATACATCACAAAGACTTACTGTCTTGGTCACAGATGCGCCAGCAAGACGTGCACCAACAGTTTGTCCTCTTTTGAACTCTGGTATGTCACCCATAATGTTGTGTGCATTGCAATATTTTGAGCAAAACTGTGGTCTTACCTGCTAATCGAACCTTCACACTCTGCCCTTACTGGTGCAATGTGCAATTAATGAAAATTGGGCCACCAGGCTGCTCCAATTTAGCCATGAAACCTCCCACACTAAAATGACAGGTGTTTCAGTTTCACTGTCCAACCCCTGTATGTGTGTTTTTCTCTGCTCTTTGTATTTATTGCTGGTTCACCCATTCGCCCACACAGTATTGACACATGTAAAATCGCTATTCAAAATGGTTATGAAGGCAGCTCTGCCCCTGAGGCAGAACAAACACAAGTGCTCCAAAGAATAACAAATTAAAATAACCAGTAGGCGGGCTTTAGAATTATGTATCTGCTCCTCAGAGGTTTGTATGTGGATGCATTGCATGGGAGGTGTGCAATTTATTTTGAAATTTATATATATTATTTTTATATATATTTTTATTTTTATATATATTATTTTTATATGGTGCCATTTCACAACATGCCAGCCCGGAGAGTACCATGCTGTTACCATGTGCATGTGCATGCCAATTACTAAGGTGGCAAGCAGTAAAGAAAAGAGAGGACAGAAGCTGTGGCATACTGTAGCAGTAACCAACACCATAAAAAAATATTTATTTTTGTGTTTATTTATTTTCTCATTTAAACACCTTTGATCTCTGTGGAGCACATACATGTTTCTAAACCTTCGCCTATGGTTTATTTTAATTGTTTCTTTGAACCAATTGAATTTATTCTGCCTCAGAGGTAAAGCTGCCTTCAGAACTGCTTTGAGTAGTGATTTTGCACATGAGCACAGTATTGTGCAAGTCCAGTTTGAAATGTTCAGGTGAAAGAGGCTACGTTTAGGCATAAAGAGCAAGATTTTCCCCAATCCAACTGAATTAATTTGGATTCTACATTCAGACCCGGGTGTTTACATGCACACTCTACTCAACAATCTGATCTGTGTTTACATGCACACTGCAAGTAATCTGATCCAAAATGACAAACATGTGGACCCTCAATATGAGCAAGCTGGACCAAGCTTATTGACACATGCTTGGTTGGTTGACCAACATCAACAAGTATGACCACAATCAAAGACAACATATATTATGCTTCTCGAGAGCTAATCAGAGAGGGTATGTTTTGTCTAGATGACCAGCTTTTCAAGCACCTTGACAATTAAAGCATCTTGACCAGCTTAAATCATCCAAAACTAGCTCTGAGCAAAAGCTGGTCTTCAGCTGTATTTAATCAACTACCTTAAATTACCCAAAAATGCCTTCCCTACCATCCTTTAAGTTTTCCAGCAGGTCATCAGCAAGCCCAACATATTCGTCATTGTCATAAAGGTGGATGTAAAGATTCTATACTAATTTAATGGTTCTTCACTCACATCTCTTTCAGAAAAAATGTAAACAAAAAGAGTTCTTCTATGCCATCACTCAATGAATCCTTTGTGGCATTTTATTTTTATGAATGTAGAAAATACAAAATGCTTTTATCATTAGCATTTTGCTAATCATTAGCTCTTAGAACCCAAGATCTGCACTTCTAGAAACGATCTAGAAAACAGTTCCATGCTGTTTTCTAGGCTTCATAACTCAGGATCCGAGTAACCTACAAGCATGATACACATATAACAGCAAAATGTAAGACAATGAACAGAATGCCAGTTTGATCAATTAGAGGGGGTGGGGCTAATGTAACCACTGACCTAGATTATATGTTATAGAGGAAAAAGAAAAAGAAGGGGCTGTTTGATCTCACACATCAACTAAACTCACACTCAAATAAAAGTCATGAGATAGTAAGTGAAGTATTCTTTTTATTGAAACATGGACAAATTCATACAAATATTTAAAATGTTTTAATTTACATTTCCAATGAAGACTAGAATGAATAGACTAGTATCTCCTGAAAATAATAATATCTGTAATGTGTGACTGTTTCCTTTGAATCCTATGAAAAGAAATGAAAGTATGTCAAACTACAAAAATATCATAGTTCCATTGGTTTGTTAATTACAACTCAAATTTTCAAATGAAACATTTTCAAAAGTATTTGGTGATAAAAAAAAATACATAACTGGCCTTTTACAACACTTTATACACAAGATACTTGTGTATACAGACCGATCAAACAGCTTTGACAGAGTGAAAGAAATTCATAAACTCAAATGCCAGACTTGGTCTGTCTGCCAAAGATGTTCATTAACTACTGGCTCACCCTTTATATGATGTTAATTAAAGATGCATCAAAACAAGTGCTTTCATCTCTTTTTTCTAAAGCCATTCTTTGCAACTCTTAAAAGCCTCATCAATTTGTTTAATATTCCTCATTCGCTTTTCTAGTCTCCTTCTTTGTCCTCCTCCCCCTTCGTTTTTCCCTCTCTTTGTCCTCTGCCATGTGTAGAAATAGATAGATCCCCCTTCGCTCAGATCCGTTCTTGAGTAAATCCTGGGTGAGTTTAATGCACTCAGACATGCATGCGGCTACAATGATCCGCTATTATTAATACCCAGTTGACCAGGCTTTAGAAGTGAGAATAGTGGAGGAGGATTCTACTAAGAGTAAAGGAACTAATGGAGGCCATGTTATTGCTTGGGAATCTGGATCATGTGTAGAAATGGAATCCTCCATAATTTCTTGGGGCATGAGGGCATTTGTTTTTCTTGTGTTCTTAAATTTACATGTGAAAGTAACTCTGTCTTTGGTCCAAACCACGACTCCTCAATAATGGCCATGCTTTCAAATCTGGTATTAAGATTATATCCAGATATTGTTTGGTCCTCTTACCTCTCCTTTCTTGTTTGCTGACGTCTGACTGTCTGACTGCTCCTTCTGATAAAAAAAAAACAAGAGCAAAATTCAACAAGCAGTGAGTTATTGACACAAACCTAATGATATAGTTTGATACACACTCATATATCATGACCACGACTGATTGATTAACACATTTCATAAAATAAATGTAATATTACTGCCAGAATTAATAAAGTGTGTCACACTTCTGTTCTCACTCTTACCTCATGAGCCAAAATTGACTACCGTTTGTTGGATATCAGTTTTAAATCAGATTTGGTAGCAGTAATGCTAATAATACCTAGTAATTAATGGAACAGCAAGGGATGATTTAGTTCTACAGTCTAGAACATTACTTCCTGCTGGCTAGAATATTGTAAGACTTTACTGTGATGGGCAGGGCTGCAATTTAAAAAGGCATGGATAAAAAATCCCTATGATGTATTGAGTCACAAATATTGGCAGATAAACAGGTGTGGATTTTGGTAGTGCCATTTATTTTTATCAACTCGTGCTGTTACATTCATAGCAGTTAACAAATATGCTGCATTCCAATCAACTCAGAAGTCAGATGTTGGACCTGGGAATGACATCCCACCTGAGTTGACTGCATCACATTTAAGCATTCAGAAAAGAGGTGTTTTTTTGTTTGTTGTTGGTCTTTAGCATTTTTTACATTGTTAGTGAGACAATGCTTGCTGGTATTTTGCACATTCAAGCATCATGAAAATGTCCAGAGATAGACAGGATGGTCTATGAACTGATTTAACGAAGAAAAAAACAACAGATAGGTAGAAGAGCTAATAAACCACAGAACACTTTGATTTTTACTGCTGTTGATGTGCAGTGCAGTCAACCTGGATTTTGAATGGGGTTAGTGACTGGTGGTCTTCACATTCTGAGTAGCAAACTGAATTGTGGGTGCATTCGAATTATAATTTCCTACTTGGAATTTGGAAATCCAAACTTCCCAGATGCTTCACAGCAATAATCGCAAGAAGTTACTAAAGTTCATTTCCTTAATTTCTTTCTACTTAAAAAGAGAACTGTCATTTTTAAAAACAGTTTGACTGCAGATTTTTTTGACTGCAGATTTGTATATCTCCGCCGTCTAATAAAAGCCATGCATTTCCATGTTTTAGATTTTTTCATTGTTTGAACCCAGCATCTGCTCTGTACACTGTGTAAGAAATTCTGAATGAGAAGACGACCAATAGAAATGCACTAAATATATCTTGTTTCATACTAAATTATGTGCTACAGTAATATTATGTACATCTAGCAAGAAACACATTGTATTGGATTTAAAGAATGTTTCCTCTTGAAGTGAAAAAGGTAGAAATATCATTATTGAAGAATTCTCAAAAAATCCCTCATGCACATGGATAATAACTGTAGCTCTCTTCCTCATATCCTGAAAAAAAGAAAAATAAGAAATGGATTTAGTCCCATTAGTTTCACTCTCATATTTCTTAAAGAGTCTGATCTAGGCTCAGATCAAGAGAGGGTACGATGATTCAAAAAACCTGTTAAAGAGTCCTTCATGTGTCATTCAAGTGATTTGACCTTCATGTGCATTATCCATTAAAATACTCTGCAGGGAAGGCAATACACCTGCACTGTATTTTAATAGGCTGCAGTGTACATATTTAAATTCTCACATAAAAGGAAACAGACCTAGAAGCTAACCAGAATGTAAACTGCCAAGGACCTTTTTTATGTGTTTTCGTCTTCTTTATGCACACGTTTATTAGGAGGCAAATAGGACTATATATATCCCAACTGACTTGCTTTTTTTGTTGACCAAGAATGCCCAGGTAGGCTGTAGCTATTTTATCCTTGCAAGCTCCATTAGAGCTATAATTCAACCTCAAGTTATTACTTGTGTTTCCTCCATGTGCAGATCTTTTGTTTCCTCAGAATATCTTGCAGTCAAGCCATCAGATTCAATTTAGGTCTCATAAATGGCTATTCAGAACCATGGACCTCATTCAAAAGTTTTTTAATTACCATTTATTATGATTTGCATAAAGCCGTTCACTCAGCACCAGTCCCATAGTTGAATGGTAAGCTGATGAGGACAGGAGTGGCTGTGTGCAGAGGACAGGAAGCAATTAAACCTGCAGGACAAAGACAGTGGCAGACAGGATGGAAGGAAAGTGCTTTTGTGTCTCTGTTATCAGACAACAGCCTTTAGATTATGCAGGTTAAATCAGCCGCTCTGTATACTGCAATGATTGTGGTCTTTAAAAAACAGTAATGGCTGTAAAAATAAATGACCTTGGTGAGTGATAGGAAGTTTTTTCACCTGTTACCGAGGAATCTTCAAAGTGCTTTTCAGAATATCATGTAGTGGTCATGTAGTATTAGGTGTGCAACATGCATAAATCTTGCATTCACAGTTGCATAATATTGTTATGGAGATGCTCTGTTGGACGTGGCTTTAAATTAACCTTGGTGAGTCTCCTGTAATACTGTATTATTTATGTTACAGTAGACCCCCCTGCCCAACATCCACTGCCCTGCATGATTAGTACGTTCTCTCCAAACAGCAGAATTATCTATGTATCCATCTCTGAAATCTTGTTTGTTTTTCTCTCTATGTATGTATGTATGTATGTATGTATGTATGTATGTATGTATCTATCTATCTATCTATCTATCTATCTATCTATCTATCTATCTATCTATCTATCTATCTATCTATCAAAGTCTAAAATTTATAAAAAAAATTCTTGTTTTAAAAAACTTCTGGATATCTCTTTGGATCTAATACAGCAAGCTTAACTTTCTGAGGCACTGATTGGCAAACCCATTGGAATTGGAGAATAGGTTTTGATTAGTAGTGGTGGGCTGTTACAAGGACATGCGTACATGACGTACTGACGTACATTCAATCACCTAATGGTGCTCAACAATGGAAAATTGCATTTACCTTGGTTTATTTGAGCTCAATATATAGGAGTTACACAGTAGCACAATCTACAACATCATAATACAGCAATCAACAACAGTGAAATTGTACACACACTGTACCAAAAATAAATTGCTTGTAATAAAGTCAAACATTCCAATTAGTCCATTTTTTAAAGTCATGGAACATGATAATCCCTTCTTTGATGAGCAGAATACTTACTTAAATACAATGTACAGAATAGAGTAAATGAACTTGTATAGCAAATCTAATCTAATTACAATTTTAAGTGACACTTAGCTCAAAGGACTTACATGTACAGTGCCCTTAAAATGTACTTAGCCGTGTTGACTGATGAGATATTAAAGACTGAAATTTCTTATAAAAATAACATATTCATTAAAATCCCCAATGGATGTCCAGTAGAATATGAGCAGATCTATAGGGGATAGAATTCAGTTCCACTTCTGACTTCAGTCTTCTGTTACAGAAGTTGGTATTCAGGTATACTACACACACAAACACACACATTTATGCACAAAGATTAATGTTCCACATTGCATATAGTTATTATTCATGTTTGGCAGCTGACCAAGCAGAAAGATGTAATCTCGTTTAAACAAATGAGAGAGATGTGATGATATGACTGGGCTGTTTAATCAAGAGCAGGTTTGTCTTTCTACATCTCCAAATTCAGGAATATCACTTTCAAATTAATGTAAATATATTGCTGCATTAAAATGTTGGTATCTAAAACACAAACACACAATAGCACTTTTTTCTCATCTAAACAGAAGTGGGTAATACTTTATTTAAAATCTTTCATGCAGAGGGATTTAATAATACATACAGTAGGTAAGCATTAGTTAATGTATTTTAAAAATGTACACTCAAAAATAAAAGTTCCTTCAAATGTTTCTTTAAGTGATGCCATTAAGGGACCACTTTTGGTTCCTTGATTAAATATTATATATGTAATAGAGATGTGTGAGTGTGGTCAGTGAAGGACCTTTAAACTGAGAAATTTAAGTTTTTACAAGTGATATTTCTTTAAACCTTTAAAAGTTTTCTTACACCTACACATCTCTGTCACTAACAAATTGCCTCAATATCTTTATAAAATATTTAGGCATCAAGTGGCTCAGCACTCGAATGCACTATCTCTATGATTTGAGAATCACAGGTTTGAATCCCAGGTCATGCTGCTTGCTATCAGCAGCTGGAGTCTGAGAGAGCAAAATCATCCATAGTCTCCCTGGGTGGATAGATGGAGCTCTCTCCCCACATCACACCCGGTGTGATCCTGGTTTGCACAGGTGCCTTTTAGCTGTTCTATTGGAGCTGGGACACTGGGCTTTCCTGCAAGCATGTTGGCTGCATTAATCCAGTGGCAGTGTACTGGAAGAGGCATGTGGGAATCAGAAGCTTAGGAGTTTGGTAATTGGACCTTAAATTTGTCTTAAACATTTGTCTTAAAAATCTTAACAGTTTTCCTTATTTTCAGTTATTCACAGCTATACTCTTATAATGATGGATCCCATTGCCCAATTGAACAGATTGGGGAAAAAACATTTCTGAATGTCAGAAACTGCATAACTAGGTTTTCAGGATACATTTTGAACAAACTAGGTTTGTTAATGGCAGAGGTCTTTAAATCTAGATATCAAATCTAGTTTCCAGTCCAGTGATACAATGTGGACAAATAAAATACATGAAGAAAATTCAAGATTGGAAACTGCATTAAGGCCAGATTTGAAGATCTGCATTTCTACGACATTGCTCAAAGAACCATTTGAAATATTTATTATGTACTAGTGTATTTGTGGACATGTTATATCAGTATTAATTTATTCCATTTTTGCAAAGTATATAAAGAAATTTGTAAGGTATACGCTGAGTAAATAATGCAGTCTATCAGTTCTTTAAGTCTGTCATCAAACTAAAGAAAAACATTTAAATACGTCGAAAAATGATTAGTTTAAGGGCATCAAAATTGTTCATAGTTCTAATAAACACAGCTAATGTAGAGGTTATATGTAAATGAGTCACACTTCAGTTACTGTGTATCATGATAAACAAAGCACTTCAATTAAAATCTGTAAATACAGATTTGGTGCTGCTCCTGTTAGGTGGGGAAAAATGGCGCAGCCAACACCATGTGACACAGAATATTTTTTGTAAAGGAACTGACTGATGTGCCTCATTGACTCCAATTACCAATCCTTTAAAGCTAAACAAGCAACTCCCCCAGTCTTCTTCCTCACAACGCAACAAAAATATTATCTTCATTTTGCCCACCGTCTAAATTACCCCACCTTACCTATCCATCAGGCCCACTTTTGGCATCTCGGCCCATTAGCTCCTCTGTGCTAAATTGAAAGCACACTTATTTGGTTTGCGTTGCTGTTTGATTAACATTGCTAATGGAGGACTTCCTCGCTGATGTGTTACTGGCTGATGTGTCTATGCCAAGTGGCACGGTTAAAGGGTGACAGCAAATAAATTGGCCTCCACCGAGATAACCATTTCTGAAAGTCAGAGTCTGATTTGATGACAGCCATTAGCTTTGGTGGACCAAATTGATCATGTTGTCTCCAAGCAGTGAGCCAACCTATTTATTAACCAGCATGAAGCATTTGGTGATTTCAGTATTTTTCCACAATGATGCTCTGGTTCTCATGATGAGATCATTCAGTGTTTATGAGGTGCTGCTGTTCCTATTGAAGTAGGAATTATGTGTATTAGAATATGATTTTAGGAAGTTTTTTAAAAATAAAATTTGTGCCTAATATTTGTGTATTAAAAAAGAACAGTATATTTGGGCATTGCCCTCTCTGAGTGGCCCTCCCTCTTCCCCATCACTCAGCACAAAGCATTCAGCTGCTCAATGATGTTGTATTAGTGGCAATTTGAATGCTACCTTTCACCTTCCTATCATTAACAGCATGATTATAACAAACTGCATATATAATTGCTATCAGACAAATCCTTGTATCTTCTAAATGACAACTTTACAAGACAAGAACATGTGAGTAAAACAGCATATCAGAAATCATATAAAGTGTACAAAATCACGTTAAACATTTTTGAATTGCAATTTGAACAGAGAATTTTACAAAGTAACCAGTATAGTTATATTATCTTAACCTTTAATTAATTTTTAATTAATTTAATTAATAAATTATTTTAACCTTTAACCCTATCCTTAACCGTAATTTGAATTGAACATAAAATTAACCTAGTGTAATGTAACCCTTACCCTAATCCATAAGCATAAATGTAATGCAAAGTAAACCAAAACACTAACCCTAACAATAAGCATAGTGTAATCAGTCCATTCATTCCTTTATTACAAACTTTATTAGATTAGATTAGATCAGATTCATTCTGTACAGGTACAAAGCCAGGGAAGTTCAATAAAGAGTATTATTTACATAAAGTGCAGTAGTATCCATGCTGGTGGTGCAGTAATTGAAGCAGGCATGAATATACTTTAATATGAGCATGTGCAATAGTAGTGCAAATTTTAATGAAGTACATTATGTTGAATAAGTACAAGAACAATAACAGTGTAGAGGGTGTGTGTGTGTGTGTGTGTGTGTGTGTGTGTGTGTGTGTGTGTGTGTGTGTGTGTGTGTGTGTGTGTGTGTACAGGATATAGGATAACTTGTGGGACTGTGTTGAAACATGAAGTAATATCATTATCTATAGATCTGTACACAGTAGAAAAGATTTGTGAGGATATCATATAGGTTCAACAAGGGCTTATGAAATACTGATGTCTTAGATGTCTGCTTAGGGCTTTTTCTTTTTGATTCAGTGTAAATAGGATGTTCTTGTGAGAAAATGAGCCATAACACAAATATGCCTGGTGAGAAAAAAAACCCCAGCAAAGATCGTTGCTTTACAGTTCTGGACTGAATCAACAGAGAAATTGAATACTGTCTCTAAAAGAAGGTGGACATTGAGTGCAGAAAGGTGTGAGTAAGGGAAAATGCTTTTGCTCTATCCACTTTCTTCCATTTGTCTCAGTAAGGCCAGGACTCGACAGTAGCACTACTGTAGCAGGGAACAAGGCCTGTTGTTCCACTATAGTAGGTCAGTGTCTCAGGTCCTTTCTTCTGGCATTAGACACCCACTAACTGCATGTTAACACAGCCTCTCTTTCAGAGGCCTGTGTAAGGCTCCTGGTCTCCATGTCACCTTTATCTCCCTGCCTTTGCCCCATGCATTCAAAGCCACAATAAGGACATGGCTGACAAACGCAGCTCCCATGAGACATTACAGTCTTAGAGACACTGCCCTCTTTTCACATTGTCCTGCACTTTAGCCCTTTCAGCTCTTTTCCCCCAGCGCTTGTTGCAAGTGTGTGGTCTCACCTTTCCGCCTGATATCAACTAGCTTTTACCTTGTACTCTCTTTACCAGTGGTCCATGTGACTGTATTCTTTTTAGCTTCTCAGCTCTGAATTATCTGAGTTATCACAAGCAATAATAAAAACATGGTGCATTTTATTATTAATTATTTCTCCCAGCTCACAAGAGAAAATACCATCCCACACATTTTCAAAAAGGGACAGGTCAGACCAAGTGACTGACCTTGGCATAGTATCTCTGTCTTCAGACAAGCTCTTGAGACAGCAGCAGTATTGTCCTGTTGGAATAGCACACCAACTATGAACTATACCATTCCTGCAACATAATTAATTTAACTCTTACAACTTGAGATCCACGTTTTGTTACATGCTAAGATCAGAGTAATGACACAATACACATTTAACAAACTACAACACTTTCCCTGTCTACATACTGTCTGACCATTGTGCAATGAATGATCAGAGTAATCCAGAGGAAAAACAGCTGAAGTTCACTCATTTCCAAATGAATTAAATCCCAGTTTAAATGACAACTGGTCTTCCAGTGCATGTTTACTGCTCTCTGCACATGTATTTGCTCAACCTGCTAGGTTGTAAGCTGAACAGCAAAGATGAAGAGCAAGGAAGCAGAGGTAAACGTTCCCCAATGGTCAAAACTCAAGCTGTACCAAGAGCCCTTTCGAGCTTCAAGTACAGCATGGCTTGACGCATCATCCCTCAAAACGTAAGGAAAACATGCATCCAGACTCTTTTCTGTTCTCTCACTGTCTTTAAACGCAGACTGAAGACTCATCTGTTTCAGGAGTATTTAACTCCATTAAAGACATTTGTTTTCAACAGGATCTAAGTGTCAGGAATCTCTAGATTCTAGCCTCGTCTACTAGCTAAGGATATTCTGAGTGAACAGCAAAGCACTTTTGTACGTCACTCTGGATAAGGGCTTCTGCTAAATGCCATAAATGTGAATGTAAATGTAAATGCTGGGGTTGAGGATTTAATGAAAATAAACACAAAGAACAAAAAAAGAAACAAGCTTGATAAACACTGAACAAATGGCTCATAGATAAACAAAGAGGACTAAAAATGTCTAACAGATAACATAAACTAACACATCCGTAGAGAGAAAGGAACAACAGAAACTAACCATGACAGAAACAAAAGGACTGACAAAGACAGACTGAGAAAAAGGATTTTAAATACAAGACAACATTAACCACACCCGGGGCACGATAACAAAGGGGCAGGGTTACAAATGAGAGACAGATGGGAATTAGCAGAGCAAGGGAGGAAACAGGACCAAAACAAACACAAAGCATGGGCTTGGAGCTCATGGGAAAAAAGAACAACTGAGACAAGAGGTGAACAGAACTAGAACATGACAGACATGACACCTGCATGCAGATTCTGACTGATCAGCGAGAGGGGCAGGGCTAAGGATGTCACTGACCCAGATATTGAGTTTAAGAGGAAAATGAGAAGGAATGGATTGTTGCTCTCTTTTTTTTGCTCACATCAGCAAAAAAAATTTGGAGCATCAGCTCAAAACACTCTGGATGATCAATTTCCAACATGATTTTTGAGCCAGTATAAGCAGAAAAAAAAAAAAAAAAAGTAGATGAAATAATTTCATACAATTTTTTACATCTCAAATGAAGACATTTGAGTAGCCTATGATCTCCTGAAAATAACAATATCTGTACATGTGACTGCCTTTTCTAATTGTTTGGCGAGTCCATCAAACTATGAAAACATTCCACAAAATTGGTCTACAGTTCTAATGGTTAATCTGTCCAGAAGTTCCATGGGAGCTTTAAAGCTGGGAGGCTTTAATGCATTTTCTATCTGTCAGATCTGTCCATTCTTTTCTCAAGTGACTATTGAGGCTTTCCTCAACTTGACAGGAAGGAAGGAATTCAGTGATAATCTAATTGTGTATTCTTTCTTAACAATCTATAAATTTCTTCATTTGGCCAATTCTAAAGTTGCTGATATCTCTCTGATATGTCTGTTTTTCATGTCCCTTTTATGGCCTCTTTCATATGTATTGTTACCTATCTGGACCACATTTTAAGAGCTCACAGACACCAAATTAAAATGTAACACGTAAAATCAACTGGCCATGAAAGTGCTTATCAGTCCAACTGTCCAATGACTTGTAAACTGGTGAAAATGGGGGACTATGTAAAAAGTGTCTGTAATTCCTAAAGAGTTAAAGCATGATTTTTAATATCTTGCCTTGAATTACTGCTGAAAGTCTACACTTCAATCCCACTGCTTGACTTCGTACCCATTATGACGGTGTACAGATGCAACACAACAAAACTGTCACTGCCCAAAAACAAAGACTGGACAGGATTATAGCAAAATGACTGTAATAACTCTTAACTTCCCAAAGGTTACATTGGTTATGATGCGTCAGCATCTTTATCTATTTTCCCCTTCTACCTCACTTTCCTCTTCATGCTCTTCCTCATCTCTCTTCATTTACCAAATCAGCCTCACAGCATTTGTCCAAAATGCTCAGATGTTATTTTTCTTTTTACAGTACATTATTTGCTTGTCCCCTACCATTAATCTCCCCTTCTCTCACCGTTTTCTTCATCCTCACTCACCCTTCATAACACCTATCCTGCTCTGCCTTCCTCCCTCTAACTCTCTCTCTCTCTCTCTCTCTCTCTCTCTCTCACACACACACACACACACACACACACACACACACACACACACACACTTCCCCTATTTTCTGTTCACTTCACGTGACGCTGATGATCTTGACAGGCTGTGTCGGATTTGGAGGAGGAGTTGGCGACCTTTGCTTAACTAATGGCTCCTTCATCATAGGCTGCTCACCATCAGCACAGGCTTCCTCTTTATTGCTCTTTATTTCAAATTAAAGCAGAAGCAGCAGCCATCCATCATGGCCAAGCCTGACCTTTATCAAAGGAGATGACTGGGTCCACACACACACACGCACACACACAGGCACACACACACACACACACACACACACACACACACACACACACACACACACACACACACAGGGGGAGCAGTGAATGCAGAGTGTTTCTACATAGGTAGTCCTGAGGAAGGGGATGATTTGCTTACAATGGAATCTCTTGCACTGCACATGCCATGCTCCAATTTTAGTGAGGCCATGGCAGAGTATATGTTAGTGCCTGCCTTGCCTGCCTAGGTGTGAGTATGACTTGTGTGTTTGGTACCCTGCGATAGACTGGCACCCTGTCCAGGGGGTATTGATGCCCTGCACCTGATGACTCCAGATGAGTCTTACACTGAGTGTACTCCTGTGTCTCATCATTGTTTGGTATAGTGGGTGGGAGCCATTGTCTATAGTTGCCTACAGCTCGGACAACATCATCCTCTCTGACACTGCCATCAGAGGGTCCAGCTCAAGTTATGAATCAGTTTGTTGAGTCTGTTGGCATCTGCTGCTCTCAGCCTGCTGCCCAAGCATGCAACAGCATAGAGGATAGCACTTGCCACCACAGACTCATAGAAGATCCTGAGCATTGTCTAGTTGATGTTGAAGGACCTCAGATGCCTCCAAAATTAGTGGGGTACCTTGTCCCTCTTCACGTTCACCACCAGTTCCTTTGTCTTTGTTATGTTGAGCTGCAGGTGGTTCAGTAACAGTCCTTCATCATCTCCCTGTACTCAACCTCATCCCCCACTAATAAATCCAACTATTGCAGAATCATCAGAAAGTGTGTGGTGTAGAGGGTGAAGAGGTGAGAAGATAGTTCCCTGTAGGGCTTCAGAGTTGCTAACCACTCTGTCCGACACACACTGTTGCAGGTGTACATACTGTGGTCTACTTGCATCTCTGTCAGCTTGTCATGCAAGAGAGCAGGCTGAATGGTGTTGAATGCACTGAAGAAGTCTAAAAACATGACCCTCACACTACTGGCAGGCTTGTCCAGGTGAGTGTAGACTTGGTCATGTCCTCAACTCCCAGAAGAACTGGAGGGGGTCCAGAGATAGCTGGACTTTGGGTTGAAGCTGATCCAGGACAAGACCTCTACAGGGTCTTCATCATGTGGGACATCATTGTTACTGGCCTTAGTCCTTGATGTCACTGGGTCGCTGTGCCTTCAGAATAGGAGCAATGCAGGATGTTTTCCACATCACAGGGACCCACTGTAGACTCAGGCTCATGTGGTGAAGTACTCCACAAAGCTGGGAGGCACAGGCTTTAAGCACCCTGGGCAGACCCCATCAGGCCATACAGCCTTGTTTGTGTGGAGTCTCTTCAGTTGTCTTCTCACCTGGTCAGCAGCGGGACAGACTGTAGAAGTGACAGGTGGGGGAGCGGTGGAGGTGTGAGGTTGGCTGTCGCAGGAGGGGGGCAGGCTATTAGGAGGGTGAGGGAGGGTGAGTGAAATAGACTTCTAATGTTCAGCAGCAGAGGAGTCAGGATGGGGAGGACAGTGCCTGCAGTGTCAAAGCTGTTAAAGAACAGATTAAGTTTTTTGGCCCAGTCCAAGCTGCCCTCTATTTCTCTGCTATTGTTGGACTCAAAACCAGTGATGGTCCTTATTCCATTCCAAACGTCCCTTCTGCTGTTCTGATGGAGTTTCCACTCTAGCTTCCACCTGTATTTATCCTTATTCTCCCTGATAGACATCTTCAGCTCCCTCTGGATCATTCTCATCTCCTCCCTGTCTCCAGCTCTACAGGCCAACTTTTTTATACCAGGGGCTGAGGTTCATCACACAATAGACATAGAAAGAGAACGTCAAAAGACACCCACCCTAGGTACATTGTGTAATAGGGGACAATTTATCCTTTAGATTTAAATAAACAGTAAACAAATTGAGGGGATGAACACGAACTAAACAGCTTACAAAATATTTTATCTGTAGCACATTTACAAATGTTTTTGAGGCTCAACGTAAACTAAATAATGTGAGTTAGGAGAACTTTAACTTAAACTGAATTATCTGTAATATTTTTGGCCTCCAGTGGATCGGTGCCCTATGCAGAGGGTATTTCTGCCTTGCACCCAGTAATTCCAGTTGCTTGTTTGCAAGCTCATATTGTTCAGGAGGCAGCGCTGCCTCTGAGGCCGAACACAATTGGTTCAGAGAATAACTAAAATAATCAGTAGGCAGAGCTTACTCAAACCCCAAAACATTATTCTGTAGAAGCTAGGTAGCTCACTGTTCAGGCAGATTTCTGAGAAATCCTTCATCAACATATACTGCTCTGTGAAGCAAACACAAATTTCCTAAAGCTCTGCATATTAGTTATTTTAACTGGTTATTCTCTGAAACCGAATGTGCCTCCAGGACAGTTTTGAGTAGTGATGTTGCACAAGAGCATTGAATGGGCAGATAAGAAGATGGATGAATGAATCAATGAATTCATTATTTTACCTTTATTTCTGATGTTGTTTGACTTTTTAACATATTTTTTTTAGTTTTCCATCTCACAAAAAGGTTCTTTAAAGGAACCAAATGAGGTTCTGTTGCATTCAATACACTGTACTGATAGGTTTATATGAGGTGCACAAATGAACTAATGGAACATGATTCAGTGGCATCAGTTTTGGAATACTACTATCGATTATATTATAATACTAAATATAAAGTATGCTCTCATTTTTGTTAAAGGGCTCCCATGAGAGTCTGCCTAAGAATCCCACACCATTATTCTCTGACTGTGAATCTGTTTGAAACAAGTTACTACATACTGCTGATGTGCTGATTGTGCCCAAAAGCAGTACATAGTTTACACTGTGTACTGTAGGACTAATGTGAAATTTTCTCAGCACATCAATGATACCCAGAAGGTCTGCACAAAAATGACAGAATACAGTCACAGTTATTGTCATCAAAAACAACATCCCATAACACAATGTGGAACAGTGGCTAGCAATGGGTTGTGTATTGGTTAATTATTTAAGTTCAACTACTCATCAAATCAAATCAAATCAACTGTCACACTCCCCATCGGCATAACAGACTATGTTACCCAGCATGCCTTCTGGCATTGGATCACATAATCCAACATGGACCTTCAGATCACATTAGTCAATGATGGTCTCAATCACCTGGTTACTGACTTCACACACCTGTTTGGCACCCTATCTAAAGCCCGGCACTCAACACTATACTCATTTTTTCATGAACCATGTTTGACTTTGTTCTGTTCCCTGATTTCATCTTCTGCCTAGGCTTGGATTGTGGAATTTGAATTTATACAATTACATAAAATATATTTAATATATGAATATAAATATAATATATACCAATAAATGTGTATCAACTTACACTATGCATATATTATTGCACAGTACATTTATTGAGAAGTACTGTGTATATAAAAATTATAAAACGGATGTTTATATTTGCATGTGTGTTGGGTATAGAATTGAATGTAAGCTGAAGTGTGAGAAGGTAAGTGTGTGATGTGTAAGTCCTCACATTTTTAAATGTGTCTAAGTATTGTATTTCAATCAGAACTCATTGTGCCAAATTGAATCAAGTCAAATCCAATCATGGTAGAATTGGATATTTCATGATACACTGCATCGATTCCCAAATATTCATAATTGAATTGAATCATTATGAGGTTGGAGGTTCATGGTGTCTTCAGTTGATATGATGAGGTGTATTACAGGATAGACATTTCTCTCCGCATTGATCTTTTGATGTCTGTTATTACCTTTTGTGGTGTTTTATTTGCCAGCATGAAAATGAGATACTTGCACTTTCCCTGAGTATTTGAGTGATAATCAGTAATAAGCAGCCTGTGCCAGAAATGACAGACATGACAGCCATGTCCATTACTTTCCCATATAAAAAACAGCCTATTTTTACCCTTTTTTTATCTTTTCTTGTTAAATTCATTGAGTGTATAATTGAGAGCCTTTAGGGAAATGAAAGTTTTATGTAATTGGGCCCACTAATTTACCCTTCAGAGTCACTGGTGTGGTCATTAGATATCATAAATTAATGTCTTTTTCATTGTTAAATTTCTTTTCCATTGTAATTTTTTTCTTGGCTGATTTAAGAAAGGCACTTTATGCTAAGTGCTTGTCCGTGATCCCTTTTATACAGAGAGAGAGAGAGAGAAAGAATGGGAAAATTGCATTGACTTTGTGCGAGTAGAAATGTTAAAATGCAGAGCTGAGAGGCTTTTGTCTGGATAATTGCAAATGTGATGATGCACAAAGATCACAGGTATAGAAATGCTCTTAGCACTGACTGTTACATTATAATGATGACTATTATTGCACACATCAGTCCAATGTAATGTAAGACACAGTAAAAAAAGGTAGATCCAATTTGCACTGCAATGCCCTGAGTTTATTATGATGCTAAGGGTGAGTTGTCATGGTGGTTTTGGTGATACGGTTTTCCAGACAGAACAACTGTAAAATATACTAGTGTTAGAAAAATTGGTAGCTATGATGGAGTTCTAGAAGAGGATGATGTCCAGATGCTGATGGGACATGGCCTTTCAAAAGTGTTAGCTATTTGGATTTGCAGTTCAGAGCCTACCATGCAAAACTTTGCAAGACTTTTTGTCTTTTAAAAAAACGTCGTCTACATTGCAAGGATGAAAAAACATATGTACTCTGGCGGTACACCTTAATATACATCCTTAACATCCTCTAATGATGCCATGCTCATTGGCCATATCGAGTCCATTTCTTTTTCATTGTTAATTTCCTCTGTTGAAAATACTGCAAAATGGGAGCCGACTGAAAAATGGCATGTGTTTACAAGCTCACTGTTCAGTGAGCAGGTTGCTGCTTTTTTCAGATAGTAAAAGGAAGTAGATAACTCGTGAATAATAAAAGAAGGCCTTTTTAAAGAAGCTCAATATTGAATTCTTCCTTTATGATCCCCCAGTGTATCTTTATAATGATGAGGTTAATGAGGTGAGCGCACAAGTTCAATTCATTTTCTAAATTGATACAGATCCTTTTTATTTTCCCTTCTCACCTCAATTTTATAGTGTCTCCCAGGCATGGTTTGAAGTGTTGTGGCAGTAGTGAGATTCCTCAATGTGAAAGACTTTCAAATTCAGACTTTCAGTGTTTGAAAATTGAATGTGATCATTTTTGTAGAAGAAGTATATTCTAAAGATGTCAGTGTAAAGTGATTATTTGCTGATTATTAATTGATATTTTGGCTCTTTCTTCAATGTTCAGTTAGTGTATTAAAATTTCTTAAACTCTCAGAACATGAGATCTGGTCTTTGTGGGCAGTTGCTTGTCATTTTCTAGGCTTTTTAATTCAGAGTAATCTACAGACATGATAAACATACCATAAACTTGTCTTGTATGATATGTGAATCATGTCTGTAGGTTTACTTTGAAACCTAGAAAACGTCCTGCAAAGTACATATCTCTAAGAGTTCAAAGAGTTAAAAGAGTTAGCACGAGTATCTTAATTTAATCTAAAACAATAATGTTCAATTCTTTTTTATTTAACATATTACAAGAAGTTGAAGAAGAAGAAGAAACTGAACCATTTTGGAATCACCTGGAATTTTCTATTGATAACAGTTAAATCACATTTTATTAGCTATCTTACAATTATTGTCACAATTATATATCATACATTATATAAACAACCACAGTGCAGGCTAGAAATAGTAAGTAAACCTCCAAAAGTGTTGACTTTTCCACAGCTAACTGGCAAAATGTGAGTGTGTTTTGCCTAGTAAATGAAGACACAAAAACTGATTACTTGCAAATCTGGTCTTCTCAAGAAAAATAGTTTATGTGAACCATGTGAACATCTTTTACAAAACACTTCATAATCTACAGTCCAAGGTGAGACTTCAAGACACAAAGTCACACATTGCTGAACATACATCAGAAACGGTGACTGAGACACCAGCTCCCTCCCTCTGTCTCTGTAGCGCATATAGATAAGGATATAGGCAGACAACTATCACTCCATTTCATCAGGACAGACCCACTCTGCATGGTGTGTGTGAGATTAGACATAAAAACCATGACCGTGTGCCAGTCCTGAAAAGAGTCGTATCTTGAATACAGCAGCAGCCTCCACGCTGTCACTGATGCACATATAGATTATCTCTGTTTATACCTCATGCTTCCCACGTTGGTCAGTCAGAACTGTTGCTTTTATCTGTCATTTTATGAAATATTTCACACAGGTCCTGTCTATTTTAGCAACTGGTGCTTTATACTAACAATGCAGTAAAGCGTTTCCATTCAACCATTATAATGAAGCTATTAAACACTACAATGTTTATTGAGTCTTACTCAGAAATCACCATTCTCATGGTGGTGGCATGGTAGTGTGTGCTGCACTGATATTAGTGGATCAGATGCAGCAGTGCTGCTGGTGTATTTAAACACCTCATTGTTGCTGCTGGACCGAGAATACATAGCAGTATTGGACCAGAAATATACAATAGCTAGGGTAACTTGGTATGACAGTCTAAAAGAGTGGACAGTGAGTGGACAGAATATTTAAACACTCCAGCAGCACTGCTGTGTCTGATCAATACATACCAGTGCAGCAGCAAATATGACCACCAACATAATACGTGCTCTGCAGTGGTCCTGTAAGGTAACAGGAGCCATAACAGGAGCCAAAAGTGGCAGACAGTGAATGTAGAAGCAAGGAATGTGGTCCGGGATGGACTGGCCATCCGGAGAACCAGGAAAAATCCCGATGGGCCTCTATGGATGTGGGGTGCTGAGAGATTGAAGTGTTCAGTCGAGGGAATAAGCTGACTGGGAAAACATAGCATGGTCTGATGAATCTCAATTTCAGTCAGAGGTTGGAGCCAACAGCATGAATGGATGAATATATTGGTGTGGGGAACGTTTTTTGGTTGGTGTTAACAGTCCATCGTTTGAATGCCACAGTCTATTTTTATACTGCTGTTCATCCCTTCATAGCCACAGTTCATCTGTTCACCTCTTCTAATGACTACTTCCAGCATGAATATACACAGAAACAAAAAAACATCTCAGACTGGTTTCATGAACATGACACCAAGTTCAGTGTTTCGAGGGGTTGCCATAGTTACCTTTGGGAGGCCATACACTACAATTTTTTTTTCTATATAAAACTTTACAATATTTTCCCTGTATTTTTACTATGTTCTTTTTGATGAAAAGTAGCAACATTTTCTGTCATTTTAAATCAACTTACAGTTTTTAACTGCAAGAAAATATGTGACAAAAAAAATAGTTTTTGAGGATTGTGACATATGAGTGCTCCCATGATGCTAGAAAGGACTCTTAGTTGTATGTTTTTGTGTTAAGTGGTGTCATTTTGTGTTTTGATGTGGATAGTTGGGTGTTTTAGAGTAATTTACTTTTATGTCATCATTATCATGAGGTCAACTGAGCTGAGATTTAAAAGTGGGAAACATTTAAATTTTAGGGACTCAATTTAGGGAACAACCTTTTTTCCAAGAGCATTTTCACACCTGGATGAAGGTCTGAACAAAAGTTTGTGTTTTTGTTACATTGTTACATTGGTCTGTGTTTTCTTGTTTTCAAGATAAGATCCCATATCTTTTTAGGCATGTTTGGAACAGATTTTGTGGAAGATGTGCACTGTGCACCAAAGGAGTCCATCTGTGTTGCTGATATCCGTGATATTCTCTTGACAGCAGTTATGAGGGGAGTGGGCACATTGCCAATTAATTATCTTTTATGAACTTCATCTGTTAAATTAAAAAAAGTTGAAAGTGCCAGTGTCCCTAGATTGCTAGATTATTTTCCAAAATTACAGTCATATAGATCATATTAATCTCTATTATGATATCTCTTCTGACTTTCTGCTAATTTTATAGGCATTTTCAAAGCATTTAAACACATGATCAAATGAAACATTAGCATTGTGAACACTTGCGTTCTATTGGGGATGTTGCTAAGCATAGTGCTGTGTGCTTTCTAGTTGAAGCCTTATTGGATACGGCAAATTTCACATCATTGCAGATATTGGATTCTAATCTAAACGAATCTAATAAAAGTTATAAATGTTATGAAAGGGAACTCTGGCACTAATCCTAACCTCAATCATTCAAACCACTGGAATGAAAATAAAATCACGACCATGTATGGCCAGATGTTTTTTCAGCACACGAGAGGCATGGCGTAAACCTCTAAAGCATCATAATTATCTACTCTTATTGTGTTGTGCTCCAGATCCTTCTTAATAGAGATGTCAGCTTCTGCCACATTCATGGATCAAGTTATTTTCATTCTTCCCGGAGTCCTTGTTTACATGGCAGCTCAACTCCAGACAGGCTTGAGCTATTGTTTTCCTGTCCTGTACACACCACAGCTAGCGCACTCATCCAAAGCCTTATTACTTTATCTCTCCTCCACAGCCGAGCTAGCCTCCTAAATAAGAGTGCTTTTTTTTCTCCTTGAAGAGCCCTACATAATTTGTTGTCAGCATATTTGGGAGCTGAGCGAAAAAGAGAGAGGAGCTCATACACATATCTGATCTGGCTGGAGGCCTGAAATGCGAAGAGATGCTCAGGAGCAGCGAGAGGGTAAAAAACAAGTGAAGTTCACTCAGTGTTTTATTCCTTCGCTCGCCTCATGTCCTTAAGTCATTCTGTCAGGATAAAATAAAGTGTGTTCTTTTTCCATTCCATTTTATCACCCCCAGTTTTGCGGAGGAAATGACTGGGCTGCCATTACTGGTGTGTGGCCACTGCTGTAAGACGGCGCTTTTGAATGTGAGCTGGCGTCTCCTGTGCCCGTCTGTGATTGATAGCTTTATGATTTGAGTGTAAACTAATGCCTCCCACCCTTGCTGTAACCTTGGTGCTGAGAGTGGCCCTGTGTGGCTGTTTCAGTGGGAGCTTTTCGGAGGAAACTGAGCTTCCCTGGAGATTATCTTTCAATCACATCACCTCTCAAGCTTAAATTCACATGCAGGGGCCTACATGTACACTCATCCTTATGAAGATATTATACTACATACAGGAGTCTCTAGTACAGGAGAACCTCAAAGCCATGTACTTGACAATCAGGCTCTGTTCTCCCAACATGCAAAGCAGGGCTTCAAATGTGTTGGAAAAAGTTAAAATAGAAAGAACATCATTGTGCAGACTAAAAGTTAATCATCTTTTATGTAACCTAATGTAGCAATTTTACTTTAAATTAGTAGCTTAGAAATCATTTTTGATGCTCTGCTGAGTTGTAATATGGAGAATGGACTCAATAGGAACGTCAATATTCGAAAGGTTGCGGTCTACCGCTATTTAATAGAAGGAAAAATCTATAGACTATTTCATCATCAACTGAGGTGTAGTAATGAATGCAGCATAATTTATCAGCATGAAACAAAATTATGTTGAGTTTGCCTGAAAATATCTGTATATAATATAGCTTTGAGATGCTTTAAAGTGTAATTTTACCTTTTTGGTGAGATGTTTGACATCAAGATCAGAATCTTTAAAGTGGTAAGGACAGTAGTGTTTTTGTTGATTTGTACAGTCATATAATGAACTCTTCATTTAATCCAGTGAGAAATAGACAAAAAAAGATTTTCAGAAAATGAAAACTCAAAAAAGGATAGAATAGACAACGTAATGAAGTGAAAATAAATATTCCCTTTGCCCATATAGTTATATCTAGCATTCACTCTTGTGAATTATTATCATGAGATGAATTTTTACTTGAATAAAATGCAAACAAATGAATGTCTAAAGGGATACAATGTGGAAGTGCACTTCTCTGCATAACAATGAATCAGAATCTCAGGACGGCATTTTAATTGTAAGCCTAGGGCTGCTTGGCCAGGCTAAAACATGGTTATGTGTGATCCACTCCCACGTGCTGGTCTAAAACTCACATTAGTCACTGCTGTGCAAAAGAAACATAAGAAGACCAGAGCTGTTGCTTTTGGGCAGAACGAGTGCTTCCTGAGAGGAGTAGAATGGATGTGTCTGATCTGTAGCTGTGAAAAAGCTGTGTTACCTGTAGCACAGTGTGGGCGTTAGCAACTATCAACGAGTGGTTAGTGGTGAGTTTTGCCCTCCACTGAAACCCTGTTTGCACTGCCGGAGATTGGTTCACAGCTGGTGAGCTAACACTCTTAATTCCGTCTCTGTCCCTGCCCCAGCCCACAGAGGGCCATCATTCCAGCTAGCAGTGCTCCTGGTAATTGGGCTGGGACTCCATCATCCCCACTACAGGGCACTGGGGTGGTATTTATGTTAATGGCCAGGGCAATTAGCCTCAGGATGCAAACTATGAACAAGAAATCAAGAATTCCATGCACAGTCGAGATGAATGAGAGAATGGATGTTTCTTCCATTAGTGAACCACATTTTATTTCATTAACAAAGACATTTACTACTCACTGTCATATAGAAAGTACACTGACATATCATTATATTTGCAAAAAACAAACAAACAAACAAACAAAAATGTTTAGATTAGATTGTTTAGACTGATTGAACACATTAGTGAGCAAATAAGTCAGGTTTACTTGTATGTAGCTCTTAGATAACCATTATATTCTGGATTTATAATATTATTTATAAAGCAAAATGTGTGAACTTAACTGTATATTAACCTTCAAGGCATATTAATCTTTAGAACCCTTGACTAAATTTGTGGGATGTTTCTGTAGACATACAAATACTAATATTTGCCAAAATATTATAAAAGTCACACATGCCAGATAATATTTTCATGAGATCCTAGGCTGCTCAAATTTGTCATTCATTTGATATGTAAATATTAAGTGAACTTTGATATTTGTATGAATTTGACCATGTTTTGATCAAACATTTACTTGCGCCTAATGACTTAATTGACAAGCGGTCGAAATAAAAATAAATAATCGACCTTATTGTCCTTTATAGTATTTGTTTTTGTATCTATATATTTGCTCACTCTGCAAAGAAAGAGAGCAAATGACCTCTACCTTCTCATTTTCTTCTATAACCCAATCTGTCGATTAGTGATGTCGTCTTCCCCGCCCTCTCTCACAGTTGCAAAGTGCAGATGTCAGGTTCTAAGAATTAAGTACATACAACAGTTTGGGGGAAAGGTGCACCACCACTATTGCCCCAGCTACATTTTCCTTACCAACATACAAACAATTCTCACTTCATGGGCTTCCAGATATTGTTTTGATCTCCACAGTTTTCCAGAAAAGTCATCTATTTATAACATCTGTACAGTTGAAATTGCATGATAAACATACTTGGCAATGTTCTTAAAGCCTTTCCCTGATTGTCTGCAATTATTCGTTTTATTTAAATGTCTTTAAACGGTTAGTTATGAGAGTGTATGAGTAGTAGTGATTAGCTACAGAGGCTATGTTCACTACTTTAATTAAAAAATGTGTCATTTGGTCAGGTTCAAGAATATCTAAAGATATCCACACAAATGCATATTTTAGTTAAAGCAACAAGAAATGCAAAGCAATCTCCTATTTGGTCATCCATGCAGCCCATATTATGAGTAATATGTGTGTTTTCAATATGTTTGGCTCACTTTCAAGTTGCCAGTGGGCCAATAGTGGTGTGTCTTTGCTAGAAGTTGCCTACATCTGCATGCTGTCTGGATGAAGATGAGTTTTACCAACATTTGCACACTTTTCTTCTGATTTTTTTTTATACTGCAAGTTTTGATGTGTGATTTGAACTGATTTTAACTGTCATAGTACTTTTTATATTGTTTGACCAAGTTAAAATATTGTATATAATTTTTATGACAAAAATGTTGAATTTAATTGAAAGTCTATGGATGAATATTGGATCAGCTCAATGGACAGCTTGTCTCCAAGGATGTGAATGGCAGAGGGAGACTATTGACCCCTGAGTTCTAGAGGGAACAGAAGACTTTGATGAGGTTGCCTCTTGACAACGATAATTGGAAAGTGTTTATGCACAGCTGACATTTGAATATTTGTAGAGGGCTCCAAATAATCCATGAAGGCCATTCACCAAGGGTCCTGCACGTGATTGCAAGTGACATTTAGGTTTGTTACGGACCAGTGCAGAACCAAATCACATCAGCATGACTCCATATCATGAACAAATGAGCTGAATTACAAAATGATTACATTATTTATCATGATCTTGATTTAGCAGAGGTAATATCCATAATATGGCATATTGAGTGATGCTTAAGACATTAAGGCCTCCCAAGAAATGTGAGTGCTGTATACTAATCATTCCCTCTGTCCGCCAGTCAGCCTCTCAATAGCACCTGAGTGGCAGAGCATAACAGTTTAAACTAAGATGTTTTGGTGCAAAATATTCCTTTTTACACCAGTAATGAAGCCAATTAAGTGGTTGCCCTATAGTGCCGTGAATATCAGATTTTTGCACTTGGAATGGAAAAAATGTTCTGAACAATTAGTAAATGAAATACAGTCAGTCGTTGAGGACTGAACTGTAGTTATTCAGAACAACTCCCAAAAGATTACATAATCCTCATGAAACTGGTCACATATATCTCAGAGCACTGAAGAGAAGTCTGCATTACAGATTCATCAATACATTCTGCTATGATATCCATATTACAGAAATATTTTTTGAGCATTCCTTATTTTGCAGATGATTAATTTTTTTAACTGTTTGTGGATACTTTCAAATTATGTAAGGATGGTAAGGTGTTTGGTGTAAACTAGAATTCCAGTGTGGAAGCTTTTGGCACAGATGGCCCAGTGTATGATACATTGATACATTGATCTGCTCTGTACACTGTGTAAAAAATGCAATCAATAGAATAATGGAAATTATATAAGTAGTAGAAATAGAAATTGTCTGAAATTACTTTAATTACACTTGACAAAAATTACATTTTTCATTGGACAGGGATGATATATAAACTAGTTTGACTTTGCTGACAAAGAAGCTGCAGAGCTTGCATGTTCACACTTCACATAATATAATACAGTAGATCAGTGGGCAGAATTGGTCCTTCTGCAACCATGATTTTTAACATATACAAAATATATGAGGAATTCATTCTCATTGGATACACCGTTTTTCTCAACTGAGCCTAAAAACGTATGAAGAGAACAGTCTGTATTCTTTAAATAAAGTGACAGAATAAACACATGGACTTTGTTGTTTTAAATGGACATTTCCCAGAGGAAAAGTGAAGATCTCCTCTTAGTCTCTTCATTTCTCTTTATCATAATAATAATAATAATAATAATAATAATAATAATAATAATAATAATAATAATAATAATAATAATAATAATAATATGGCACTCAAGGACACCGTACAAAAGAGTAAAGTGGACATTAAAATTAAATAATAGAAACAAACAAGAGAAATTATAAGAAAAATAAAATAACAGAGGATAAGAATGCAGTTCTAAACAGGTGTGTTTTGAGAGCAGATTTAAAGTTCGTGAGTGAATTTATGTTCCTTATGTAAGGTGGTAAGGAGTTCCAGAGTCTACTTTATGGTAGACTTCAGCAAATTTAGATCCCTAGGCCAATTTCATGGGCAATGTTTGGCACTTTTATTCACAAACAGGCAACTCACTCAAACTCATTCTTCTTAAGGTGCATTTTATTGAAATTAGTCAAAGAATTTTATCTTCCAGCTTGCATTATGATTATGATGATTATTATTATTATGACTATGATGATGATGATGATGATGATGATTATTATTATTATTATTATTATTATTGTGAATATTATTATTATTATTCAACAGTAAATATATATATATATATATATATATATATATATATATATATATATATATATATATATATATATATATATATATATATATATTGTATTTCACTCCATTTGCATGCCAGTTTTCGCTTGGAGCACTATAAACACCTTTTAATGAACATACTTCTGTCAAACCCAATTAGATGTATCTCCATGGTTTTTTTTTATATTGGACCATCACAGTGACCACTGATATGAGTTTTACCTTTGTAAGTTCACAATAATTATATGCCAAGCAGGTAGGTCACTGTACTAACAGAAGAACAGTCAGAAATTGCAGCCAATCAAGGGCCTGCTAACAGATTCATCATTAAATCATTAATCTCAAAAATACAATTTGAATTAGGTGAGGTTTTAAACTGAGCAGTTTTTTACCCCTTTACTTCCATGCACTGGCAACTTGTAGCGTTATCCCTGTGATGGTAACAATAGCAGTCAGGCTTTTTTTACACAGCATACACCCTCTCACTGCAGACAGCTTTCAGATTAAGATAACAGTCTTGCTCATCAGGGACTTTTATGAGTTGCCCAAACATGTTCCTATCATTTTAATGATCTGTTATATTCCAGCCCATCTTGCTAAATTATGCAGCTCTTATCTGGGTCAATGTGTTAACATGTGTCTCATCCTGTCCCTTCAACCTACTTATTAAGTGCCTTACTCCAGGTACTTCTCAGAAGCCTATTTCAGAAAGCCTTTCTGCTACATTTAGCAGTAGCAACATGATGTCTGAGCTTGGATATAAAAAAAATTATATTATTTAATGTAATATACAGCAGCATTATGTAGCATTTTAAGCTTCATAATCTTTCTGATGTTCCACTGACTTGTATCAGGGAGAATAATGTGCACTATGTAACTGTTGGTGTTGTATGAGACCTCTTATGAGAACTGCGTAATGCTGTGTAACCCAAGTCATATTTCTATTACATTGTCACATAGTCTATTATATTGCATCCTTTCCAGGCATTTATTAGTGTTGGATATAACGCAACTTGCCAGACATCTCGGCATGGAATTGTAGACATTCCTAATGGTGTCCTGCGATAATCCATCATATTTAACTTGAATATTCGGTTCCTGCAGATTTTACAGTAGGTGTGGAGTATTGAAAGTGCATCCAATAGCATACCACACATTTTCGATCGTGGTCAGGTTTGGGAATCCGACTGGCCATAGCATAGTATCTGTCTTTAAGGTGAGCTCTTGATGGCAGCAGTAGTAGAAAAGGTGGGGCCACTGGCTGCTGAACCTCATTAATGTAATGTTGGGCTGTCAATGTGCCTGTACGTATGAAGACCAAAGGTGATCTGGCATTGTATGAAATTGCACCCTACAGCATGACACCAGGCCTTCTGGGTGTGTGATATCAGCATTCACTGACTCCACCCTCAGTCAGCAGGATTTCAGCACTCATCAAATAATCAACAAGTCTTTGTTTTTGTCCTGTCAGCAGAATGAGTGCATGTATTTCAGCTGGCATCTCCTTTGATACAGAAGATGTTAACATCTAGCCAAATCCTTTAAACCAGCTAGTCCTCGAGACAGGAGTGCTGCTGGATCAACACATGCTTCACTCTTTCCACAATGACAGAATTTCACAAACGCAATTATTGCTGTCAGTAACTATGACCCATAAGAAGGAAAACATGGCACTCTCACCACAGGAATGTTCTCTGTGTAAGTGCTTACCAGAAGCACTGCCCTTAAATGATAGCTCAGGTCTTGGCAGGAACATCATACTTTCTGATTGCAAATGCATGTGTTCTGTGAATTTATTTCAGGAATATTTTTGTTGGCAACACACATATTAGTCCCCTGGTCAAATTACCTGTGTTTTTGATTTTCTTAGTGAAGTAAGTGCACATGCTCTGTAGAGAAGACACACTACATGTTCTAATGCATATGTAATGCAGTCGTGTGACATCTCATTTATATTTGATCCCCATTTGATCCAGATTTTAACAATATTGAGGGATGGTGGTGATATAACTTACAAAATGTAATTATTAGAAATGCAAATGTAGGGAGAAAGTTAGGACACCCCTACATTTTGGACTATTCAAAATGCCTGAAATTGAATCAGGTGTTACAAAGACTGTTGTTACAAAGGACTTTAGAGGAGTCTGTCTCAAACATTAATTGGGTTTGTTCTTTGGTTTGATTGTTGAAGTGAGTGATATTAAACAGATTTTAAAAAGATCTCAACACAATTAGAAATCAGTTGTTGGACTACCTGATAAGTAATTTACAATTGGAGAACATTTTAAACATCTGCCAACATGGCCAGGTCAGACCATGCTGGCAATTTCAGCCAAGAGCAGACTGCAAGATACATAAAGTATCCAACAATCCTACAAAGTGTCCAACAATCCTACAGTGCCATCACAGGGCCTACAGGTACTTCTTTCCACAACTGATGTCAAAGTGCAGCATCTACCATAATAAAGAGATTTAAATGTTTTTATTTAATAGAGGGAGTTTGAGGCTGACACTGAGACCTCACATAGGTGAAATAATTCCTCATAGAGGAATGGGAAAATCATTCTTCCAGTGGATGTCAGTGACACTTATAAGAAACATCTAATTGACATTATTTCAGCCAAATGAAAAAATACCAGCAATTAGGACATAGCGTGTTCTAACTTTTCTTCACAAGAAAGAAAAGAGACTAGTAAAGATAACATCACTCCACAGGGCAGTTCTTCATGGGAATTCATAGACTCTTGCAGACAGTGTATTAAATGTGGTTGATTTCAAAATGGAAATGGAATTTAATCAATTGAGTTGAGAGGCAATGCATGCAGCTGAACAATGGTGCATTTACAAGTAATGTCCTGAAAAGTTAATTTTGTATCCAGCCCCACACTCAATCAGCATCGTTGATCAGTATTGAGCCCAACAACACTGATTATGATGTTCAGTAGCTTTTCCTAGTATCCTACTAAAGAACCAATGATATGTAGTTAATAAGTCAACAATTCAACAATAGAAGTATTATTTTGTCACCTTCACGTCCATTAAAAACATCTATACCTCTCTACTTTTGCTACTGGAACCTTAATTTCCCTGAAGGAACCCTCCCAAGGGATCAATGAAGTTCTATTCTATTCTATTCTATTCTATTCTATTCTATTCTATTCTATTCTACTTTTAATCTGAGACCAGTTATGCTTAGCTGATTTTCAGCACTGAAGATTTTAGCAGAGCCACTTCTCTGTCATTTCTCAGCTTTTTGATGAGCTTATTTTACTAGTAGGTCTAGTGCACAAGAGCATCTTTGCACTAGAGATAGGTCCTCAATCCAGACCACCAGTTTAGATGAAGGACCCATCACTAGTACAGAGATGCCCTCATGCGAAAGACAATAATCGTGAGTGAAACAGATGACCTCCAGAGGTCATCAGAAGTGTAAAAGCCACTGAGCTCTGTGAGAGGGGATATTTGAAAGGGGAATGGGGTGCTGAGAGAATGGCCCATTAGAACAAGCATGCATCCAGAGGATAATCAGACATTGGCTAAATTACCCACAGCTGGAAGCCAAGACTGCACTTCCAAGGAGAGCAAGTGGAATGGAAAGATTCTAAGTGTAAGTGTGTGTGTGTGTGTGTGTGTGTGTGTGTGTGTGTGTGTGTGTGTGTAATTATGATTCTATACAGAACAGTGTTCAGGACTCTGACCCTGACCCAGTGAGAGGTTTGATGGTTTATGGGCAATTGGACTACATTTAATTCCACACACAACAGAGGGCCATTATGGGCTTGACTGGTGGCACACTGTGTTCTATAACCCTTTGACATTGTCCTCTTAGAATGCACAGTTTTTGAGATCTGCAAGAAGAAGAAGAAAATGAAAGAAGAAGAAGAAGAAGAAGAAGAAGAAGAAGAAGAAGAAGAAGAAGAAGAAGAAGAAGAAGAAGAATATAGACAAAGAATTAAACAGCATTTACATCTGACATCTCAGAAAATAATGCCCACAAAATTTAATTTGATGTTAAGAGCAGAATAACATTTGTAAAGGAAGGGTTAGTGCAGTATTTTGCTTTCATGCTTTTTCCTGTGCTGTTAGTTATTCCGAATGTGATCACCCCCAAAAAATACCATGTGATGCATTCTGAAGGTACATGTTTTTCTGATGACTTAATTTAATTTAATTTAAATAGAATTTATTTATATAAAGTAATGATTATTCATGCCATAAACATGTCATGCAAAATGTCATATGCTAGATGATATGCTAGATTATTCCCATTAGTAAAACAGTGTACAGTGTACAGTTTAGAATGAATATCTGTATTTGTCATGACATTTATTGGAAATCACACTATACATTCTGATGTAAACTGCCATTACAAATCATGACTGCACATATCTGTTACAATATGTTTATGCCATGGTTATGCCAATGTTGTGCGTCACACTTCAAAGAGACACCATTGAGCTATTATTTTATATCTGAAAAGTATTATCCATGCTAATCAAAGATATAATACAGCTTCAAGAAACAGAGATTATGTTGAAAAAAGAATGTTCCTTTAACACAATGCTGTGTTGCAAAACGTATCGTGTAGTTAATGTAGTTCACTCTGGTCTCATTATTTATATATTGTAATTTTATTAATCAATGTTCCTTCCCCTCAATTTATGTACTGTTCATTCCCATCTGCAGATTATCACATGACGATCCAGACAGGATTTTGACAATGGAGTGGTGAACCCTCACTGAGATTTAACATATGATCTCTTCAAACTTATTAAGCAATTAGACTATTATGTCACTCTATTGCTGTGAAATTACATAATATAATTCTACAAAACCGTGTTCAGGACCCTGACTATGGGCAATTGGACTACATTTAATTCCACACATACATACATAACATCATGTGTCATATCTGTCATATTCTATTCCTGTTCACCTCTTGTCTCAGTTGTTGTTTTTTTCCTATGTGCTCCTAGCACATGCTTTGCTTTTGTAGACTATGTGTCTCATTTGTAACCCTGCCCCTTTGTTATCATGTCCCAGGTGTGGTTAACATTGTCTTGTATTTAAGACCTTTGTTTCAGGCTGTCTTGGTCAGTCCTTTGTCGATGTTGTAGTAGTAGTGTAGGTTGTCGTGGTTAAATGTGCATTACCAGTCTAGTCGGCTGTTTGTTCTTAGATTGTTTTGTTTTCAGTCTTGTGTTATCCTGTCTGTTTGGTCTGGTGTTTGTTAGCCTGTTCCGTTTGTTTTACATTTTGTGTTTTATTATTAAACCCTGAACCCCTGCATTTGCCTTTGCTTCCCTAGTCTTCATCTCGTCTTGTCTGTTCAGCACACTAACCCTGACACCATAAAATAAATTTGATTAAAAATATTTAAACAAATTAATCTGCAGCATATTGTGCTGATCAAACTGAGGTGCAGAACTGCAGAATTAAATAAGTTGAGCTAACTAAGTTTAAAGAACAAAGTATTTTAAATTGGCCTGGGTTAAATATTTTACATTGTAGAATATTATTCAATTCTGTTACGTCTGGATTAATATTTGGTTTCTTAAGTATAATTTCATCTACTTGATCTCAGATGATCTGGATAAACTGTGGTCTCAGATTCCATACAGTATTCAAACCCATTTCGCCTTTTCTATAAACTAGTATTTGACTAGGTTGACTGTGAAACCGAAAGCAAGGCCACAAGAGCTATAAGTGCATCCCTTCACAGACTGTCTAATGAATAGAAGAGAAGAGCTATATGGAGAAGGAAACATCTGTCCATTCTCCTCTGATTACTGTAAAACTGAAAATTCCTAACACCTGCAAATGACTTGCACCCTGTGAGTTTGTAGATGCGCTTCAATTACAGGGGCAAAGTGTGGAGAGCGAGAGTACGGCGAGAATGAGAGAGCAGCACAAGACAGAAAAGAAAGGAAAAACAGAGAGGGGTTATTTTCCAGGGACATGCATGGACAGAGCCACAGCAGTAGAAAATCAAAAGAGGGATATGTAGGGAGTCTACAGTGCAGGAGAAGAATAGTGTGCATACTTCAGAGCTAGGGTAACTGATTGTTATAAGGAGGTGAGGGATGCACTGACATGTTTACAAGAAAGCAGCTTTGTAATTATCACAGTGAATTATTATTTATACGATCAGCTGACTTCTTTTTTATTCAGAACATATCCTGCAATTTTACAGGAATTTACAAGGTAAAGTTACAAGCTGAAAGTCTGTATGTGTGAGAGTGAGTTTCTTCAGCCGCGTGGTTCTATAAGGGCATAGTTTTGCACTGAAACTGAACTTATTGACCTCCAAATAAGAGGCTGGATGCAGAATAGAAGACTATTGGTGGATACATCGATGGAGACATTGATTCACTGATAAAATCACTCAATATTAATATTAAACTGATAGACTGTATGTCTGTATCAGCCTTTAAGAAGCTTACTTAAAGTTATACACTGTAAAGAATATACATTCAGTCCAACCACTGAATTTACAGATCTTATTTGAGTTAACATACCTTATTTTAATGTTCTATCACACATTTGTTTAGATCTACTTCTCAATTGGGCAACAATACATTTTATGCCATGCAAATTTACATTTACAAAGTTTGAACTTCCCAAACACAGGATTTCCAAATTTGCTTTTCATGTCTTTGTCAGTCTTTTTGACAGATAAACTATATGTCCAAATCTTGGACACTCATTCTAGACAGATGTACAAATACACACACACACCTTGTCTAGTAACTGTTGAGAAGTATGGTCAATAGAATAGGTTAGCGTAGTATAAACCCCCCAAAGACTGACCTGGAACTTCTCTGGAATGATGGTGCTCAAGCCAATGCAGAGCAAAAATATTGAAGCAATTTCAGCTGCAGCTCATTTACTAATGCAGTGTTTCTCCATGTTTTAGAGCTTTCCCTTCTCCCCACACACCTGATCCAATTAATCAGCTCATTAACGAGCCTTTCATGAATTCAATCACTCCTTATGCTTTCATGCTCTTGCATCAATCTAAAGATTAACAGCAATAAATGGACTGTTCAGTTTTACTACAGCAAAAAAAAAAAAGCTGAAGTGAAAAATATACACTTTCTGTGCACCTTTAGAAACATGTGCAACATGAGCAGAAATGATCATTTGTGATCACATATACTGACCATGTGGTTAGGCCTCCAACTGGAAAATCAAGTTACTACCATTTAAGCAGGAAAAATGCTGTCTCAGGGGGTGGTCCCACCTAGCAGAATACCCCCAGACTAAAAATATACATTAAACATATGCTCTTGTTCAGCAAGGAAATGAAATTCAGCAAGGAAAACAATGCATATTCAGATGGCAATCATTTTTCCTCGGATACAAGCCCTATTTTGCAAAGTGCGCAACTTGTTCAATTCTCAAGCATTTAAAGATCACATTAAACGTGGGCAGGTGGGCTGGTGGGGGAAGAAAATGTGATCATTTGTATGGAGACACACACACACACACACACACACATACACACATAAATGTTACTAGTTATTTGTGAAAGATTTGGCAGGACCACATTAAATCTGTAAGCCCACCTTCTCTCAGCTACTCAAAGGGGCATTAGACTGGATTTTCTTTAGGTTCTGCCTCCAGGCAAAAACGTTTTCCACTTCTGCTTAAAGGAACATTGAATAGCATAAAACAGCTTTAAAATAATTGAGTCCATGTACATCTGAATGGAAAATCTGATTTTGTCAGTGATCTATTCAATGCATTTACATGCACTTGGGTACTCAGATAATGAGGAAACTCTGGATTTACATGAGTCAGGAAATTATCACTAAATATCACAAATTATTCTACTTTGCAATCAGTTGATAAACTCACTGATTAGGGACAGCTGCAGCTTGTCAGGAAGAATGACTGAGCAAAAAGAGACCAGAGTAAACTGTATGCATGCACTGAGAAATCTGATTTCTGAGCTAAAATCCAGCTCTCTTTATCAGATTTTATGAGGAAAATGATCCTAAATTACACATATCAGTTACAATATAGTGAGTTGCAAAAGTGAGCAAAACTTTATAGGACTAGGATCTGATCAGGTTTTTGGTCAAATTTACCCAGAAATATAGAATTAGAATATAGAATTTTAAAAGACTGAAAAATTTCAATCACCACTGTATAACTAGGGGAAGAGTGTCTTTACCCTTGCTTCCCTGGCACAGCACAATGCTCACTTAGGTGAAACGGGCAGGAGGGTGCAAGAACTGCACAACGCTGTATAAGTCGTATTTGTGTTAAATGCTGTAATATCACTCTACATTTTCAGTCCACATGCTTCTTTCACTTTGAGTGACATACCTGCTTCACCCAGCTTGTCCATACACTGCTTAATTTCCTATATACAAAACTCAACAGCAAAACACTAACGCTAACCAAATGGAGCCAACCGGCTAAAATGCTTAATGTTTTTCTTGTGTTCCCATCTACACAGAAGTTTCCTTTAATTTTAGAAAGTAGGATCACATGAAACATCTATGAACAATTTCAGTATCTATCCCTTGAGGCCATCAAGATGCATTAGGATACGAGGATCAAGTCTATTGAGTACTTATTGGTTGGTGAGCCGGTCATCTTAAAAAACAATAAGGCAGTTTACAGGCACTGACCTCAAGAATGTACAGGAAGGTCCATTAGCATTTGGCCTTTGACTAGCACCTTAGTGTATTTAGGATAAAACAATTAAGTGTAACAGTTTTAATTTGATGAGTTTTACAAAACATTAGATTAACAATTTTGGAATGACAGCCATTTTTATATAGTACCTCCATTTTCATATGTTCAAAAGTAATTGGACAATTGACTGAGGTCAATTGTGTGGTGTGTGTCATCATTATTTCAATAGATATTTAGGACATCAATGGTCTTCATTAATTTAAATACATTTCAAGGCCAGAATTGAACAGATTGGATTGGACTTGCAGAAATCTAAACATTTTTTAAATCCTGCCCAGATCTGGACAGATAAAAGCAAGACTGATCAGTATGGAGAAGCAACAAAAGGATTCACATTCTGATGCATCCACATCATCTAACATGATGGAGGCTCTGTTATGGCATGGGTACCTATAGTTGGCAACAGAACTGAATTACTGGTGTTTATTGATGGTGCTTCACAGGAGATTTGAATAATAACCTGAAAGCAACCTCTTAGAACCAGCGTAATTGAGCTTGGAAAATACCAAAATTCAAAATCCAAAATTCACTTGTTTTCAATTGAATCAAATTCCAGTTTAAATGACAAAATTGCTTACTGCTCTGTTCATGTGTACAGACTCGATCTGCATGCAGACTCAGATCCTGACCGATCAGCGAGACTGAGATGTATAGTGATTTTTAGTCCTTATAAGCAAAAAGTAAAAATAAAAATGTAGGTACAAGTATGATGGTCAAATATTTATATTGTCTTAATCGATTAATTAAAATACAATAAATGGAGTGTTATACTTTTCATTTACTGAAGTCAAACCTAAACTCGCAGCAACTGAAGGCTGGGCAAAGCAAATACAGCAACATCTTTTTTATTATTATATTTTGATGAAAATGATTGCATTTTCCTGTGTTTAAATGATGAGTCATTTACAAAATGCAGTTTTGCACAAAAGCTCAATCGCGCACCTATTTAATTTCATACTTTCTCAGAAGCACCTTAAAGCATCTGACCAATGTGGATGGCATTATTGAGCAGTGGTTTGACCTCTCCTGATCTCTCAGAAGTACTTGATTAGCTGAATGAGCTGTATTAGATTTGGCTTGGGGGGTGTGTGAGTCCATTACCACAGCTCAGGCAATATGGTCCTGATGTGATCACTCTCATAATCAACTTTAATGTTTTCTGTGACTTCATAGCCAGGCTGAGTTGAGCTAATATCCTGTTTTTATAACAGCACCGCCTGAGCAGAGCTGGTCTGGAAATGAGTGCTTTATCTTCTTTATACCTTCATTTTTCTTTTAAACATTTGGTTATTGATGCCATCCCCCCATCCCCCTCTTCTCTCGGTCATTCTCTGTGTGCATGTGTGTTCTGGACAGGTCGGATATACTCTGTACAGTTTCATGATCATTGTCTTATCAGTGCTTCACTGGTGTGTGTGCAGGTGTGTGAGCTTGGCAAGTGTACAGCTGTCATGTTGGAGAGCAATGCAAATATGCACACACCTCATGGAGAAGCATGATTGGTACCATCCCCCATGTTACATATTCAAACTCACACACACACACACACACACACACACACACACACACACACACACACACACACACACACACACACACACACACACAAATGCAAACACATTAGGATACATTTACACTTAATATCATCAGTAACATGTATACACACATTTGATACCATAATTAATATATAATTAACACATATTTAAAATAATCTATTATATACACTGATCATCCTTAACATTATGACCACCTCCTTGTTTCAACACTCACTGTCCTTTTTATCAGCTTGAGCACTTTATAATTACAGACTGTAGTCCATCTGTTTCTCTGCATATTTTGCTATTCTCCTCCACACAGGCTCACCACAGAGCAGGTATAATGTGGGCAGTGCCACTGCAGTGAGAGTGACATGGTGGTGGTTGTGTGTTAGTGTGTGTTGCACTGCTATGTGTAGATCAGACATAGCAGTGATGCTAGAGTGTGTAAACACGTCTACTCCACAACTGTTTGGTCCATCTTGTAGATATAAAGTCAGAGACAGAAGCTCATCTGTTGCTCCACAGTTTGTATTGGTCATCCTCTAGTCCTTCATCAGTACTCATAGGATGCTGTTGGCTGGATATTTCTGTTTGGTTGACTATTCTCAGTCCAGCAGTGACACGGTGTTTGAACACTCCAGCAGCACTGCTGTATCTGATCCACTCACACCAGTGCATCACACACTAACACAGCACCATCATGTCAGTGTCAGTGCAGTGCTGAGAATGACCCACCACCCACATAATACCTGCTGTTTGGTGGTCCTGTTGGGTCCTGACCATTGAGGATCAGGGTAAAGGGTTCAGGCTAACAAAGTATGCAGAAAAACAGATGGATTACAGTCTGTAATTATAGAAATACAAAGTACTCCTTTATTGTAAGAGGAGCTGAAAAAATGGACAGAGAGTGTAGAAACAATATTATTATTGTTACAAATTAATATCATACAGCATATTTGAAAATTTTCGACAGTGATGATAATGATAATGGTGTGTGTGTGTGTGTGTGTGTGTGTGTGTTTGTGTGTGTGTGTGTGTGTGTGTGTGTGTGTGTGTGTGTGTGTGTGTGAGTGAGAGAGATAGAGAGAGAGAGAGAGAGAGAGAGAGAGAGAGAGAGAGGGCAAGGCCACCATGCAGCATACGCCAAACACAAACACGCCTGCCACTCAGAATGAATGATTACCTCTCCCTACGAGTGAGGAAAAGTCAATTTCACACTTTCACCCCTCCCCCAACCACACACACACACACATCACATGCACGCGCCCAATGCTGTCTCTAGACATGTTGCGTATTCCAAATCAGTAATCATTAGAAACACCACAGTGTCAGTTCAGTAATTTTTCCCTGGAATATTTGTTGGTAATCATAACAGCAACACAAGAAGGACAGTGTTCCCTTCTGGGCCTTGGCTGACAGAGGCTGCTGAAATGAATGATGTACATGAGCACTTAGCAATACTGGCGTGCCTGTATTTATTTTACCGGACTCTTGCTGTAATAATTCTCTTTACAGTGTCAGCAGTCATTCTGAGTGCTCACGCTTTAGATCTACTCCATTCAATCACAGCTCACTGTTCACCTGTTTAAAGATACACACACCTTCTTTCACTGAAGATCAATGCGGTAATAAGGGACAAAGTGCTTTCTTTGTACTACAATGCGGAACATATGATAGATCCTTCTGCAATACGTTGATATATTGTTCCTTTTTACTGTAGAAAGATAAATAAGGTTATGCAGGGGTGTGTGTCTTTCATTTGAAGAAATTAACCCTTTATCGAGATCTGCCCCTTTCAGGCAATTACATGCCATTTTCTAGGTTTCACAACTTATGATGAGGTAAACCTGCATACATGAAACACAAACTGCAAGGCTCACCCTTTCCAACCATAATGTAATGAATTATCAGCAAGTAATCCAGCTCAGAAAACAGCTCAACTTCTCTTAGATCCAGTTCACTTCAATGAAACTTAACTAAATTAAATCACAGATTAAATGCCAAAGGAGCCTTCAAGTGCATGTTTACTGCTCTATCCATGTGTACATACCCGCATGCAGACTCTGACTGATCAGCAAGAGGAGACTTACACTTAGCCATAAGTGTTGGTGGATTTAAAACTTCTAATACATTCAACTTTAATATGTTTAAACTCCACTAGGAGTTTGATTGGCATGTGTGGTTAGTTACCTGCGGAGATTGTAGTGGGCCCAGGAAAGATTAGCTTGTAGTCTAGCACCTGATTAGTACCTGCTTGCTTTATAAGCATCCAGCAAACATGTGTCCTACAGTGAGCCCTTCTCTAAGTGGTGCTTCACCTAGTCAGCATTCTTAGCCTTATTTTTATATGCTCCAAAAAAGCATGAGCCTTAAAGATGTTTCTCTAGTGGGCTGGCTGTATGCAGAATTTGGGAGCATACATTAAATGAGTCAAGACTGTAATGTTGTAAATTTGGAGTGTTGTACTAATGTAAAAGGAGATAACTGTGTTTAGGGTTCATGTCCATGTAGCAAAATCTTATTATTCAACTATGCTGAGATAAGTAGTTTTCCATTCTAGGGCATCTTTAATACATTTTGTTGTTAATACTAGAATTTCTACTTCCAAATAAGTGACTGCAAAAGCAAAGGATTTTTTTCAAATGACTCTACAGACATCAATTGATATAGGAACAGGTGCAACCACTGAAACCCCTTCTGCATGTATCCAAATTGCATTACTTTCAGAACTACAAAACTAAAGAAAAAATTCAGACACCTTTCAGCTACATCTGGAGAAAGGAGATGTATACATCTTATTTTTGTCCAAACCGTTACTTTTAAGATGACTGATAACCTGATGTAGTGCTGGAACTGTACTGCCATCTCCAGGCTCAGGCGTCCTTTAAGCAAGCCTCACTGTTGCCATTCAGCCTGAAGAATGACAAGCAATTTAACTTCATGAAATTTTAAAAGCATTTGAGATCACTGCCTTGGAACCATGGCTAAACTTACACCCTCTGGGGGGGAAGTGCCATTATTAGCTTTTCCCACCATGTGTTTTTCTCAGAGACAAAGCCACAGTAAGAGCATGTGTACCTAATCAACACACTGAAGCTGAAATAGTGGCCATATTACAGAGAGGATTGGCACAGGCTTGGGCCTCCTCTCTGCTCACCTCACTGAGACCTCTTCCCCTCCCCAGGATGTCTAATCCGGCCTCAGGCGTGATTCTGAGGAGCTTTCCATAATGGCCACCAAGGCTCCCTGACCCTCCATGATTTATGCAGTTTTTCACAAATAACAGGCACCAAGGCTGCACACACACACACACACACACACACACACACACACACACACACACACAGAGAGAGAGAGAGAGAGAGAGAGAGAGAGAGAGAGAGAAAACACACATACACAGATAGCCACTTCACTCCTGCAGCCCACAAGCTCTCTGACCAGCCTTAAGCCCCCAGATATGTTCTGCAGCTCAGGCAGAGCCCCATCTCCCGCGACCCCACTGCCTCACTAATGTCCTATGGGGTCAAAGGCCATGCTTGGGCTGTCAGTGGAGCATGTGTCTCAGGAGTAACAGGGATCTGCTGGGAATACCACTTACTCATCCCACACTAGCTAGGTGTGTCAGCAAGAGGTATGGAAGCTGATGCGAGTCCAACAAGCTTGTATTATATAACATTCCACATTGGAAATATAGCATGTATTTCATTTTAAACTGAAAAAATGAATCCCTGTTTACATTTAAACAAATTTCTGACACTGATCATGTTAGGACTTTTTATACTGAAAGGTCAGACCAATAGCAGATCTGTCCAGAGTGTTTAGACACAATTGTAGGGAATCCTTTTTACTTCCAGGGCAATTATTTGAAGTCCATACTCTCTTTTAATAAAGCAAAAGGGGGGCATACCAAATACTAATGAAATTCTTGCTAATACTTTATTATGATGGTGCCTTGTAGTCCACAAGTTAACACGGTTCTCTTTTTAATGGAATCTCTGTGACATGCATAGCCCAAAATACCACAATACTTCAGACTGTCTTATCAGCCCTGTTCAAATCAACCAGTTTGAGTGCCGATTGAGAGCCACTGCTTACCCACCCTTCACCCCACCCTTTTTCATTACTCCTCTCAACTGTACACATTTTTAGAAATGTATTGTAATGTATTCCATTTGTATTTGCACTAGCCATCTAACATTTACTTCACCTTGAGTTCACATCTCTCTTTCACACCTCTTTCTCATGCTCACTCTCCCATGTGCAAGGGTCTGGCTCACAATTTCCATTCTAATTTATTCCAAAGGTGTTTGAAAGGATTGAGGTCAGGGCAAGTTCTTTCACACCAAACTGACTTAATCATGCCTTTATGGACTTTGCTTTGTGCACTGGGCCACATTCATATTGGACTGAGCCTTCCCCAAACTGATTCCACAAACTTGGAATGATATGATCGTCCAAAATGTTTTTGTATGCCAAACCATTAAGATTTTCTTTCACTGGAACTAAGGGACCTAGACCAGTTCCTGAGAAATAACCCCACAGCATTGTCCCTCCTTCACCAAACTTTACAAAATTTGCACAACGCAGGCAGGTAATGTTCTCCTGCCAGTTGCCAAACACAGACTTGTCTATCAGACTTCCAGACAGAAAAATGTGATTCATTATTCAACAGAACACATTTCCTCTGCTTCCAGAGGCAGTGTGCTTTACACTCCATCTGATGCTTGACATTGTGCTTGGTTACAGAATGCCTTTATTGTCACTATACACATGTACAATGAGATTCTTTCACAGTGCAAACATGTACTATAAAATAAAATAAATACTTAAAAAATGATGCATAGATTTGAGGCTTTTTACAATTAAAAAAGAAATTGATATGGTGTTATATAAAGTTATTGAACATTATTTGATAATGCACAGTAGTGGGAATTAGATAATGACAGTAATTGGACAGTAATGGAATTAACAGTGTTGTCAATAATATTAAATAATTCACAGTAGATGAGTAAGAAGTCCAGGGGTTGGGAGGTTAGACTATAAATCAGTGCCTGTGTGAGCTCAGAGTGGTAATGGCTTTCGGGAAAAAACTGTTCTTCAGTCTGTTTCTCCTTGTTCTGATGCTCCTATAGCATTTCCCTGAGGGCAACAAGTCCGACCATTCAAAGCCAGGGTAGGAGCTGTCCTTGAAGATGTTTTTTGATCTGCTGAGGCAATGTGAGATGTAAATGTCCATCAGGGAGTGGAGAGGCAAACCAATGATTTTCTGTGCTGCATTTACTACTCTCTAAAGCCTCTCCCTGTCTGCCATGGTGAAGCTGCCATACCATACTGTGTCCAGGTTGTGCTTCCCAAAGATTCTCAGGAAATGTAGCCACTGCAGAGCCTTCTTGATGACCACTGTGGTGTTCTCTTTCCAGTCAATGTCAGCAGAAATAAGAACACAGATAAACCAGAAGGTGTGGATCCTCTCCATACACAAAACCTAATGTAGACGGAGGCTAGGTCAGTGCTGTGAAGTCAACACATTGAACACCATACTGACAGCTTCAGGACCAACAATGATGAGCTTGTTGTTTTGGGCTGGACTGCAATCGTGGGTGTAGAGACAGTACAGCATGGGGCTCAGTACACAGCCCTGTGGGGAGCTGGTGCTCAGCGTGTGAGTGGAGGAGAGGTGGGGGCCAAGTCTTACAGTCTGGTAAGAAAGTCCTTTATCCAGGCACATGTGAAAGGCAGGAGGCTGAGGGTGTCCAGTTTGATAATGAGAATGTCTGGAATGATTGTATTAAAAGCTGAGCTGTAATCCACAAAGAGCATTTGGCTGTAGCTCTGCTCCTGCTCCAGGTGGCTCAGTGCAGTGTGGAGACCTATGGTGATGGCTTCCTCTGTAGATTTGTTATGTAAGGCTTGCACACAGCTGCTTGGCCATGGAAAACCTGAAGCTCAGTTTAAGTGCTGATGTTGGAATCATGGAATATCTATAAATAAATTGTGAAAATTAAATGCAAAATTTGAATTCAGCAAGCTGTTCTGAAGGACCCATTATCTCATAAATGTTTGTAAAATACATAATCTAGGCCTGGTCAAAACATGTCTGCTAAATTTCAAAAGACACACAGACTTTTGAACATAAGATCATCTAAAGTATCCTATCCAAATTAAGATATGTATTAATGGTATCAGATATTTTGACCCCGAAGTGTGTTATGTGAATCTATTTTTATTTGGCCTGATCCTCTGGCTACAATGGGAGTGGCCATTTGGCATCTAGCAACATTTGCAAGAAATTGAGCTGCAAATTTTTCTTTTGATAGTGAAAATAAACAATATACATATTTTGTGTGTTCGCAGTGTTAACACTTGTTAGACGTAATGCCTTCATGAGTGTTAATATACAGTATATGATTTTACTTCTCTCCTTTATGTACACAGCACTCATCCCCCTCAACAATCCAGGGGTTTATGAGGCCATGAATTGGGCCATTTTTAATTGGCCCAGTGTGAGGGGAAAGAAGCCTGCAGCCACTATGAGCTTATCAGTTCCTTGCTTCTATCAATAATGCATGTCCAGTGTATTAACGTGCCCTGTTCTGCCTGTTAGCAGAAAGTGCAGAGTTCCAGTAGGCTCTCTTGCTCAGGAGAGAGGGATCAGTGTTGCTGCCACCGTCGGATAGGCAAGCTGAGGAGGTCTCTCCTGCATCTCAATCAGGCTGAAGACATCTAACAGTATATGTGCACAAGACATGAACCTGGTAACACTATCTTATGTGGAAGGAGTACTGAAGAACAATGCACATCATTGACTGACACCTTTGATTCTATGAACTTTACCCAATCCAAAATGGGGTGTTTGGACTGCTTTTTTGAGTGAGGCACAATACAGGGCAGCATATTAGTGGTGTTCTCAGACAATAAAGCACACTACTGCTGAGATGAACAGCGAGATAGAGAGACTGAGATGCAACAGAATGTCTCACACACTTGTACTTCAAAGGCATGGCAACTCCACAGAAACCTGATGCATGGTGGGAGGAGAACCCCTTTAAAAAAGAAGGCAGATCAATTATGGTAATGTTTTGTGCACAAGCAGAACACAGCCTGGGGGCAGGAGGGGGATCAAAGCTCTGGTTCTCTCCAGGCCCCTGTGTGACCCCTGTGTCTGATCCCCCTTCTTCCTCTGCTGTTACACCCTGTGGCTGCAGGAGCATCCGCTGCTAAAGGTAGCATTAGGTAACTTACTGAGCAACACAACAACAGTGTGAACACCATTTAATTACTGACGGTTATGACTGTTGTTACCCATTTTTATGCTTCTGTCATATAAGCAAAAAAATCCCAGCCAAAGCTGATGTGTTGGATATTCTCATACCAATACTACTATAACATGGCCAACCTCCCAATTTATATTGCTCAGCCATATGTGCTCTCTTTCTATGGATGAAAGAATTTTCTACATGACTTTGAGACTTCCATATTGACACGACTGCATCACATATTTTACATATTGAAGCTGCAGCAGATTTTTCCAGAACCATATTTTGTTCTTCGGATCTAGTGCCTGGGAAGGCAATTAACAACCTCTTAAATTATGGTCATTACAATGATCAGAACAATTTATGATGACTTATTGTGATGTGTCATTGTGCTGAAAGTAGTCATTAAAGGATGGGTAAAATGTGGTTATAAAGGGGTGCACATGGTCAAGAATATGCAAACACTTGATTGATGATACACAAATGCTGATTATTTGGTGTTAACAAAGTCAATGTGAACATTCTCCATACCTTTAAACTACCTCCACCAGCCTGGACTGTTGATACAAGGCAGGTTTGGTCCATGGATTCATACTGCTGGTGCCAGATTCTGACTTTCATCAGAAATGAAGATTCATCAGACCAGGCCATGTTTTTTTTCCAGTCTTTTTTCATGTCTGTCCAGCTTAGGTGAGCCTGTTCCCACTACAGTCTCAGCTTTCTGTTCAGTCCAAGATGCTTGACCTCTCATCAAAAGTGTACTGAGTGGTTACCTGATTAACTGTAGCCTTTCTGTCAACTCAAACCAGTCAGGCCATTCTCCGTTGACCTCTCTTATTAATAAAATTGTCTACATAACTGCTGGTCACTGAATGATTTTTCTTTATTGCACCACAAGGAAACTGTTGTGCTGAAAATCCCAGGAGATCAGCTGATCAACTCATTCTGGCACCAAAAATCAAGCCATACATTGAGGTCACATTTCTTCCTTATTTTGATGTTTGATGTGAACATTACCTGAAGCCCATATAAGTTCATATCCACAGGCCTGTATGCATTGCACTGCAGCCACTCAACTGAGTAATTATTTGCATGGATGTGTAGATGTCCAGGTGTTTCTAATAAGGTACTTGGAAAGTGTATATCTAGGGCAGTGTTTCTCAATCCTAGTCCTGGATGCATTCTTGATTTGCACATTTTAGTGCTCAATAACAAGCCCTTTCAGAGTTGCAGGGGGAGTGTTAAAACAGGGAGTCCACTAAAACATGTAGCGTAGGAGTACCCCAGGACTAGGCATGAGAATCAGGATTAGAGTGTGCATCTGTATGGTACCTAATAAACTGGCCACTCAAGGTAAATTAAATTCAAGCTTAAAATATCTGTTCCTTCTGACCTGTTTTTACACTGAGTAAAGCTTAATCAGGACTTTCCCAAAAAACTCCTTTTGGGAAAATGCCCTTGAGGTAGCCTGTCATAGTGATATAAATGGATTCTCCCCCAAAACAGTACTTTGATCAGATCTGTAGTGGTGAAATCATTGAATGTGGATTTGTCTTATTGGATTTAAAAGGAGCAAGTGAGAGAGAAGAAAGCGTCCTCTCTGCAGACCAGGGGAAGAGTGAGTTTCACTCAATTACTCATCTATGACATGAATAAGCCTCTCCATGGTGCCATTGGCTGACTGAGCCATTGCGCTGGACTGCTACAAAAGACCAGAGCACTCCATACCAGTGCATGCCTTGGGTGCAAAGACGAATAACAGAATGCACACACAGACCTTTCCAGTATGAGCAGGCCTGAGAAAGAGGATCAACAATGGTTCCCTTGAGTGCTAACTGTGTGTGTGTGTGTGTGTGTGTGTGTGTGTGTGTGTGTGTGTGTGTGTGTGTGTGTGTGTGTGTGTGTCTTTGCAAGAGAGAGAGAGATAAATGAGAATGTTTTTACATCATATGGGCCTCTGTGGCAGGTCATCCATCCTCTGGTGTGCTGGTAATGCTCACTCAGCACTGTCATTGCCCAACATACTTGGTGTGACATGGCCACTGAATCCAGGAAAGAGCAAGGAATGCTGCTAACCTAGGATTTAATAAAACATTTACCAGTTTCAGTGACAGTGGTCCACTGATGGTGAAGCACAGCTGAGAAGAATTCAGTGTCTTTGGTATAGAAGTGGTGTCTTTGCTGGATGAAGCTTGGGTTCTTATTTGAATTGAACCTTCCATGTCAATGTGACAAATATATTTTTTTCGTGGAAGTTAAAAGTTTTCTCAAAAGTTTAAGAACGCGCAATATGGGTTCTGAAACTTTTGACCTGTACTCTACATACATTATGCAGCAGCACCCTCTTAATCAAGAGATTACATCACATTGTATTACTGGTTTACAATCCACCCCAACATTACGACCACCTCCCTCTCTACACTCACTGTTCATTTTTGTAAAGTTCATTTACCACACAGGAGCACGTTTAGGTCTATAATCAGACTGCTGTCCATTTGTTTCTCAGCATCCTGTGTCCTTCATTCACCCTGTGCAGGTATTATGTGGGTGATGGGTGATTCTTAACAATGCAGTGACACTATCATGGTAGTGGTGTGTGGCACTGCTGTGTCACACAAACTATCACACCACCACAATGTCAGTGTGACTGGGTGAAAGAAGGCCATCAAGGAGAGAGAGGATCAGTGCTGCTGCCACCATCAGATGGGCAAGATGAGGTCTCTCCTGCATCTCACCCAGTCTGAAGACATCATACACTACATGTGCACAAGACATGAACCTGGTGAGACACAGGGAGATCTTATGTGGAAGGAGAACTGAAGGACAATGCACATCAGTGACTGACATCTTTGATTCCATGACTTTAATCCAATCCAAAATCCTTATATGCAGAGAAACAAATGGACAGCAGTCTAATTATATTACTAGAATTAAGTGCTCCTGTGTGTTAAGTGAAGCTGATAAAAAATAACAGTGAGTGTAGAAATAAGGAGGTGGTCATAATGTTGTCTGAATATCAGACAGTCATCATGCTGTGATGTGATCTCTTCATTAATACAGTTGCATATAAAATATACAGTTGCATAATACAAGTACACTACAGTAAAGTGTCAGAACCCACACTGGGTGTTTTAAACATTTTGTTTAAGCTGTGAGGCAAGTTTGGAACTTCCATTTCAAGTTGTGATTGTATTTAACAGTCTGTGATCCACAGTGTTGTGTGTACCAGGAAAACGATATATTATTGTTATATTGATATATTATTGATATATTATATAATCTATTCTATTATTGCCTACATAAGAACACAGATTGGTAAAAGATTGAAATAAACATAAACCTAACATCACCCTTGAATTAAATTCTTGGGATTACTGTATAAGCTAGTAGCTATTAGGAAATGGACCAAAGAAGCAATTTTATATACAGTAGTTAAGCTAGCTAACATACTAATGCTAATTTGGATACCCAATGATAAGTTAATCCTCATTGTGTCTTCAAAATAAAACCTATTATCTTGCCAATATCACTTGTTTTGATTGCTCTTGAGCATGAGCATTGAAGGAAAGATTCATAATATGTCCAAATATTTGTAGACACCTTGTCTAAGGAAAGCATTGTTATTTTAAGTTGCACCATTTGCAGACAGACAGCTTTGCCTAGTCCCTGTAGAGATGTATTGCTAATAGAATAGGACCCTCTAGAGTGGCTGAACATGAACATATTGACACCTTGCTTTATACCAGGCATTGGTTAGAGTGATATAAAGCCCCCTAGCATTTAGCTGTGAAGGGGTTGGATTGTGCTCTCTGGAATGATGGTGCTCCACCCAGTGCTTTTGGGATGAGATGGGGAGTTGGGGGTGAGGTGGGGTGATGATCATCCTAAATACCAACCTCACAGATGCTCTTATTGCTGAATACTTTCAAATCCTCTCAGCTGTGCTCCAAACTCTAATAACTCAGTTACTTCAAAAACCAGATAAACTCTTGTTTTATACCTTTAATTTGACAAAAAAAGAATGATCCAACACCTGGCACTAGGTATGGTGCTAGTAGATTAATGTATTTCTGCTCCAAAGTGTCCTGTTATATTATCAGTACTTTTTTACAGGGACTAGACAAGCCATGTCAGCAATAGGGGCAACTAAAAGTAGCTGAAAGCATTCATTAGAAAGGGTGTCCACAAATATTTGAAAATAGTGTATATCCTTATTGCTGCCAATACGTCAACTGAAAAAACAGTGTTGATGTAATATCTGTTATTCACATAAAAGTGATGCACACATTTGAAGCAAATTCAATACACCACTTTATTCAGTGTAACGTGTTTAGTCTGGCCTACACATACCATTGCATAAACACACCCAAACAAACGTGGCCAGCTCCGGCAGGCGCAAACTCTGCACTCTCTGACAGTCCCTGATGATTTATCTGCTGCAGCTGTGAAGCAACAAGAGCACAAGCAAGAATGCACTTCTCTTTATTTTTCTGACTGACTGGCTCTGTGTTTGTGTTCTTGTGTGTGAAAGAGGGGAAAAAAGGCTGATAATCCATCACACTTGCTGATTGAAAGGATTAACTATAGTCATGATCCGATACTTCAGAATAGAGGGTCTGTTCCTGAGTGAATAATGGGAATGCCACAAGGCCCGCTTTCGTCACTCACCTCCCACCCCTTTATCAGTGACACCTTCGAAGCTAAAAAGCCTGCAATACTTGACAATTTGTAAGACTTTATCGAACACTAATCCATCCAGGTCTGTTCATATTTCACCTCAGCTTTATTTTTCACATTGCTTTTGAGTGGATATGTGGCTCTATGGCTTTTGTAGATGAGATGCCAAGCAATAGAAGACATCTCAAACTACCTCTGTGTGGGAGCTGGCAGTATATACTTTTTTTCTGAAATGAGTCCAAGCACTGAATATAGTATTAACACAGTAATTAGTTGGCCTCTTTGCGTGGGCAGAGCAGATACATATCATCAAGTTATTTGCACCAGGCTGATAGCAGTGAAGGGCTGATGTTTCATAGTCGGTTTCAGCACACTCCCCTCATTCTGTGACCTTGGCCAGTAAATCTCCCTTCATAACCATATTCATTACAACTGAGGGGAGGTCCAACACAGGATAAGCTATCGGGTATATGGCTTTTCCACGTATTATGGCAAAAATACAGCAAAAACCATCTTCAATGTAGCATCACCAACTCACAGCACAGTATGAATTTGAAATGTGTTGCAGTAAATTTTGCTCTTCAACTAGGCTTGGTCACGGCGTTTAGCAGAGCCTCTTTTCCGAAGCAATTTATAAAAGTGCTCTGTTGTCCACGTAGAAAATGCATTCCTACCTGGTGTACATTACCCTTAAGCTAAGCTATTGCCAGAAACAACAATCAGCAATGATACACTGTATGGACAAAAGTATTGGTACACATACCATTGCATAAACACACCCAAACAAACGTAGCCAGCTCCGGCAGGTGCAACCTTTGCACTCTCTGACAGTCCTCGTTCATTGCTTTTCCAAAATCAAGGTATTTAAAAAACAACCAAAAAAAAAACCTTTAATCTAGCTAATAATAATATTTCCTGTCCAGGGAAGGCTTTCTACTACCTTTGGACCATTGTGGTGAGGATTTGTGTGCATTCAGCAAGAATTGTATTAGTATGTTCAGCTTGTTGGATGATCAAAACCCTGAAGAATTGAATTGGAGGACCATCATTCCAGAGAACATAGTTTCACTGCCCCACAGCTCAGTACTGGGGGGCCTGAGGCATAGGAATGAGGCCAATATGTTTGTATTCATCTACACTAGAGAGAATCATATTCTATATAGTGCTTTTCTACAGCAACTGGACAAGCTCCCTCTTTCTCTCTCTCTCTCTCTCTCTCTCTCTCTCTCTCTCTCTCTGTGTGTGTGTGTGTGTGGGTGCAACTTAAAGTAGCTGAAGGCATTCATTAGAAGGGCATATACAAACATTTGTACCTACATTCTTATAAAAAATGGAAGCAATAAATGATCAATATTTATTGAGCTATGCATACAGAAGTAGCGTCTCTCAGTATGGAGGCAGGTATAATGTAACATGATAGATATTTTGGAATGGAGTTTTAAAGGTTCCTAATGGACTGATGATCCAACCCATGCAGTTTGAAGGGGTAGGGGAGGAATACCAGAAAAGCAGCCACTGGTTGCCCTAGAAATGGCTTTACCTTAAATTTACCATATTCCTATATTATTGTTTTTATTGGTAAAATTCATGGATTGATACCTCAGATTAAGATCATAGATGCATAAATATCCTTGTCAGTCTAATCATTATGAATAATTCATCACAATTATTGTTTTTCAGGTAAAAAAGAATGGATGATCAAATTCCAACAGAATTTCTGAGATGTAAAGTGCTTTTAGTCCTTATAGACAAAATATAAATAAATAAATAAAATGTAGGCGCAAATAAATGTTTGATCAGAACATGTAACCAGTTGTCACAAACAAGAGAGACTCTGAATTGTGAATTGTTTGGAGATTTTATTCTGAGAACAGAAATAAACGGCCTTTTAGTATTGGAATGGAAGCCCTTCTCTGCTCTCTCCTTTCCTCTTTTCTTCTATTAAGTTTACATGAAAAATATATAAAGGAAAAGGACATTAACAGATTGTACATGTACACACATACATCTGCTTTAATGTTAAACACACGGGAAATACTTAACAGTATCATTGTCAATAATTATATAAATATATTATTTTAGTGATTTATGATGGTTTGAAACTATGGATTATTAAAAATGAAATAGGGAGCATAGTCTGATACCTACCTCTTCCTTTTAGCCACCAGTAAAAAGGGAAGAGATAGGCTAAGGGGAGGAGATTTATGAAAGAGTAGGAAGAAAGGGACATACTAACACAACCACTATGCCAATATAGGTTATAGTATGGAAGAGAATTTTGTGTAATTAATAAACATTAGAATATACTTAATTGTGAATTCTGTTACACATGGTCAAATCCATATAAACATCTCCATTCTGTTCACTAAAATGAATATTAGCAATATCTGGTATGATGGTCTCTTATAAATAGTTTTTCATTCTTGTCAAAAATAAATAAATAAATAAATAACACCAGGCATTAATTATATCTCTTATAATGTCTATTTATTGTAGAACAAATTCCTTGTGTGTGTAAATATATTTGGCTAATGGAAACAACGGTTCCCCATGGTTTCCAGTGGTACTGCTCTGTTCTGTCTGTATCCATAAGCAAAACAAAATAAATGAATGTAGAGAGAAAATGTACATAGTAAAGGTTCTGTCTGTATCCATATCCATACTTACTGCTGAGCATAAATGAGCCTTCCCTGTGATCTCCAATGAAGCGACAAATACTATATGAAAAGCCAGTGAAACGAAACCATGCCATCCATCAGTTCTTCTGTGTTTCAGCTTCCTGAAAGACAAGAAAAAGTGACAAAGCCAGAATTGCCTTTTTGACTGAGCTATACCTGAAAAATCAGAAAGCTCAGCAAATGTTCAAATTGCAGAGACACTAAGGCTTTCCAGAAATGGTCTTCCTGGGGGTGGGAGTATGATTACAAAAATCCCTTCCTCCTGACTTTCTCATCCCTCTCTCAGAGAAGGTCACCTAATGATTCTTAGCATCTGCCTCTGTTCTTCTCTTTTATCTGTGGGCTGATAGGGACAGTGGTGGGTTAGCTGTATTCACACTGAGAGATAGCAGAAAGAGGAAGGGGTACCTCTACCATCACCCTGTCACAAGCTTTCATACAGATCAAAACACTGGGAATCCTTCTTTTATTCAGAGATATTGATGAGATCTGAAATATGTATGAGCTAAGGTTATTTCAATACTCAACTTTTTCTTTTTTCTGTTCACTTCAAAAATGGATTTTTTTTTACTGTTTTATATTCAGAAGCTTTTAAGTTGTTACTCTGAAGAGGAACACAGACTATGGAGAGCCCCTCGAGGGTGATTTTTAATATAATGGTGTTCTGTAATCAATAGTGTGAAAAGCATGCAGATTTTTGAGGGTTCAGCACAGAGATTTAATATTCTATATCCATTGTTGTTGAAATTACCAGGGCTGGTCAAGGTTTGCTAATCCTGTGTATTTCTACCTGAGCTGAAGAACAAATGTACTTTTCTTCAAATGTATTTAAATATCTAAAAGTAATGTAAATTAGTAGATATATTTCAATGTTCATATTTGACTCTTCTATGATATCTGATTGTGTGGGAAATGTACCAAACAATGTACCTAGGTTTAGTTTCAGCTGCAAAGCTACAATCAATGAGTACAACCAGTATTTAAGGGTTAGGTTTAACTCTTAGAACCCGAGATCCATCCAAACTGTGCAGGTAGTTACATGCCATTTTCTAGACTTCATAACTAAAACTAACAGACATATTACACATAAACAGCTAAAATTCAATTTGATTGAAACTGAATTCAATCCCATTTTAAATGCCAAATGAGTCTTCCAGTTCATGTTCCACCTGGAAACTTTGACTGTTCAGTGAGGGGAGATTGGTGTTTGCTGGTTGTTTGCTCTCTTTCTTTGATCACACAGTATTCAAATTTCAGAATAAAAGTCCTTAAAGGGATAATACTGATACATAAGGGCATTCAGGTTGTCTTTTTTCTTTTATTTGGGCTACTGTCAAGTATTTTCCAAAACATTTTATTGTAAATATCTTTATCAATTTAATCGTTGCAAATAATTTATCAAAAATTATTACATTTTCAACTTAAATAAATAATTAATTAAACAAATAAATAAATTAATAAAAATGTTATGTACCTTAGAGTTCAAAGGTTAAAATATTAATTTACTATAAATTAATATAAATGACTTTCTTATTTTCTCCAACAATACACTCACTATTTATCACTTTACTTTCTACATTATTCTCTATTTCAATGATTTAGTTCAAATTTCCATTCTGCCATTTTTCTTGGATTTAGTCCAAACGGGACATCAATGTTTATGTATTGTCATCAGTATCAGTAGATATGTACATGAATATACCAGATAATGGCATCCCAAAATTCCCCTATTACTATCATGAGTCAATGTCTAATAGAAATGTATTATTAAACATAATATATGAGAACAAGTGGCCTGATTCACTGTGAATATGTTATTTATATTATTTTCACAACTTTTAAATAGTTAACATTTTATAGCTATTTGCTTTTTAAAGCTATTTAGATCAATAAAATAGTTTTATAAAGATATATAAGTGAAAATCTGAAAATGAACAATAAATTGTGTAAACTAAGGGCTTTTGCAAAGATATAAAAATGAATACAAAATATATTGAAATATATGTTTTTTTCTAAAATGTTGGTTCATAGTTTTTAGACTAATAGCAGTTTTTCTATTAGCATAAATTGGGCACTATTAAAGAGAAATGTTCTGTGAAGTTCTGTGAGAGAGCTCCCCTTTTGTTATATTTCTTATCCAGAGCAACTTACAAAAGTGCTTTGCCATTCACTCACATATGCTTACCTAGTTAGAAGAGTTTAGAATCCAGAGATTCCTCAGGCTTAGATGCAGTTGAAACAAATGTCAGATCAAAGACAAGATTCAGGATAATTATAAACCTTTAAGGAGTTAAAAGCTCTTGAAACAGATGGGTCTTCAGTCTGCATTTGAAGACAGTGACTGACTCTGTTTGGACACCCAAGGGAAGTTCGGTCCACCATTTTAGTGCCAGGACATAAAAGAGTCTGGATGCTTGTCTTCCTTGTGACTTGAGGGATGGTGATGCATGAAGGGCTCTCGGTCCAGATTCATTTTTGGCCATTGCCATCAATTACAGAGGTGCTGGTCCATTTTTTTTTTTTTTAGGCCAGAATCAAGGTTTTGAATCTGATGTTCAGCTGCAGGAAGCCAGTGAAGAGATCGCAGCAGAGGAGTAACATGACTGAACTTGGGAACATTCAAGATGAGCCACATTTTGGATGAGTTGCAAAGACCTGATTGGCCGCATAGGAAGGTCAGATCTTGAAATGACACGAGACTGAACAAGCGCCTGAGTGGTGGAATTTTCCTGACATTGTAAAGGAGAAATCTGCATAACTGAGTCAGGTTTGCAACATGAGTCGAGATCAAGGGAAATGATAAAATCAGGGTGAGGACCAGAGGTTCTGGTGGGAGGAGTAGGGGTAGGTACAGCACTTACTTCCACTGAAAATCGAGAAAGGAGAGCCCTGTTGCAATATTCTCCATTTTCTTTCTGCCTGTCTCAACTCTATTAGTTGTTGTGCAGAACCTCCGTAAGCCATGGGGAAGGTCTGGAGGTTGGAGAGAGAGGACAGAGAAGGTTGATTGGGGAGGAGATGGATGAAAGGATAGTGCTTGTAGCAGTTTCCAGTGGAAGGGAAGAGAAGGAATCAGAATGTGGAAGGCTGGTTAGAATAGTGCAGGGAAGAAGTTGAGGAGACTGTGGGTGCTGGAAAAGAAGAGAGGGAGAGTGCGAAAGACAAGATGTGATGGTCAGAATAGTCAAGAGGATTAACTGTCAGATCCAAGGCAGGGGCAGGTCTGCTGAAAATTAGGTTCAGTGTGTTGCCTGCCATGTACATTGGACCACACTGGTTAAAGGTGAGGTCAAATGAAAATAGAAGTTGGAGGAGGCATGATGACTGCATTTTCTCAGATGGAAGGTTGTGGTCAGATTTGGTGTTCAAAGCTATATGGTGTCCAGTTTCTTTACAATTTCCCATCAGTTGTGCTTATGAGAATGCCTCTCTATAATGAAGGCAATTTCCCATGTTCCACTTTGATCTAGTGATGTTCCACGCATAAACCAACTGAAAATTAGAGAAAAGGAAACTATGTAAGTGGAAGTGGAACTTATCCTTTCAAATCAAGCTTATCAAGTATTAAGTCAATTAGTTATTACTAACTCAAACGCGAAACCATTTATTTATCTGTTGTTTGATCATCAGTGACACCATTTGTATCCAGATTAGATGCTCTGTAGGTGTCCTGTGGTTCATTATCCATGAAATGATTCTGTACTGCAAACCATTTTTCAGCACCAGCACCACAAAAATGACTAAAACCCAGCATCACAGCAACTTGGTGTTTATGCATGTCTCAGTTCTGCTCTAGACTTTGGTGTGCCTTGGCTGCCCTTTTTACCCACTTTTGTACAACTTCAGAAAAGTATACACATAAAGGAGGAATGTAGGGTCTATTATTAAAACCTAAACAGGGCCTTACAGTCAGCCCTTACAGTCAGATGCCAATTAGAGTCATCAGCTGATTAACACTGCCATAGAAACATACCAGTCAAACAAATTTCAATGAAATAAAAACCAGGGCTCACAACATGTAGAGTGCCTTGCAAAAGTATTTACCCCCTTGGGTTTTTTGTGTTGAACTACCTGGCATTTAAAAAAGATTATGTGAGGGTTTGCATCATTTCATTTACAGAACATGTCTACAATTTAGATCTTTTTTTCATTGTGAAGACAACTTCAGTGTGTATAACTATTTGTCCCCCTGCTTTTCATAAGTTACTCTGAGCTTGCCACTGGGAGTTTTGCCCATTCCTCAAGGCAAAACTGCTCCAGCTCCATTAAATGGTTTACACTGGTGAACAGCAATTTTCACCAGTCTGACAACCGCATCCAGTTCTCAATAGGCCATGACAATACATGTACACATTTCACCTTAAACCTTGAGTTTTGCTTTAGCAGTATGCTTTGGGTCATTGTCCTGTTGAAATGTGAACCTCCGTCCCAGGTTCAAAACAGGTTTTGCTCAAGAATATCCCTGCATTTAGCACCATCCATCTTCCCCTCAACTCGGACCAGATGCTGAAAAGCATCCCTACAGTATGATGCTGCTGCTGGTTTTGCGCCAGACATAACATTTTCCTTGGTGGCTAAAAAGTTACGTTTTGGTCTCATCTGACCTGAGTATCTTCCTGCATACATTTGGGGAGTTTCCCCACATGCTTTTTGGCAAACTCAAAATGAGCTTTCTTTGTCTGGCCCCTGCATGAAGGTACTTGGTTGCAGCAGAACTATTTAATACATATGTACACGCCAATTTTCAGTATTTTCAGCCACTTTCACAAAGCACTGTATACTGTGTGTCAAATCATGGCCTAGTACTACATCTCAGATTTGAATCATTACGTACATTTTATACTCAGCTGCTTCCACATTGAAAATGACATTGAAACAAAGTTGAATATTAAATGGTTGAAAAGTTTAATAAAATGTTTGAATGAACATAAAAATTCAGTTGTGTCTGTGTTCTGTTTTCAAAAAGGAGAGTTAAGATTGGAGAATTCTTACATGCATCTTGATGCAGACATGGACCATTTGAATGCATTTACAAATGTCACATCTATGATAAGTTAAATTGATAATGTAACATTGATGGAAATCAGAAAGCAGAACTCAAACGTGGAAGTGCAGAGCCCAGACAGTCTGTGGTGTGACAGAAATACAGCTGGATGAGGGAGGAATTCGATTAATAGCTAGCATTTGGAAGCACTTTAGCTTATGTATGCAAATCCTTGGCAATAAAAGTTGTGATACAGTTTGTAATTTGCTTTGTCCTGTCTGAGTTTGGTGGAAGCTTTGACATCACTTAATCCTCCAGTTGGCAGTAATGAAAAACAGGCTGCCAACCAGAGCATCAACAAGCAACAGTGCCAAAGCTTCCTCCAAACTCAGAAAGGACAAAATTACTCTCACAACTTTTATTGCTTAGAATTCCATTCATATTCAGAAGCTGACAACCAGGGCTTTGCTCTTGTGCACTGATACAGAGATCTCCACACTCCAAAGCCAAAGTCATGGACTCACTGAAGAAAACTGATAAGATAGTCTAACATAAGATAAGTGGATTTTTTTTAGCTTGTACAGACTAACCTCTTTTTACAAAAGTAAAACACAATGTCCAATGACATGATATTTGAGTAATAATTTAAAATAGTACTTTTACTTCTACTTAAATCACTTTTATTTTAAAGAAACAGTACATTTTCTTGAGTTCAGTTTTTGGCTACTTGTCGACTGACATTTATAAGGACCAGTACAGAAAGAGCAGGCCTGTTTTAAACTGTAAATGAATTACTGAGGATAAAGGAGGCTTTTCCGGAGCCCCCAGACTCTCTTGTAGATTCAAGGAATCTTAGGTGTCCTTTGGGTTTAACAAACATGTCTGAGCATTATTGATCGAGGCATGCCAGATCCACACTACAGGAGAACATGCAGTAGACGACTTTTGATGTTTGCTCTGCCTGTTGTCTGTGAGGAATTTAAGCCTGTGTAGGTGGTTGGGCGAAATTTTGAAGGGACGTCTGCAGAGACTTCAGCTGGAATGCATTTTCACATGGCTCAGCTACAGTTGAGTTTCGAATGCTAGGGTATTGAACCTCTTCCAGGAAGGAGTTGTCATCATGTGTGAAGATAAAATAACTGCCTGTGAGAGAGTCAGAGAGAGAACAGAAAGAGGGAGCTTTGTGAGGAACACCTAACATGTTATGAACAGTGTGAAGTGGCTGATGTTGTGATCAAATATCTAGACTGTCACTGTAATAGCAATAATCTGTGCTACAGATAGGAGATGTCTGTTGGGGAAACACCATGGTTTCAGAGAAAACAGTGTGTCACGGAGGTACTGATGCATGAACTCCATTTCAATGTGGTAAAACCTCTTTCAATAACAATTATTTATAAGCGTAAAAGGATCATTGTGTACATGGAGTGACGTTCAGCACAGTCTGTAGCTTTTTAGAAGCCCACTGGTGTAAGGTCTCACCACAATTAATAATATATAGCATAATGATGATTTTCGAAGCACCTATTCAATTTCAATTTGATGTGGTCTTTTGTCTGCATTTGAGTTATTCCTTTGTGTGCTTGTTCCAGGCCCACTCAGAGTATTCCGAGGTGCCTGGCCAGGAAATGATGCTGCAAATTGACTTTAAGATGGATCTCAGCTCTTGTGGTCCAGTTTGTGGCCCAGCCAATTTCAGTCTTGGCCGGTCCTTAGACAGGTACATAGGAGCTGCATGTCAATGAAGTTCATTCCCATTCAGTGCCAGCTCCAGATACGCCTGACTTTGCCATAATAGCTGCAACTAAGCACACAATGACCCGATATTGTGCTTTTTATTGAGGAGCAGAAGATCCCATATTGTGTCAATGTGTCTTGGTGTTGAATTGTAGAGGTGATAAAATCAGTGTAATATGAAGCTTATGTCTGCCACTGACAGGGAATCTTGCTTCTGTGCCCCTTTTTCAGCTTTACGCTGCATTAGAGGTAAAATACTGGTCCCCAGAAAGCCATTTGGCACCTAATTGAGCAATCCTATTACTTTCAACTCCCACCAGACAGAGACTTTTCAGCTGTGCGTGAGTGAAGGGAGATTGAGAAAGGAAAGCGGATAAATCTTATTGGCTGTGCTCTGTATTTAGTTTTTTTTGTTGTTGTTTTTTATCTCAGCACTGTGCACAGCAATAGAAATGTGAGCCACTGTCTTGGCATTTGTCTCATTACACACAGGTGTATAGTTGTACGAAACACAAATAACACTATACACTCTATGGGCATCAGTATTGGGGCGCCTGATTATTCATTGTTTCTTCCATAATCAAGGATAATAAAAAGAGTTTATCCTACTTTTGTTGGATCTCTACAGTCCAAAGAACATTACTGTGGGAATTTAATTGTATTCAGAGAGTCAGGATGTTGGATGATCACCAAAAGATTGAAAACTACCACAAGATTTACCATTTTCTCCTGATATCTATTGATAGAAAAGCAACCAAAAACAATGATGGCAGCTGTACTGGCAGCCATGTCCTTCTGGTTAGGGAAGCAGCCTTGTGACTGGAAGTTTGCCGGTTTGATTCCCTAAACTGGCAGGACATGACAGAGCAAGGCACTTAACTCCCCAAATTCTCCTGGGGTGCCATGGATAGGGCTGCCCACCACTCTCTGCATGTTGCTCACTTTACCCTAATATGTGAATTCACTAGTGTGTATGTGTGTGTTTCTCTGCATGGATAGGTTAAATGTGGAGGAAATTTCCCTGTGTGGATCTATATGCTTATTTATGTGTGTGTGTTTGTTTGTTTGTGTTTTTTGTTTTATTTTGTTTTGTTTACAAATTACTATTAATAAAATTTGGTAAATGTCTTTACCCACTGCCTTATGCTATAGCTATAAGGGCTGTTATTTTCTAATTTTACTAATTTTCCTAGTAGTCCAATATAAAACCCAAATTCCTGTGCATTACTGTGATGAAATCCACATTGGTTGAAATCATATCATTTTAATGTTTATATTTGTTAATAATGAATCATTGTAAGTTGTAATTATGAAGTCATTTTAAGTACAGAAAATAAATATTGGGAAAATATTAGGACACCCCAAGAAAACCTAAATTTTGAAATTTATTGACATTTAATCTTCATTTTAACAATGCTGAACGACAAAGGTAATGACTAATAAATAGAACTGAAGAAATTTCCTTTTTTAATACAAGTGAATTGCTATTAATTATACCTTTGGAGATGAATTTGAAAAATCCTTTATTTCAATAAGTTTTGTCTCAATGAAATAGAGACAAGTTATTTTTTACATAACTGCAAAAAAATGTGCTGCTTTTTAAATAGAAAACATTTTCAGGATTCCTAAAATAACAAAAATATGTATCCACAACCCACATGTTTACTTATTGCAAATGAAATCACAGTGCGAGAGCAAAAACAGATCTGTGGTGATTAGAAGTAAATAACTTCATAGGCTTTCAAGTCATGATCTCTACATTATTTGCCAAGAATGCTCCTTTCTATTATTTGCACACCCATGTCCTCGGCATCTGAAGCAAATGTCCATTCTGATTATGAGCCACTTGTATACACTGTCATTTTACCTGTCTTTTCTCAGTTCTGTATTGAGAACATGTAGTTCAGGTCAAAGGTTGGCGAGTGTTTACTGAAGTCAGTTCAGCACGCTGTAGTATGATGAGCCATTAGTATGCGCTGTGGCTGTTGCTGCATGAGACACATCTGCTTCCCTTTTGCAGACATTTCAACCAGGATTCTGCAGAGAATTCCAATTTACCATTTAGGGAGTGTGCAGTTTTATGCTTTGTGCAGTGCTTGCTGAAGAGGGACCATGAAATTATTGGACAGCAGAGCATATTGCCTACATGAATATCAATCTAAAAGGGTAAACAGATGAGCAGAGTCTCAGATTTTTCCAAAGAAGTCACTTGGGTTATCAGAATGCATCACGTGATATTTGACATTTATTTGTGAATACAGTTCCAGCTAGGTTTTGATTAAATCAGTTGGATATGTTTTGTAGAAATGTGTAAATAACACATCTGTAATATTTTGTTCATGACTCCACCACATTCCAGTGTGATTTCTTCCGGATTACTGACGCAAATCCCAGAACTGTGAAAAATATTTCCATGAAATTGGTTTCTGTATGTTCTGAATACTTTGAGCACATCTTTTTAATAGATAAGTGAAAGATTAAAGCTGCTTGTTTTCTTATGTTTGTTTCAGTTTAAATTACCCTCAGTAAAGTACAGTGATCATACTGTGCAAGGAATCTAGGGCATGCATAGATCTCATAGAGACCGGGGTTTTAAGTCAAGGGGTTTCTTCCTGTTGAGAGGGTGGGGAGTCATTTTGTTTTGTCCATTTGAAAGGGAGGTCCCCCCATGTTTGTTTTGTTCCACAAGAATGAGAGAGGTTCTGTTGTGTTCAAATGGGGATGGAGGAGAAAAAAAGGCTATAGCCCCAGGCCTAGTACCACCTCTGGATGGGATGCAAATATAAACAGCATTAAAAAATTTACATGAATAATATAAAGCTGTAAAAGTACTGCCAATAGAATAGGAGCAGATAAATGTGAACCTATTGGCACCATGTCTAATGCCAGGTGTGGGCTGTAAAGAAGTATAAATCTCCCCAGCATTGATCATCCTGATGACTTGATGAGATTGACAAGGATATTTATAATAAGTTTTTGTATGCTGTCGAGTGGTCCAAAATAAAAAGAATGGCCTTTATTATTGTTGATATTTATGTATATATCAGTACTTCTGATCTCTGCATTTTATTCTGAAAGTCGAACACCATGTAAGCAAACAGAACCTCCCTTCTCATCTCACCCAAAATCCCCAATAGATACACAGCATGGTTAGATATAGATATAGTACATCTGGTAGACTGTAATGGTATGTCTATGATCTAGAGATATGAAACCTAAAAAACAGCATTTAACTGCTCTCAAAGTGCAAACTTGTTTTGAATGTAAACACAAACACTGATAAAACCTTGGTCACATTACCAATTAAGAAATCCCCTGTGGATGCATGTTTTAGTCCTTAAAGAAGAGGCTATATGATCATCCTACATTAAGATGAAATGAAAAAAGAAGGGTTAATCTGTGTATTCTGAAAAAACACAAATTCAATTTATATTTCCAGTGTCGAAGGGTTTGTAAACTGGAGAGGAAGATTTAATTAAATTGGCCATAAAATGACAAAACCTATTATGATTTAAACTTTTCTTTCTAATGATGTTGTCTGAGGTGTATCTCTATGTGAATATGCATTTTACTGTTCTTTTAAACACTGATGAATGATGAACTGATGACACATTTGAAACTGTTACACTTATCTTTTATTAACCAATAGAAGCAATATGCTGGGACTGCCTCTGGTTTTTGTATTGGCATAATCAGTGAAATGTAAAATAACAGGTTTCCCATGGAGCCACAGTCTAAAACAGAACTCGTGCTTCCTCACTCAGCTGGGCCACTGTGATCCCTTTCACCAAGTGGAAAACCCAATTTCCTATTGCGCTCCATTGGCTCAGAGAGCACTTGGGGGCCGCATCAGTTAGACCATTTGCTTGCCGGGAATAATTGTGCCAGGACAAGACAAAATGTTTATTCATGCAGTCATGCGTCTCTGGCCTTTCACCTGTCCGTATCTGTTGAATATGAAAATGTGCTCGCCCTTCGTGCCTCCCTGCTGCCACATGCACAAACACACACACTCCCGAGCACACTTTTATACTCCTTGGAGAGATTAACATCTTGTCGGTGGTTTGGGATTCTGCACCACTGAGATGGAAAATATTCCTTTCAGAATGTGCTTTTTGTGGGATTACCACACGTTGGCACTAAGAGAGTAAATGATTACATCTGATGAATGAGCTTTTTCCTTGAAGGCACAGATAGAAACACACAGACACAATTATATGCTGTGTCTTTCTGCTGCCCTCCATCCAAGAGAGGAAAGAAAGCTGGCAGTGGATGTTGTGAAAAGCATAGCGAGGAAATTATGGACTGGCCTGGATCCCAGTGGCTACATTGCCAATTGCTGGACGCATTCCTCTGAGACCAGCTGCAATGGGAGGAGTGAGGAGGAACAGCTGGCACCATGAATGAAGGGCAGAGGAGGCAAGTGGCATTGGGCAACAGAGGGGAAGGTCCATGGCTTCAGGTGGCGCTCAGTGCTGGGGATAGGTCAATGGCCTAGTGTCAAAGTAAAAGCTGTTGGCTGCCCAGCAACACACTTGAACCTCAGAAAGGCCAGGCAGGCAACTCCAAGTTGTCCTAAAGCACTTCACAATGCAGCTCATTTGGGCTTTGTCCAAAACCTTTCATTTGAAAGAAGTGGAAATTATAGAGTAAATATGTGCAAGCCAATGAAGCCAAATGAATTTTTCCTTCAGTTTAGAGAAGGCATGGAACAGAGAGCAATTAGTACATGAGAGCAAAGCATGATTCAGATGTGTCCATTATCACAAGTCATAAATACATATAGTGTTTAGATCAGGGGTCACCAACTCTACTCCTGGAGAGCTGCCTTCCTGCAGATTTGTAGACATATAGATTCAACCCTAATCCACCCCACATGATCCAACTAATTACTGTCTCGAATAGTTCTTGATTGGCTGAACGGGGTGTGTTAGATTTGGGTTGGAGTTAAAAACCTGCAAATGAACCTCCCCAAATGATTATATAGCTGTTTTCAATCCCAGTCCCGGAGTAACAGTTTTCCTGCTGTAACACACCAAGTTCATCTCAGCAAGGACTTGTCAGATAGTTCATTTGTTGGATCATGTGTGCTGGAATTAATGAAGTCTCTAAAACAAGCAGGGCAGCAGTACTCCAGGACCCAGATTTAGAACCACTGTCCTGGTCCACTGTATTGTCCTATAAAATTATTAGATATTACAATTTTGCAGTATTTCAAGAACGTTTTTGGTGAAAGTCCATCGTCATGAGGTTTGATCTTTTCATACATGGTAGATCCTAGACCACCTGACTGGGCTGGACAAAACTGGAGATGGTGCCCGTTTGGGGAAGACGGAGGAAAAACAATGTCGACATCAGCACCTGAAAGCAGCAGTAAGAGCACGTAAGTCACTTTCTTTAAAAGACAGGTGGAATCTGGTGATTGGTCTGAATATGTATGGTGTAGCATTTAAGTAGCATTTAAGAACGTTCACAAAAGCTTTCACCTTTCCACAAGAAGGGTTGGTGATGCCTGGTTTAGATTAACACTCCACTATGGAGTGACACTCCAAATGAAGTTACATTCTGTGCTGTGATGGGGTAAACTTTGGGACACACTCTTTTCTTTCAGAATGAAGAAGAAAGCTGTTGCCTACAGATGCAGATACAGATGCTTTTCTGGCATAGACTGCATATAATGACAGCATTTCTTTTAGGTGGAAGGACTTTTTATTTTCCACTCTCCACTTAATCAGCCCTTCATCTTAGCTGTCTAAATCACACATTCCATGACTCTATCCAAAGACACTGACAGTGGTGTGTGAAAACAGCCCCAACATCTTATGAGAAAACCCAAATATTATATTTCCCTGAAAATGCTGTCAGAACCTACATTAAGACCGGATAAATGGTGAGGGTTGCATCAGGAAGGGCATCCAGCATAAAACTTTTGCCAAAACTATAATGCAGATCTGGCAGATGATCCGATGTGGTGACCCCTAAAGGGAGCAGCCGAAAGAAGCAGAAGAAGAAGAAGCTACAGAACCTACACTGGTGATGTGTCTTCTTTCTGCTTTCTGAGCTGCACTTCCATGGAGCATCATGGTTGAGTGTGCCCTGGTGTTTACTCACTGTTGAAGGGAACAGATTGAAATTGGGGGTCTCTCTTGTTTTCTGTCTCCCTGCACTGGTGTACCTATTTACTAATTAGGTGACTCCTGAATGCAGTTAGTTACAACTGGCTGAATACAAATGCATGCCACGTTTTTCTGATTTTTATTTATTAAATTTTTTTTTTTATTAAAACTAATTTTCTTTTGATTTCACAAATACTTGCTACTTCATGTTGGTATATCTCATAAAATGAAAATAAAATACATTTCAGTTTGTGGTTGTAGCATGAAAAAATTGAAACATTTAAGGGTTATGAAAACCTTTCAAGGCACTGTACACTCTGACATGTTTAGGCTTTTTCTGTTATTTTTGTAGCACGGTTAGACTCTGTGAGGACAACTTTTTGTGTTTGTTTGTTTTTTCCTTTGGTACAGTCTAGTTTGATTCTCCCAGTATGGTAGTAACTACAATTTGTATTTGTAGACCAAACATGGGATTATAAGTATGATTCTGAAAATAAAATAAACACCAATGTTTTTCCGACTGGGATCTGAACTGAACTGATGTTATGGAAGCTGTGGGTGGAACAGCTGGGTGGGTACTACTTACACAATGCTCACCCCAGATTTAGACCTGGTTTACACCAATATGGTGTAATCAGTCTCTTATTAGTTGAATTTAAATGGGGTCTACTTTGCACTCCAAAGCATGAGAACTAAATAGGACATCCTGGATGTCCTACACTTGTATTAGAAAAAAAAAATAAAAATTCGATTTTGTCTTGTGGAAGAATTTGCTTTAGAGCCTCTCATTAGTACAGACTAGAGCTACGGCAGAGATTAAAGGCTAACATTGACTTAGGATGGGGACCAAGGCAAGAGCAAATTAGAATACCAAGTGACTAAATGCATACAATGCGCTGAAATCTAGAGAACAATGGGAGAAGATCACAGCCAGGGAAGACATGTGGGCGGAATATGAGTGGATTATGAGCTTGTGCAAAAGTTCAAGAATGATAGAGCTTCGTGGTGAGAAAGGAAAGACAGAATGAGGCGAGAATAAGGCGGAGGGGGTTGGGAGGGTTCTCCCAGCAGATCTCTAGCATTAATTACTCATGATAAACCACAGTGCCACTGCTGTCACTGCCAGCACTGCTCAGGACACTCAAGGTCAGTCTAGCCAAGACTGACACCACTGTTTAAGTGGGACTGAGTGTGTTTTATGTGTTAATTCATTACTGTCATACCTTGACACAACATAAGTAACCTTCAAATTAAACTGATTTAAGAGCTATGGAAAACAATCACTCCTAAGTCAATCCTCACTTATAGGCACAAGATAATGCCTGTCATCTGAGAACAGCCAGCGACCAGTTCCTCTGACTGTGCCCTGCACTGCTAATTCAGTCTCGAAAGGGAGTAGATGAGGATGTAGAACTATACTTTCAATAATACTGCAGTTTCAGACCGTCTGAGCTGTTTTTCTAAATGGAACGTTAAGAGGATTAGAGGTTGTTTGTTGATGTAAGAGGCTGGCAGGGGAAGATAAAGTAGGATGGAGCTGGGCAGGTGTGGCAGCTAGACCTTGGCTCGCTGCACTGGCATCTGCGCAAACATGTCTACAGAGAGCGCCACAGAATGTCACAGGTTTCAATTGTCGTTAGGCCTTCGAAGGTTTAGGAAAATTGATTTTGCTCATGCAGGTAATTAAATGTTCATCTTGGTCAACTTCCATGCTGCATGTTTCTAAAATGCAAGCGGAAAAGACTTTTAATAACATATTCTGGATTATCCAAAGGTTTTTCTCCTCTGGAGTCAACGTGTTTAATACTCAGTCTGTCCTCCTTCATCACCTGTTCCTCATTATTATTTTATTTTCTATACAATGCTGTCATTGTCTTTTTGTCACCTTTACTTTTTTTTTATATCAGTTAGTCAGTCATTATCTTATCTGCTTTGCCGTGAATAGGATCACAGTGGATTCAACCTACCTGGAATCATTGGACGCAAGGTAAGAATACCCTCTGGGCAGGGTGCCAGGTCATCACAGGGTCTTTTTTAATATCTTCAAATAAAGGGTATTTTAAGCCAGAGACAACATGTGTAAACACAAAATAGGGTAAAAAAAACAAACCATTGACCATATGGACCTGTATGAATGTCATTGCCTTCTTAGGGCATTTTCACACCTACACTTTTTAGTCTGATGAAATTTTCATCCTTGGTGTGATTCCTTTGTGCAGGTTCCTTTGACCAGAACATGGTCCAACTTCAATCCAACCCCACTATCTAAGTTGAACAAATGTGATCTCTGCTGCTGCAACAAATTAAATTGCCCTGACAGGTCTGACCAATAAGTGGGGAGAATGCTCTCGTGGTTTGTTGTGACACATTTTGAAGGAGAACATACTTACAAACTTGTCAACAGATTCAGGCCAAAGCAAACAAACTACAGGTGAAAACACCTTTTGTTAAGCAATCAACCAATTAACCAAATTGAATTGATAATTGGGACCAGTTAAACTACATACAGATCTTTTTCTGCCAGCTTGGTTGAATCTGAACATAAAAGTAACCTTTACAGCATTGTGAAGTAGGCTAAAAGGCCTAAACAAGACGTGCACTATACCATGTCTGAAAAGGCTGACATTTCTAAAGATCTGAGACTCCAGCAAACCACAGTGAGGGCCATTATCTTCAAATGGAGGAAGCCTGAAATAGTAGTGAATCATCCCAAAAGTAGCAGACCTACCAATAATTATTCCAAGAGCAAAGTGATGGCTCATTCAGGAAGTCACAAAATAACCCCTTAAAAACTACAAACCTCAGATAAGGTCAGGGTTCATAAATACTCCATTAGAAAGAGCAAAATGGTATCCAGCAAAGAGTTGTAAGGTAGGAACCATGGCTAAGATGAACACAAAGGCTCCTCTCACATCTTTTAATTTGAATAAATCTGTGTGAAGTCATCAGTCAAACGTGGGACACATAGAGCTGATTAAATCTGCCATGATGCAAACAATGCACTGCACATTAGGAATATCAAACCAACACTCAAACATGGTGGTGGTAGTGTGAAGGTGTGGGGATGCTTTGATGCTTCAGTGCCTGGACAACTTGCCATAAATAGTATAACCATGAATTCAGTTTTGGATATAAGGTCTCTTGATTTAACCCCCACCGAGATGCTCTGGCATGACCTTAAATGGGCAGTTTTGCAATGAGTGGGCTAGAACATTGCACTGTGTGTTACACAAAGAACAATGGTTCAGCCTATAATATAAGACTTTGTTATTTAGGAAACACCATTGGTATACCAATTTAATCCAAGACTTTTAATAAATATCCAGGTTTTTGAGCTTATTTGCATATAATGACAATTGATATGACCGATGCAACTAGTGTTATTTGAGCTATTCATCCATCTATTCAGCCATTCATTCAATCATCCATCCATACATACACACATCCACCTGTTTATATATTCCAAAATGACTTTTTTTCATCAGTAGCAAATAAACTTCCCTGATGATGACAAATGATGGCTCTTTTGTGGAAAGTATTCCTATCAAATCTATGCTTTAATGCCTCATCCAGCACCATGTGTGTGTGTGTGTGAGTGTGTATGGTGTTTCTTGGCAGAGTGCTTGGGCTCACTCCAGGGCTAATAGCCATGTGGTGGGAGCGTGTGGCATCACGTCCTCTGAAGCAGAGCTGCCTTCCAGTGTGGATGGAGGCTGGGAGCAATTCCTAGTGTGTCCTTAGCAAGGAGACAAATTAGTCATTAGTAGTGGTGGGGGATTTTCCCCCGGTCCAGAACAGGCTCCTTGTAGCCTCAGGCAGACAAACTGAAAAATGAGTGATGCATACACATCCAGTTAATTCTTCAACCATATACAGTGTCTGGGTGTGTTTGGGTAACCAGGTTTTTCTTCTGTGTGCATTCCTTACACTCTTTGCACAACATTTCATACTGAAGTAGTGAGAGCAGCTTGATATAACTGATCAGTGGAGAGTGCTGGATTTGAATGTGAGGCTGTCCACAGTTCTAATTAAAGGCATTAGGTGACGTTAGGTGAGAAACCCAACCATATGGTTTAAGTGATTCTGCTGTTGATGTTTAAAGGGACAGTCGGGTATTTCTAACTGTATCCACTGCATCTATATCATACAATCAAATACTACAATTTTGATATGGTTCTTTGTACTTGTACTATGAAAATCTGTGCCCTGAAAGGACACATAACAAAAGTCGATGAGCAGGTGCTGAAACATCTCACCGGTGTGTTTTGAGTCAAGTACATTTACATGCACTCAAAAATCTGGATCAGATTTATGTAGTTATCTGATTATTTGTGTGGTCATGTAAACAGCACACTCAATTTTTTAGATTGGAGGTCTGGCAATCCAAATAAGAAATCCAATACAGGCAGATGGATTTTACTTTGCCATAGTACTGTTAGGAGTCTTGCCCAACAGTTTGCTCACTGTTGGTATTATCTGTTGCACCTCACCAACCACTTTGATTATGGCTTGACTCATGTAAAACTGGAGGTTTCCCACTATCTGATTACCCAAAAGAATGTAAACACATTAGATTACTGACAAAATCCGATTTTCTGCAGAAACTGATTAGGATACTCTGGTCTGTATTTTCCAAAGGTCCTCTTATACACATAGTTTAAGCAGCTTGTGTCATATGATAAATGCAGCTCCTATAGATGGAACAAGCAATGTCTACTTTGTGACCCATTTTACACACATCAAACGAGACATTCACTACACTGTACCACCAATCCTGTCGCAAGCCCTGCAGGTATTTATAGCCTAATCATCTTTGTGAAAAATCAGTTCCAAGGTCAACTGTTTTCTTTTAATCGCATGCAAGAAAGAAATATTATATGTTTCAAAATATCTTACAGAATAAATATCCTTAATGTGCAGCCCAGGATGAATGTTCTAATGGATGTATGTTTTGTGGGTTCCAACTCCACTCCCGGGTCCTGTAATTCAAAAGGAAATCCTTATTGTGCAAACCAGAATGTCTGAGTGGTTATGGCATTTAAGTGGTTAAGATTTAAGATCCAATGGATTTGTGGATTCAAACCACTTCTGGGAATAACCTACACATTTTGGAGCAGCTGTGGCTTAAACATTAGAGAAGCTGGACTGAGACTTGAAAAATGCTGGTTTGAGGTGGTGACCCCTTGCTCCAGGTGTGTTTTCCCTGCTCTAATCACTACTGAGTGTGTGTTTACTATTACAAATGTGGGAAATCTGGAAGTTGAAGTAGTGAAATTCTAATAGGACAGAAATAGGACAGATTTCCTGAGGGTAGACAGCATGTACTGCCTTTATGACTGTAGTTTTGTGGCTGTGGAATCGTATGCTCCTCCAAACCCTTAATCACTACAGGCTCCAGTCTCATCATAGGAGACTCTTGATACAGAAGCCTTCAGACACTCTCCTCACCCCTTTCTGACCCTGTACTGCTGAATACACCAAGCACTTCATACTCCATATTGACTTCGAGAAGCATTATGGTGGCTGCTGGATTACTGGCCCATTCTTTGCTGCGGGATTACAGTGCACTGAATGAAGCATGTTATTTAACACAGTGTCTCGGGAAGCTCTAAAACCAAGTCTAACACACAATGCCTGTCTCCTTAAAGGAATTCAAGAATCCATCATACTACTTATTGCGTTCCTGAAATAATTCACTTCAAATCATTTATTCATCTCAATCAAGCCTGTGAATGAAAACATGCTATTCCACCAAGATTGATAGGCATGCTTCTGGATTTTATTGATTAATTAAGCAATTGATCATTGCTTACCCTCTAGTCCATCCATCCATGGTGTGTGATTTAGCTGTCTGAACCATCCACCTACTCATCTATCATCTACTTAATGAATCAATCAATGTAGCACACAGGCACAGACAGACAGAAAGACACACACACACACACACACACACACACACACACACACAAACACACACACACACACACACACACACACACACACACACACACCTATGCATACAGCAGTGCATGGGCATAGTCTACCTACATCTACTCAGGTACATAGATCTTCACTTTAGTGGTTCATTTTTGTGTTTGTAAATGACTCATAAATGAGTCGTTAGTACCCTGATAGGATTGGAATATATACAATGAATCATTATGTTAGCCAGTACTGACATGCTAGAGAGACACTGGAAGATGATGAGAGTGGAAATATTCTCATCATTCTCACTTATGTCCACACATTGGATATGTGTAGGGTTGGACACCCAAACTCGTACTGTTACCATTACCTGGAATTTGGTAGCAGTATCCAACTTCAATAACTTCAGTAACCTCTGAAGTTTTGTAATAACAAAAACGTAAAACAATTTGTTACATTTTATTATTTATTTAGAACTTTTTATACACCAGAGTCATGTCCCTTCAGATGTGTGGCCAAGTTCAACGTATCACCATTGTATCTCAGGGCTCAGTGTGTATCTGGTGAATGGTGTAAAAAGTCTTTACTCTGTTTCCACAAGAAGCACATTCCACATTCCAGGCAGTTGAGCATGTGGTCAGACATGTTGCGCATGAACCCCTGGAACCTTTTCACAACACTTGTTTTATGATAGATTCAACACACATCTTGAGCCAAAAGTGATTTCTGTTTGACTTTCATTGGAATACAAGGTACAAACACACAGCAGCTGTATTCTCACTATTATTGATATATAATGGAAGTTAATCCCCACTTCAGAAGTGCTTTTAAATATATATTTTTGGTTTGACGAGGAATTGTTAACCCCAAAATATGAGTTGCCTTAGACATATTTATTGTCACACTCCTGTCCTGTTCCTTGTCTTTCCTTACCTGTCTCTGTTCTGTCTTGTTTTGCTTTACTTTATTTTGCATCTGGTTCTGTTGCTTTGGTCTTGTTTCCGCCCTAGCTCCGCCCTGTATGACCTTTGCCTCCTTTGTAGCCCTTCTTTCTTATCTGCTCCAAGTGTGTCTAGTTTCTGTTTGTGTATATGTAGCTCTTGGTTTCGTGTCTTGTCTGTCGTTGTATGTGTATGTTTCTGTGCATCGTCACATGTTTCGTTTTTCTGGCTTGTTTTCTTGTTTCGCTTCCTGTTTTGTTTACTTTGTTTTGGTTCCTTTTGTAAATAAAACCCATTACCCTGTTTTTATATCTGACACTTGATGTCCCACTAAACATGACATTTATGTACCTTTCTTGCATTACAGGGTAATCAATCAGGGAAAAAGAAACATGTTTAATTTTAGTTTCTTATTTAATTTATGATATATTATTCAATTCTTTAGATTCAATCCTTTAGACTTAGATCATATTGCAAAAAAAAAAAAAAAAACACCTAAAAATATGCAGACATGCAACACATTTAGGTGAAATCAGATTTCTGTCACTTCAACTTCACTTCATAATGTTACTGTGTATTCCTGAAACATCTGAGCTTTTGTAGGATTACTGATAAGGATTTTAGTCTGCTTGCAAACCAGTATGTCCTTGGTTTGCACCCTCATTGTAAGTTTAATTAACATGGCACTGGTTCAGATGAAGGAAAGGCTTTTCAGGGTCAGTCTAAAAATTGCAGCTTTTGTCTGCGTCCAAGGCAAAGTGTGTTTTGTGGTTTGGTCTTGCGATGACCTTTCTGTTAACTTCCTACAATTTATTGATTTCAGAACCCACAAACTGCAGAAGGACATTCAGTGTAGAAGACAGACAGAAGTAGCCATGAACAAAGTTGAGAATAAGAGGGCAGACATTCAATGAGCAAATGATTTTTGCACTTCTTCACAATGAAAGTGGATACTTGACTCCAAGTGGGATTCATTCTGAAGATGGCAAAGTGTAGCAAGTACCTCTGAGCTATTTGTCTACAATAACCAATTTTAAACCAACTGGAAATGGATGAGAGGAACCAGTATTCAGAAGGGTGCATACCCACAGTCTGGCTGCAATTCCCCTTATTCCATACGTGCAGAGCTACATCAACAGTAAAGCATAAGGATGCTTTGATTCTGTAGATTAACGCAAAGCATACTCAGGCAAAACCAATCATGCAGTTTAAGAGGGAACCGTCATCCTGTTAATTCTTTTACTGATAGCTGGTTTTAGATGGTATAAGCTGGCCTTTGATGGTCATAGAGGTTGAAAAACTGGTCATCCAGTAAAACTTATCTGTGCTGGTAAACTAGCTGGTTGACCAGCAGCTGTATTTGGTTTTGCTGGTCATCAAGCTTTTTCTTACTGTTCATGCAGGTTAACTAGCTTGGTGATGCAGGTCATGGTGGCCGACCAGCTTGGTCAATCTTGATCAGACTGTTTGTTTAGCTTGGTCAGGTTGATTATGCTTGTAGACCAGCTAAACCATCAAACTCAAACAAAATCATACGCTTTAAGTAAATATGTAAGTACAAAATAGCGTAAGTAAAGAGGCCAATTTTAAAATGCCTAAAGCTTTTTTTTCACTCTCCCCCCAAATGTACATACACCCAGACCACTAAGGAAAGATTTTTGAGGCTGAACACAATGACTACTTCAGTGGAATATGGAAGTGACACTGGGATGACCCAGAAAGAACAGAAACACCAATATTCAGGAACAATTACAATAAGCTTTAGGCTAGTCTGAATTATTGAATGCATAGCTATGCAATGGCCCTGTGAGCCTCCACGGTTCATTGAACCAATCAAAAAAAGTATAACTCACTTTTTATTTATGAGCCAGCAAAATAACATGGCTGTAAATAGGCTTGTAACATCATGTATGACCACTTTTAACATATTTAATAAGAACATTTTTAAATATGCAACAGGCAAAATAAGTGATTAAGTGGGAAATTGTGTGAATTAGCTTATTCTCCAGTTTATGCGGTTTTAGTTTAGTTTAGTTTTTTTTTTATTATTATTAATTATTGTTTTTTTGTTGTTTGTTTGTTTGTTTGGTTGTTGTTTTTTGTTTGTGTTTTGTTTTGCTTTTTTACAATTTCCCTATTCTGTCCCTCTGAAATTGTATTTCAGACTTGTTCCTACAAAGTGTTTCTGACATCTGATTTCCGCTACATGTATATTATTCTTTGCAAGAGCTGAGAATGGTCTGCATACCAAATCAGTTCCCACCTTACAGCCACAGAACACTCACTGGGGGCTTCCATTCCAGTCACACTTACATACATACATAATACAAAGTGCTCTGCAGGTTGAATCATGTTACTTGGTAAAACATTCTGTTTTCTAAGTTGTAATTATATTAAACCCCTGTTTTAATGTATTGATACTCTGTACAGACACTATAGGACATTCCTAAAAACTGCATATCTGCTGAATGGAGTTCATGGCATTATCCATGGAAACTCATGAATTATATTCCTAATCCAGACTCTAGTGTGTGATCTGTCAGAATGTGTCTGTTTGACATGTAGACTATGTGTAGGCTGCTTCTTTATGAGGATGGCATTTAGCTGTGGACAGACAGCATGATCTGGACTCATGGTTTGTGTGTTAAATTAGGAGGCAGTTAGTTTTCTGCTCTGACAGACTAACACTAATAATAAACCATCACTGGAAATCCTTCCGGTCAAACACTCAGAATAGTGTCAGACATGTAATGCATATCTGTAGATGGCCCTGGCATTAAGTGAGTCCATCTAAGCTGACTGTCTCCTCCTAGTGGTCATTTGATTCTTGGAAAGAAAAAAAACATACATTTTCCACTATAGTTAGATCATTGCATTAACAAAGCCAGCTGTATTTAACTGACTACAACTAAATGTAAACTGAATTGTAATCTTATCAGCCAACTTTTCCAATAATTTCTATTAATATATCACTCACTACTTTCGCTGCTCCTTCTCCTGTTCCCACGACTCTCCACATCTCCTTCTCTCTCTCTTTCTGAATAGTCCACAGCCACCGCTCTGTGCCTAATGAATCACATTTATCAAAGTCATAATCGCTTTGATCACACTTAATACACACTGCCACACTCTCTGTTCTCCTTCTCCACCGAACAATAAATTAAAGCTGCACACTGTGTGAGGATGGAAAAACACATTGGCACAAGGCTCAACCCAGTAAGTTTGTGTACCATTTTGGATTTCACTCCTCACTTGACTTTATTGTATATAAGTGCATTAAAGTGTAAACACTTCTATTACTTATGTTCAAAGTTTTTCCCATACATAGTCATACACAGAACTGGTAGAAATACCAGATCACACAGGGGAAAAAGGATAAAAATCAAGTAAAGAAGCAATTGTAATAGTAATTATACTTTATGTATGAAATTTAAGAATCAACCAAGAGCCAATTTTGATTTTAAGCAAAAAAAAAAAAATGAATCTGTTCTTTTAATTAGTGTTAATAGTTTAACACTATTAGTTTAATATTGTTTTTATTTCCTTTTGCAATAGAGGTCATGTAATTTATTCTGTGAATATTTTAAGTTAAACATTCCAATGTAACATATATGTCACAACCACACTTTCATAACTTGCATTTCTTCATTTTTTTCTAGAAATGAGTTCAGAACTGGTTAAATGTAATATTTTATTGAAGCTTTTGAATGGTTAAATTGATTGCGTTTCATCTCAAGGACTGGTTTCATCTCAAGGACTGACCAAACGCACAAGAGAAATATAAAAGTGAAGATAAGAAGCAATATATACCAGTCAAATATCATGAACATAATCACGTATCTCTGAAATGGTGACTTTGCAGGAAAGGGAAAATATGCTCTTAACTTTGAATGGAAATGAATGAAAAATAAGAATAATTTACATAAATTTTAGAGCGTTTCTATCGGTGTATTCATCCAGAATTGGTTATGCAGTGTAAAGAGCAGCAATATGGTTCCAACTATGGAGAAAACTAAAAACAGAGATATATGGTTTTCACTGGAGAGCAACAACATATAGAGAATTAGAGAAATAGAAATGAAGATAGAATAGAACAGTTCTGAAACGGGACTCGTGTAAAAGTATGTTTAGACCAGTGTTTCTTAACCCTGGTCCTGGAGAGTTTAGCTTTAACATACCCCTGCAACTATGAAGAATGTGTTAATGAGATGGATAGTTAAATCAGGTGTATTGGGAGCAGGGAAAGCTCTAAAATATACAGGGTATGAGTGCCTCCAGGACCAGGGTTGAGAAACACTGCTTGAGAATGTAGTGTCTTTAGTTTGTCTACCAGCTGTGTTTACTACTGCAAAATGTGTTTGGTCTGTATTAACTATTGTGTGTTTAAGGCATGACCCAAAAGGACCTTTAATTCAGAGCCTGTGTAATGTTTGTATACGTGTATAATGTTTTTAAGTGATTCATTCTTCAGGAGATATTTCTGATGAGATGAAAAACAAGATCATCTACTTGTAAAAGAATTAGCCAGTTAAAGAACAAGTGGTGGGGGGGCGATAGAGAGTTAAAGAGTTAAAGAGTTGGGCTTCTATGGGATTGGATCCTAGTAACTGTATTGTTGTATCAGACCTCATCAGATAACTTGTGTAGAAAGTTTCATTTCAAAGAAACATTCTAACTTGATTCTCACTTCTCATCAGAAAACAATCCACGTTTTTTTCTAACCAGCATAATCCAAAAGTATTAAAACTGTTATACATGCCAGATATTATTTTCAGGAGAGGCTACTGAGATTTGTCTTCGTTTGAGATGTAAATATTAGAAGAATTTAAACATTTATATGAATTTGACCATGTTTTAATCAATGCTTATGAAAAATAAAAACACTTTACATGTCAGAAATTTTTTTTGAGCTGAAAATGCAATAATTTTGAATCATAATTTGTAATGATTAGATTCACAAACATATTTACATTAAGTTGTTAAATACTTGACAGCAGTCCAAATAAAATACAAATACAAATACAACCTGGATTTCCTTTATTTTTTATATATATGGATCAGTATTATCTTTTCTCAGGACTTCTATTCTGAAATTTGAACACTGTGTCAACAAAGGAAGATCGTGAACATTTCCTCCATTCTTATTTTCCTCCATAACTCAATCTCTGGTTCAGTGACGTCATTAGCACTCCCCCTCTCACTGATCAGTCAGAGTTTGCATGCAAGTTCAAGCATGTGCACGTGGGCAGAGCACCACTGTTAAGTTCAAACTGGAACTGAATTTATTGATATTATTATGTCTGTTGGTTATTCAGATTCTGAGATATAAAGCCGAGAAAATAGCATGTAACTGCCCACAAAATGCAGATCTCAGGTTCTAAGCGTTAATGTTTGACTGGAAATTCATGGCAGTCTCAGACTTTTAAACAGGTCTGTGTACCTAAACCGATAAAATACTAAATACTTCTTTAATTAGCTTGCATCTGTGCGATCCCACGCATTTCCTACCTGTTTGTTCAACCCATAGAGATATCATTCCTCAAAGCCTGGTTCTTCCCCCAGATCCCAGTTCTCCACTGCTCTAATGACTCGTACACACTACAGCAGCTAATGTGGCATTGATGAGTTTGACTTAGAGTGTGGAAAATGACTCATCCAGGGACAGTAAGAGGGAGAGAGAGAACGGGAGGAAAAAGAGAGATAGGGCCGAATGTGCTTAGATTACTCTGGGGCCTAATTGATCTGACCTGCACTATTATGAATGGGCACTTAAGTAACTACTGATCCATCCAGCTGATTCTTTATAGTCATTTCCCTTGGCCTGGGTGGGAGGGGAATTGTTCTGAAAATGTATATTCGAGAAGGCTGCTAGAGGTTTCAGAAAGGTGGGGGTCCTATAAGCTCAAAGGGTCTGTGCTATTGAGATGAAGCCAAAGATTTAATATCTATATTCTCCAAACAGTGCTGTTCAGAAGAAAAGGAACTATGAAAGAGCTGATAATCATGATTTATTTCTGTCCCTGAGGTTTCCAGTGTATTGTTGGAACTGTGCACTAGTAGAAAATGGCCCATACTCATTTTGACTGGAGGAAGTTCTTTGGAAAAATCTTGTTTTCCAACTCAACCCCTCTCATTTTTCAGCTAGGAGACTTCTACTCTCCAACAGTGGAGCTGCGTGGAATCAATAAAAAACATACCTTGCCATCTCAGCACACAGCATGGAGGACAATTCAACAAACATACATTTTTAATCAAGAGGAATTTCTCTTCCAATCTCTGACCTTCAGCCCTGAAAATTCTTCTCAATAATTCATTATTTTTCCACCTCCCACCCCCTATTGGATACAAAGGCGTGTTTGCACTCATACACTTTTCAACTGGGGGAGGGGTGTGGTGTGCCTACTGTATATTTTAGAAGCACTGGTTTGGGGTATTTGTTCCTTATTATCCCTAAAATTATGTTTATTTCTTTCATTTGCCAGCAACTGATGAACAGTCCCACTGCTTCCCTTCATTTCCCTACTTAAGTACAAGGTTCAAGGGAAATTCAGAATCATTCCTGAATTAGTTTAATGATATTATGCATAATCTAATTTGTGAAACATGAAAATAGCATAGCATCTGAAATGGTGCCCTGTTTCTTTTAATCATTTGTTACACATGTGGCACTGACTGGCCCAAATGCCAGGTTGTATATGGTGGCTGTATCTGAATGTCTGTCTCAATATTGAATTTCACAGCTGAATGAGCTCTAACCCAGGGCAAGAGAAAAAAGACTTACTCGAAATGCTCTCTCTGTCTCCCTGTCTCTGTCTCTCTCTCTCTCTCTCTCTCTCTCTCTCTCTCTCTCTCTCTCTCTCTCTCTCTCTGTGTGTGTGTGTGTGTGTGTGTGTGTGTGTGTGTGTGTGTGTGTGTGTGTGTGTGTGTGTGTGTGTGTGTTTGTGTTTGTTAGTCAGGGCTGGGTCCATTCCTCCTTAATCTACTCAACTGTACCAGCCAGTTCCTCCAGCAGCATCCATGTGAAATGTTCTTTCTGTGCTGAATGTTGTGTAAAAACCTGAAATATATATTTCTTCTTTCATTGCTCCCACAAACAAGCTTAACATGTCTTGTAATCATTTTAATACCTAACCACCAAGGCATTGGTCATTAATTGACTGCTTAATGCTAAACTATTAATCATTAACTAGTGTGAATTAAGCATTGTCCAGAGCACAGTTAATGTGTTTATGATGCCTGGTAATTAACTGGCTCCTTATTACTACATTACTAAGCAAAAACTATGGTGAATTAGTCAGTAGTAGTAGTAGTAGTAGTGGTGGGGGTGGTGGCAGTACTAGCAACAATGGTAGTATTAGTAGCAGCATCAGCAGCAGTAGTAGTAGTAGTAGCAGCAGTAGCAGTAGTAGTGATAGCAGTAGTATTAGTAGCAGCAGTAGCTGGAGTAGTATTAATAGTAGTAGTAATAGCAGTAGTAGTAGTAGTATTAATAGCAAAATCAGCAGTAGTAACAGGAATAGTAAGAGTAGAAGTAGTAGTAGCAGTAGTAGTAGTAGTAATAAGAGTAGCAGCAGTAGTGATAGCAGTAGTAGTATTATTATTATTAGTAGTAGTAGTAGTAGTAGTTGTTGTTGTTGTTGTAATACTAGCAGTAGTAATAGCAGTACCAGTAGTAACAGTAGCAGAGAAAGTATGGCCAATTTTGCTCTTTCAGACTTTGGATGCTGATGTCAAACACTATAATAATAATAATAATAATAATAATAATAATAATAATAATAATAATAATAATAATAATAATAATAATAGTTGTCTGTTTAACTAATTAATGATCATTATTATCATAATTATTATTATCATTATATTATTATTATTATCATTATTATTATTATCATTATTATTATCATTATTATATTATTATTGTTATTATTATTATTGTTATTATTATTATTATCATTAGAAGAAGGAGAAGAAGAAGAAGAAGAAGAAGAAGAAGAAGAATAGATAAACAGACTATTTATTTCCCGCTAGTGTTGACTGAAATGCCAGTAATATATCTCTTCAAGCCTCGAAAACATTCCTGTTAAGAACGGATAATATAGTGTATACAGGTCTCGTACTGAAGTGCACAGTAGTGAGATACCACAGCCTCCACACACAATCCTTTTCTTTCCTGCCTTACAGCTTTCTAGCCTTGAGGTCACACAGCTCACTGGAGCTTCCCACCACAGGCTGCCTGCCTTCTTTTATCACCCAGCAGGTTTAGCATAAACAGGCTATTACAGCACCTGTGGCTTCTTATGAATGTTGCATTTCTAGCCAGTGAACTGTGCTCAGCTTCAGAACATCCATCTGGGCCACAGCATTTAATACAGAAATACACTGTTTTTTATGTCCAAAAGGAAGCATCAACTTATTTAATCAAAGGGAAATGCTATAAAAGTTTTTGATGCAATCGTTTAATCAGCACTGTTAGGTAAGAGGAGGGAGCTACGGATTTAGGGACACAATAATGCATTATTCATTCGATCAGATCAACCTCCAGCTCCAGTTTTTCAGAGGACCACGTCAGCTCTCACAAGTCATTTCTGCCTTGTTTAGCAGCAGTGAAAGTGAAGACATTCATTCGTTTTGTTGTTGCTGTTGTTTTTGTTATCTTGATAGGGTGGATCAGATCATTTGCATGTCATCAGCTCTCTCACAGTCTTGCTCAAAGCATTCAGAATATAAAATATTACACTGCTACTCAACCACAAGAGCTCTGTTTTCTTGTTTGTTGTTTGTCTGTTTCCTTGCTATAAATGTATTCCACTGTTATTTAAAAGCGCTACAAAAAGCTGACACTGGCCCACAAAACCAAAAATGGACCAGCCCGTCTTACCTGATGACAATGGTCAAAACCAGTTTACAGAATTGCTTAAGTTCAGCCACAATGGAGTGCCACTCCAAAACCTTCATTTTCTTTTGTTTACTTTGGGTTTGAGAAGGTTTGAGAAGAACTGATGGCTGGACATTCTCCTCCAGGATTTTCTTGTAGAAACTCCAGACCATCACATTGTCACCACGTTTGACTGTTGGTATGATGTACTGTGTTCATTTTGATCTGTGTTTGTTCAAGTACAGGACTGAGTTTCCCTCTCAGTCTTAAATGGTTGAGCGAGCATCACATTCAAGTGCTATCTCTAGCATTTATGATGTCAATACTATGAAGCTGTAGAGAATCTAAGCTGTTCAGATTGTCATTACAGTATTAATTTCATTGTCTGGTGTGTTACTGAGATCTAACCAGTCACTGCAGATTTGAACCAGTTTCTGGGTAGAACTCGATGTTGTATTTTGGTTCCGCTTTATGTTCCTCAATCTTCACACACATATTAGCTACAGCATAGCAAATGTTCTCCATGAGAACACATGACAGTTTGGGGCATGGGCTATTACACCCCTACAGCACATTTTACCTAAAAATCAGTGTGACAAAGTGTGTGAATAGTAGTTTTTAGAATTTGTCACTACTGGTGTATTATTGTCAGCATACAAAATGTCTTTAAATATTATGACCATATTGCCCACTTCCACCTCCAATTATGTGACAATTAATATGCACATTGGAATTCAAATATGAATGTCCGTTACTACATATGTGTTAAAGTTGCAATATTTAATTTGTGTTCATATTGTATTTGTAAGAGTCCTTAATTGAAACATACTTGGGTGATAATTATGTTCTTTTTGACCTGGATCTCCTGATCTAACAACCAGCAGCAGTGTCATGAAACTAGTCCCCATATTCAGCCTTTAGACAGAAGGAGCTTTTACATGACCAAAAGTGATGATTACTAGAGACAGCATTCCTCACACTTTGCACTCTGATATTCCCTTATGGTCTCTCACAGCACTTGTTTTAAGTAGCCTAGTGAGAGTGACACATTCTATTAAGCATGTGAAAATGTGACACCTTTGTATCATGCACAGGCTCTCGTTCTCAGAGGGTCACTAGATAAATAATGAGCAACCTGATTCTCTGCCATAATCCCCTATTAGAAAAGGATCAGCACAGATCTTCAGCTAATACAGACTTAAGCAGAAGGACGTGTTGCAATCTATATATTTCTCCTTATCACATATAGGGTACAGTCATGACATCTGCAATTCTGAACTCACTGGAGAAACCATATTCTTTTCTGCCTGCTTGGAAGGTAAAGGTCCTCGTTCAGCAAAATTCTCCTTTAATTTTTTTATTTGTTCATGAAGTCACAACATGAAGTCTGCATCACATTCATTATGTGTTTTAAACCACATAATTCTTTACACCTCTGCTCAAATAATAATGAATTCTGTCCTAAAAATGAAACAGTGGTGAAAGCATGGTGAACACTGCAGAAGTGGGTTTTTAAATGAATATTTTCTTAAGAACGGTGAATTAGGCCCATTGTTCTAACTTTCTACTCCTTTGTTCAGAAAAACTTAAAGTTCATTTAACTTAAAAACTGTTCAAATTTACATCATTGATCAAGTCAAAGACAGTAAAGACTTACAGTCAATTAGGCATCTCAGGGAATTACAACATTATGATTTTTTTTTTTTAACTAAATTCAAAAAGGTGAACATTCATCCATTATATCCATGAATATAAAGAAGACATTTCCAGCCTTTAGGGTTTTACTTTTGACCAGAATGGCTTATAATCATGAAAAACAGAAATCCAGAATCTCAATATCAGAATTTCATAACATATATAAGATGTTATAGAATTTTTGTCATCGAAAATTCACTATTTCCACCAAACATATATTCACTAAAATTTAATATGACCACCTAAACTGTCAAAGACTGCAGACATTTTACACTGAACGTAAGATAACTTGGATTCTGTGTGTCTGCACTCTTTTTCCAGACACAATTTCCAAATTAAATACAAAATTTACCTTAAGTTCTTACATTCTCAATCCAAAACAGGTCACCGTAACAGGAATGCAACAATGGTTTAATTCTGAAGTTCTGCTACTTGAAAAAAATAGATTGAACTTATTTTATGATCATTTATAAAAACCTGGATGTTCATTTAATAACAAATGAAAAAATTCATTTGATGTATCAATCTCATCGTATTGTTTGAACAATAAGTTTGAGCTTGCAATCCACACTTTGTGGGCAGTTACATTCTGATTTCTAGGTTTCATAACTGAGGATCAGAGTAACCTACATGACATGATACAGTTTTGTTTTGTTTGTTTGTTTTTTGGTTTTTTTTGGACTATTGTCAAGTATTTTGAAGAACATATTATTATAACTATCTTTGTCAATCTAATCATTACAAATAATCATCAGGATAAAACACTGTGGATGATCAATTTCCAGCAGGATTTCTGAGCTGTAAAGGGTTTTTAGTCCTTATTTAAAAAAACAAAAACATATAACTAGAGAGACATGGTCAATTAATATTTAACATATGATTTGTTTAATAATTGGCCTACGGATCTAAAGGTTAATATAAAGAGATTTCAAGTCGTTCTGAAGCATTTCTGTTGATCTTTCTGTCAGATTTCTATGGACAGCTATGAGGTGTTTTCTTCAATGTCCTTCAACCCGTATGTACATGCAGTCTGATAATGCAAAGTTCTTAATTTTCTTATTAAACTAGAATCAAGGCTTATGAAGACATGAATCCAGTGGTACCTAACTGTAGCATCAACAAATTTAATGATAAAGTCTATAGTCAAGTGAAGCATATGACCCAACTACAGAATTCCACAGTTCTACATTATACTGGGGTCATTAGGAGATGTTTTTAGCCTCTGTAAAGTAGCACAATAATAATGGACAGAGGATTTCTCCAGCACACTGGTCCTCACCCAGCAGAAATGCAGTCTGGAATGCCACTGGGCTCTGTCAGGGATTTGATTGCTGCTACCCAGCAGCAGTAAAGGTTGGGTGTAAAATTTATACACACCCACCAGTGTACCCCTAGGAATGATACTGACAGACTGGGTTATAATAAATTAGTCAGATATAGCAATTGGTTTGATGTTACACTGCTCTGATACTACACGCATACCATCTTGCAACTTCTACCACCCCCCAGCCCTCACTGCATTTCATGTGTTTGAGTAAAATCATTATGGACGTCAGTAGCAAGGGGCAGCGGTAGTGCTGAATAATTGAACAGGAATGTTTTCACACAAACACGCAGAGCATGCTGGGAACAGGATGAGCTCATCCCTCCAGAATCTTCCGCTTTCTTGCTCTCCGTTTCGATTTCTGTCTTGCACAGCCCTCAGAACCGTGAACGTGGACTACCACCTCTCATTAACGTGCCATCGTTAGCTCCTTCTGCCACTTTCCATTCACCCGGAATCCTCAGTGCATCCCAGGAGAAACGGAATTAAAAGATACCCTGCACAATGTTATCTGAAATGAAGTATGAAAAGGAAAGGACAAGAGAATAAGCAAGAAAGGAGGTAAAGCCAGTGGAGTTGGAGATGAAATTCGCCACCTTAGATAAATGACTGGTTCTAATAGCATCTGTTCTTTATCAGTGGCAGGCAGGAATGGCAGTGCACTGTGCACTGTATCGCTGCCTCTGTACTTGTCTCAAAAGGACTTCAGTGAAGTGCATGCACTGGCATGGCCCGTGAGGGAGCTGATGGTGTATTTCAAGGATGGTGCCCTTACTAAGCACCCTGTGTGTTTCATCGAGTTTATCAAATACACTTACAAGCTGATAATCATTTAAATCCTTTAAACACTTTCAATTCCTCAGTATTACACTAAATTATCACATTTAACTTACATAGTCCTTTCACCATAACAGCCTCAAAAGGTCTTTAGAATATGAGCATTCATTTAAGGAGATCATTTGTGCTGCATTGACTAAATGGCTAAAGGCAGTTAACACTTAATAAACCCATTCATCAGAGGCTTTCAGCAACACTACACTGTAGAGCAATGATAAAAATGACATTTCAGTTTGAAGCTGAAATAAAATCATTACTTGAAGAGTTTAAGATGTCAGTCTTCCCTCTGTAGAGACCCTCCAAATGAAATCATGCTGCTTTTAAAGCCAATAATATACTTTTTTTTACACATTTTCCTGAAAATTTTAATAGATTCAATATGTTGTTGGTTTGATTTTTTTTGTTTGTTTGTTGATTTTTTTTGTTTGTTTGTTGATTTTTGTTTTTGTTTTTGTTTTGCATCATAATCTGACAGTGGGAAAGCTTTCTAGGGACTTTCTAGGACTGAGAAAAGAGAATAATGGCCTGATAAAAAAATAAAAGCACTGTATGTCCAAATATTTGTGGACACCCTTACTAATAATCACATTGAGCTACTTTAGGTTGCACCTGTTGCTGACACAGATGTGCAAATGCACTCACACACAGCTTGTCTAGTCTCTGTAGAGAAGTACTGCCAATAGATTAGGACTCTCTGAAGCAAATAAACATGAACTTATTGGCACCGTGCCTAATGCCCACCACTGGACAGAGGTGTATACACTGTGTTCTCTGGAATGATGGTGCTGCATCCAAAACTTTTGATTTTTTTTAGATGAGTTGGGGAGGTAGAGATGAGGTAGGGTGGTGACCACTCAATATCCTGACCTCACTAAAGGCAGATGTATACGTCTGTGTCAAAACAAGACAGACTATATACTGTAGCTTTTGATTTCTGCATTTGTTTTCTCCAATAAACTAATCCTTTCAGTGGTGTAATCATTTACATACAAGTATATCATCATTACATTCAGACATAAGTTTCATACAATTCTCATTCTCAATAACTCCTTCTTGCTTCATTTTTTGTTGTCAGTGTATTTTAGAACACCTAAGAATCCTATTACGGCCTGAAATGATGGGGTTGCTGAAGGCTAGCTCAATTTTCACTTTTTTTCACTTTTCCTCACATTATTCATGGATTAGATTCATAGTAGGTACTGAGAAATTCCATATTAATAACCAGGATTTATGGGGTTAATATGGACTCAGAGCCACAGACCCCACCTTCACTCAGTGCTGATGTCATAGCCTTAGTCCATGTACCTTTCCCTACAGTATGTGCCCTCTTCCCCCTAATTCCTATTAGTGATGTTTCAATGCCTCACCCTATAACTAGATGTTCCCCCTACACACACAGACACACACACACACACACACACACACACACACACACACACTTTCACTAAGTACTCTCCTCTCTCACACAAAGGCAGACAGTAAGCATCCATCAGCACTCTTACTGCTGATGTGAGCTGGCAGGGCAACACTTACAGGGGCAGGAATATTCAGGCCAGTGAGCCATTAAGACTGCCTGGTGACAAAGGGATGCTCCTTACAAGGCCCACCAGACACCCAGCCACTCTGTACTGTACAGCAGGGAATACTGCTATTCCTACAGTACTGTACTCTACTGAGCATCAACCTGAACAGCAGCAAGAGGAAAAATCAGCCTGCAGCACAAACAGTCCAGATGGAAGAATGTACAGTCCTGAAAATAAAGACTAAGAAGGGCTTATGAATGATATCACTCTAAAGGAGACACTGGAAACAAAAAGAGTCTGTTTTTTTTTGTTTTGTTTTTTTAAAAAATAATTGTAAACAATATTTGTGACAATGAAGTGTTCTATATTTAAAACTATGGCCTTCCACTAACCAGGGGCGTGCCTCGGCCTGGGCTACCCACATCAACCCCAACCCCAGTGAATATTTTGGGCTCTGTAGAATAGAGGCAACCCCCTGCCACAAACTAGAACAGTTTAAACATCCAGATGGTTCTTTGAGTTCCATTATGGTACCACAGCTTCTACTAAAGGACCCTTGAAGGGCACCTTTTTCAGAATTTAATATAAAGTTTTTTTCTAGAACCTTAAGTCCATGCCTCTAGGCTTTAGAGTGCTAGAATCAGGAAATAAAACATGTGCACTCTCAATGGTGTTCTCTGGTGCTGCTGAAGTGTATTCACTCATGGTGACTCATACTAAAACTGTCCAATTGGTTGGTCAGAATGGAAGCCCTGTAGTCCCCACTCAGTGACTGATCTCTCATTGTTTTATTAGATTGATTGACTAAAATTTCATTCTGTGCAATGGCTTCATTTGGAGTCACCTCCTGGTCACTGGAATTGAGTGAGGTCACGGTCATGTGGAACAAGGTCCAGCAGACGGGGCTTAGAGAACAGGTACTCTAACATATAATTCCCCTGTCAGCTTTTGGGGTTGCCATGTCACTTCCCATTATCCTCACTTGGCTGAAGAGCCACCTTTGATGATCTCTCTCTCTCTCTCTCTCTCTCTCTCTCTCTCTCTCTCTCTCTCTCTCTCTCTCTGATTGTGTCTCTCCCTCCCCTTCATTTCTCTTACTCCCTTCTCTTTCACTCACTCCATCAGTTCTCTCCTTCACTCCAGTTACTCTCTATGTTCTTCCGTTCTCTACCTCAAACCCTTCTTTCTCCTTTAATTTTTTCACTTGCTCCGTTCTCTCTGTCTCTCTGATTCTGTCTTTCTTTCTTTGCTTCTGTGCAAAATCACTAGTCAAAATGGTTCTGGAGGCAGCTCTACCTCTGAGGCAGACCAAACACAATTGCTTCAAGGCAGCATTTCACAGCTTCTATCCAATCTTTTCATTACTGCATGCCATGAATGGACTGACAACTTAATTAATCCTTGGATTTTTATATTAAATGATTTTAGTAGCTATCTTGAAAATTTTCACTAACAACAACATCTCTAACTGACCTGCACACCTTTCATCCACAAATCCATCTCAAAGGAACAGATACACCTTTCTAAAGCTACTAGTTATTTTAATTGGTTATTCTCCGAGGTAATTGTGCTTGTTCTGCCTCAGAGGTAGCGCTGCCTCTGAAACTGTTTGAGTGGTGATTTTGCACACAAGCACCCTCTTCAATACTCCAGTTTGCATTCTTTCTTTTCTTTCTGTTCCTCAATTATTTCTTCAGTAGTTCTCCATCTCCTTTCTTCTCTTCTCTAGTCTCATTCTCTTCCTCCATTTTTTCTATCCTCATTTCGCTTTTTACATCATTTTTCTCTTGTTTCAGCCACATTTTTCAGTTATCTCTCTAATTTCTCTCTCGGTCAATAATCCCTTACTCTCTTCATCTCACTGATTTGTTCTTTCTCAGCTTTCTTTTAAATTTTTCTTTCAATTTCTTTTTCTCTCAATTTCTCTTTTCTACTTCCATTTTCTCTCTCAGATTTTCTACTCCTGCAGGCCTCTTTCTGTCTCTCTTTCTCTATTGTTCTCAATTCTTTCTCTCTTTCTTCATTCATTGTCTCTCTCTCTGTGATCTTTCCTACTTTCTACTTCAGGAGTTTGAAAGACTCAAGGGTCGTCTGTTCTGCTGGGACTTTCCTAATAAAATCATGCTGTTTTTAGGAGCCAATAATAATCTTTTATGTGACTTTTACCTCCCTGTTTATATTTATACGACTCATTATGTGCGTTGTACCTTTTAGAGTCGCTGTGTGTCAGCTAAACACAGGCTCAGTGCTGAGATCATCAACAAGGTTAATAGTGGCGCCTCTCGCAGGCTGGGGCTGAATGTCTTTTCATAACCTGCTTGTGTATTGTGGTTCTGTCAAAATGACTCTGAGGTGATTTGCTATTTAATTAGAAATAGTGTAGCTAACATGATTTTTTAATGAGAGGATTGCTTCCACCAGACCGAGAAAGTCATTTAGCATCCACGGATCACTCTGGGGAGAGCTAACGTTTGTGGGTCATTTTATTGCAGGTTGTTTGTTTATTAAAGGTATTTGCATCAAAATTAAAACTGTATTGTTAGTCGATGGGGATGTAATGAGATCACTAGACATTTATATTTAGCTCTAACTTCTTGATCGTCTTGTTTAATATGCACTACCAAAAATTAAGACACTAGATGCAAGGATTCTTGGAGCAATACCATAGAAGCACTTTTGGAGAACCTTCACGTTTGAGATATGGGTTCCACTTTGTATAAGTCTCTTTTCACATGCTTTCCCCCATAGGAATGAATGGGATATAAATGTTTGTGCATTCTTATGTCATGAAGATAAAAATATGATAGTAACACCCTACCAACCATTTGGAGTGAGCAACCACTAGAAACATCACAGCGACCACTTAGGATACCACAGTGATTACTGTGCAACACTGTAGCACTCATTTAGCAAACACTTAATAACACCAAAGTAACCACCTAGTAACACCATAGCAACCACTAAACATTCCATATCAACCACCTAACAACACTATAGAAACCAACTAGTAATCATTTAACATTATAGTAAAAACATTATAGTAACCACCTAACAATACCAAAGCATCCACCTGCAAATCCACAGCAAACAGCTACCAGAATCATAGCAACTACTTAACAACAACTCTTTAGCAACCACCTGGAATACCAAAGCAATTACCATGCAATCATAGCACTCATCTAACAAGTATTTAAGAAATCCATAGTAATGACTTAACAACTCCACAGCAACCACCAAGTAATCATTCATTAACATCATAGCAGCCAGTTAGGATTATAAAGCAACAACCTAACAGCATACCAACCACTTGGAAATCCAGGGTAGTCATCTACCAGCACCATAGCAACCACTAAACAACCTCATAACAACCAATTAGTCACCTAGTAATCATTTATCAACAACATAACAACCACCTAGGTTCCCAAAGCAACCATCTAGCCACATACCAGCCACTTGGAAATTCATAGTAGCCACCTACCAGCACCACGGCAGCCACTAAATAACTACATAGCAACCCCATAGCAACTGCTTAGTAACTTCATAGCACCTAGCAAACCACAGCAAACCGTATATAAACATTATTAGAACCACTTAGTGAATACAGTTTTGCCCTACTGGCCTCACAGTAGCAGGCTAGCAAATGCCTGGGAAACCACTCTCAATTACAAATGTATAACCACATAAGAGAAAATGTGCAGTTACAGCTATTAATATACTCAGGCATAATTATCAAAACTCTAAACTGATGCTGTACAAATGAAATCCATACTATTATATAATAAGTAATTACACTGTTATTGCATGGATTATTAATGTTATAATTATACCATTTAAAGAATCCCACCTACAAGAAGGGGAGAAACCATGACCTGGTGATCGGTGCTTGTTTCTCTTTCTTGGATTTTGTATCAAGGCTATATGTGTATCAAGTGATACTGTATGTCTTCTGTGTTGTGGTTTTGTGCTCTCTTTGCTGCAGTGGGTGAGTAGGATCTTGATTAATTCATAGAGTTTGTTCAAGGACTGAGAGCTGAGAAATGTAAGCGTGTATATGTGTGTGTAGTTCCAGCAGGGGTTCTTCTTAAGCTCAAAAAGCCAGTGACCTTTTGCTGTCTCACATCCCAAAGTGCACCAGAACTGTCCCCCACCTGTCAAGAGTCCCTCACTAGTTTTCTCGTGCACCTTGCTGTCTATGTTCCTGATGCATATTTTAGCAGAATGTTTCCTGATGGCTTCAGTAGTTTGAGACTCCACACTCCAATTTAGAGTTGAGACAGAGTCTGTTTTCATGATAAAGCTATTCCCTTTGCTTCTTCGTCTCACTTAATAAGCACACATAATGACTTGTCGGCAGCTCAAAGGTTAACATGTGATGCATTTGCTGGTGAAAAGGTTAATGTATGATCTTTATATGTTCTCCAGAGAAAAGGCACGCAAGTTTGATTTCCGATTTGATTATCCACGGCAGCCAACTGCAACAAGAAGCCCATGCATCATAAGTCATCATTAAGCTCCAGCTGTATAATTTATGCAAGCCCCAACTGGAAAATTGAATGTTCCTGTTGTGCATTTTGTGTAATAAGCAATGCATCCATAAAGGCATGTTATTCTAAAGCCCCCCATCACACATACAGCCCAGAGTGAAAGCCATTACATCATAGCAACTCACTCAGAAATAGAGGAAATTCTTCATTGATGGTTGATTTATGTTGAGTAGAATAGAAGGGCAAGTTTCTCATGTGCAATTCAATTTGTGTGTGTGTGTGTGTGTGTGTGTGTGTGTGTGTGTGTGTGTGTGTGTGTGTGTGTGTGTGTGTGTGTGTGCGTGTTTTTTTAACTGCATTTATGCACACAATAGTAAAATGGCACTGCATTTACTGAAATGTCTCAACAATTTTGAAATTTGTTTCCATATAAATGCATACTTATACATTTATCATCAAATAGTTACACCAGTAGTTGCACTGAGAAGGAAGTGTGGGATTGCAATTCGGTTCAGAAGGAACAAAACATTTTCATTTACACCAATATGGGTAATATTTATTGAGCAAAGTAGTGTCTCTCAGTATGGCGTCAGGTATAACACAGCATGTCAGACATCTTGGAATGGAATTGTTAAGGTTCCTAGTGGTGTCCTGCAATAATCCATCCCATACAGCTTGAATATTCAGTAGGACTGAAGCATTGATAGCGTGTCCAATAGTGTCACCACACATTTTCAGTCAAAGATAGGTCTGGTGATGGGACTGGCCATGGCATAGTATCTCCATCTTCAGTGGTATGCAGTATGCAGTTAAGTGTTATCCTGTTGGAATAGTGCACCTTTGTGTGCATTCAGAAGAGGTAGGGTCACTGGGTGCTGGCCCTCATTAACATAAGGTTGGGCTGTCAAAATGCCTGTAATGAAGGACAAAGGTGCTCTGGTATTGTTTGTATCGCACACCATGACCGCATGCTTTATGGACAACAAACTGGTGTTGCTCACCCTGGTACCTCCACACACAGATTTGTTGGTCTTCTCCATCAAGACAAAATCAGGACTCCTAAGACTGACTCCATAACAGTCTAGCTGAAGAATCTTGCAGTCATGCATTGCAATCATGCATTGCATTTGGTTGATTCCTTCTGGATGATGGGTGTATTATCATTATATTAATGCCATAAAAAGCCTTAAATGATGATAATAATGTTTATTTTAATTATTTCTGGGAAAATATATTGCCCAAAAAAGTTAACATCACAGGTTGATTTTAGCTGGTTTCACCCTAAGAAATAACCCAGCAAAACTACCTAACTGACTCATCCCTTCTTTCAAGATAAGTTCCTTTGTATTGTAACTTCACTGGTGTGCTGTTTTTTCAATGGTGCTGTGTGATCACAAAAAAACTCATGACAGTCAGGTTATTTCTTACTGGCTATAACCTCATATAGTGACATCTTTCTCACACTGCGCTTTACAGAGATTAGACAGGCTGGTGGACAAGCGTGTGACATGAATAAAACATGTCTGGCATGCTGTGGAGTTCTTGCCCATCAAACAGTGATTATTTCTGCTCAAGCATGTGATGGAGGTCAGTGACACACTGTTAGAACCAGTGGCATCCATACTACTGATATATGACTCTCAGGCGGCCCCAAAGCTGCTTCAGCACAGACGCATCCTGGAGCGCACCAGTGTTGACTCTTAGATGTTATCCATGTTGTCCAGAGCTGCAAAATGAGATCAAGAAGAGAAGGATGTTTTATTGTGATTTCTAGCTACTGTGAGTCATCTTTCACCTTCTATCTGCACATCCCCTTTCGTAGCTCACACACAGACTCAGTGCTATCATTTATCGCCCTTGTTCTGTTGAGGGCGAAGTAGTGTGTAGGGTTTTTCTTTTTAATTGCATTTTAGTGTCCTTTTTGTGTGTGTGTGTGTGTGTGTGTGTGTGTGTGTGTGTGTGTGTGTGTGTGTGTGTGTGTGTGTGTGTGTGTGTGTGTGTGTGTGTGTGTGTGTGTGTGTGTGTGTGTTTGATATAGAATGAAAACATGGTGTACATTCAGTCCTCAGTCCAACTACACAATCAACCTAAAGGAACCTGAAATCTTTCAATTCTGATTTCAGAGTTTTTGTGATGTCCTCATAAATACCAATGTACTTATGTTTCTGGTTCTTCAGGCTGCAGCAGTTTAGCCCCACCCACTCACACCAGTACTTTAAATATTGTTGAACAGTATACAACAGAGAGAAGGCAATCAAGTCAGCTGGTCAGAGGGACAGATCGATATGTACCCTCACTCTATTAAGAACTAAAACTATGGCTCCAAGAATTGCAGGATCGAATCCCGAGTTTGAATCCCGGTCATGCTGCTTGCAATCAACACCCAGAGTCTGAGAGAGCAAAACTGGCCGTGTTCTCTCTGGGTGAGAACTCGGGTTGGTGATGCTGGCCAGCACTGGTGTCTGTTAGCCACTGAATCATTGAACACTGTATATGATGGGGGAGAGTCCTAACAGGTTAAGGTAATTGTTGACTGAATGTTGACATTCACTGGTGCATGAAAGTGAGTTTCAAATTTCTATTATTGCAGCATAAACTTGACCTAAAACCTAATCATATAAGTTTAATAAGTCCTTAAGTGAGAGTTTATTCATGTGCCTGTTTACTGTGCATATGACAATAAAACTCTAGAATATTGCATCTTAGATCATATAGAATTAAATCAAACAAATCGGATACAAACTATAGCCTTGCTCAATTATTTCATTAAGTATGTGAACCTTTAAGGTTAGTAATGAAATTAGAGTGAGGTGTTTTCAATCAGTGGAGTGACAATCAGGTATGATAGGGTGCTCATTTTTATATAAAGAACAGGGAGCTATCATGTGATCTTAACAACACATTTGTAGAAATGTATCATTGGATAAACAAAGGATAGACAGTTGATGCTTATCAGACTCATCAGTATACAAAACCATCTATAAAGTGTTTTGACTCCTCCCATCCACAATCAGATTCTGCACAAATGGAGGAAATTCAAGGCATACAGGGCACATCTGCCCACAGATTTTGTGGGTTGGCCTATAGATTCTACAAACTTGTAGGTTGCTGAAGCTGGCATCCAAGCTGGTTCCAGAAATGCTTAATTGAGACATGGCAAACCCTTCCTATGGGAGAGCGTTATTCTGCTGAAAAATGCCAGTTGAAGCCCAGCAGTGAGAGGCAACATGTAGGATGTCCTTCATATATGATTGAGCTGTTAGTATCACTAGTAGGGACGACCAACATTTGTATACAATTGGTCCCCAGATGTGTATAATCTGTAATCAGTATAAATTATGTGTGTCACTCCACAGTATAGGCAGGATTGAAGTGCCCAAGATGAGGCCTTAATACTCAAATGTGATCGCCGTCTGTTCCCGAAGAGACTGGAATTGTTGCTGAAGATGGTGTAGTTCCAGTACATAACAGTCAAGGTTTCTTGCTCCTGACACCACTGCAAATGAAGCTGATGGTGGCTTGTTGTCAATGACAGGACACATACTGGGCACTGTGACTAAATTTCCTTTCATTATGTTTATGTCTAATGAGCAAAATGTCTTCAAGTGCATTGAAAGGGCATGTCTAGTAGTCAATGATCTTTCACCAAGAGGTACACTACCCAAAAGTAGCCTCTATAGGGCCGTGGTGGAAGCACTTTGTTTTGCCCTCTTATGCCAAAACCCAGTGTGTATTCAGCCCACACCTGTAATCATTTACTGATCTGCCTGAGACAAAACTGCATGCTGAGTTTAGCAGCAATTCTGTCTGGGTGTATCGTGTTCTTTGGTCAGTGAGTGAGTGAGTATGTATATATTTAATGAGAAGTATAGACCTTGGGGTCAAAATGTAGAATATGGACACTTTAATTATGCCTTTGATAGACATCTTGGTCAGTTTATCTTCATTGAGGTATGTAGCACTGACCACTTGCTTGGTCAGCAGTAAGCCCAGTGGTTTTGACCACTACTTCCCCCAGGCACACACACAAACACACAGCACCCAGAACAACATAGAGCAGCCTCCCCGCTTGACATGGCCAGGGTTCACAAAGATTAGATTTGAATTTATGAAGATTGCTTCACCTAGGTCGGTGGTGTAATCTATGCAGTTGTAGTATTTCACGTGTGGCCCCCCATCGTCTCCAAGCAGTCCACAAGACCCCATATTTCACCATGACAATGTAATCACAGCTTCACATTAAAAAGTCATTATTGTTTAGAATGGAGGCCTCGTCCGGAAAAACACTGCCTATAAAATCTCTTAGCCTTTGTCTCTCAGCGCACATGTTTACTCAAGAACACAAGCTGAGGTGATTTAAACGGGCAACTTACAACCCCATTGATCTGAGAAGGGATTTTTTTTCTCTTACATGTCTGTACACTCTCCCGGGCCATACACAAAGTTTACTGAAATTTACTGTGAAATATATAAACTCAATCCTCATCATTCTCAGTCCTCATCAACAGTTTTAAAGGGAAAAATATGCTCTTGTAAAATGATTAGCAGGTGGTAAGTGTATTAAAGTGATTTAAGTAGTATAACAAAGCCACAAGTGAAGAGATATATTTTAATTTTGAGCATAATCTCACTTTGGCGGTATAACCCTCAAGCCTCAGACACTTGATACTGTGTGCTCTTTTCTCCTGAGCCTTTGAGCTGCTGAGCATTAGGTTTAGCTTTGTCTGATCCCATCATGTCAGTCAGTCTCTATAAATTCATAGGTTCAGTGGCAAAATGCTAATTTGGTTTGATAGTGTAATAAAGATTTGTGCACTTTGATTTCACTTCTGCCTTTCTTTCTTTCTTTCTTTCTTTGTTTCTTTGTTTGTTTGTTTGTTTCTTTCTTTCTTTCTTTCTTTCTTTCTTTCTTTCTTTCTTTCTTACAAGGTTTCCTAACCATGGTGCAAGACATTAAATGACATCATTTACAACATACAATGTGACTTTTAAAACACAAAACGTTAAAAACGGTATTACCAATACAGTCAGCACCCAGAACCGGCTTTGGTTTCATTTGTGGGAGGGGCTCATTATTGCTAGTAAAATTCCATTTGAACTGTGGATCAATTGGGATTTCCAAACGTCACCTCTCTGCATGCATTTTTGCATCTCCACTTTTCTGGAGTCATTGAATTTCACTGTTTAGGAACACCTGTAAACAAGGAGATGTTTTCTTAGAAAGTTTTTATCCCTGCTGGTGACAAGCTGAAGCAGGAACATGAGAAAATGAACCAATCAAGCAGTCAAACATACAGCCAGTCACTCACACCATTATCTGGCCCATCGACCTGGAGGACTACTGCTAGCATGACAGGGGGTTCACCAATCTATATCTGGCCATACAAATGTACATACACATCAACTCTAAACCAGTGTCCCCTGGAGGAAAAGGGTCCTACCCAGATAAGACCTTGAACCCAATACCCCATTGCTGGGAGGCAAACATGCAAACCACTAAGCCACAGATTATTTGGGTGCATGTAAATGTAGCCAGTGTACATTCACTCCAGAGTCTGCTAAATCTTCCTGAAGGTCTTTTAGTTATGGTATGCCTTTCAAGCAAGTGAGTAGTTCTCTGAGAAAGTCTACAAAACTAAACTTGATGTCCATCTTCCCTGTTAAACATCATTTGTCACTATGACTAAGGAAACAACGTAAAAATGCTATGCTACACTATATGTCCAAATATTTTTTGGCATAGCCCTTCTGATTAATGCATTCAGCTACATTTACTGCACACTTACTGCACACACAGCTTGTCTAGGTCCTGTAGAGATGACAGAATAGCACTCACTGGCACAAATAATCATGAATCTATTACCACCATGCTTAATGCCAGGTTTGGGCAAGCAGGGTATAAAGCCCCCCAATCTAGTAAATCTTCCCTGGACAGTAGAGGCAGTTACTGCAACAAAAGCAGGATAAACTAATTTTAATGCCTTGGAAATAAAGTATTTAGTATTAAGCTATTTGACCCCACGTGGCATCTTGGTAATGAATTTAACTGAAGATACTGCTGCAGAAATCCTGCTCTGATGGATCACCTCACTGCAGAGCTACACTATGGATCCTCCACTATGTAATCTTCTGTGTTTTTCAACAGAACTCCGGCCCACAGATTACACACGCTCTGCAGACCCCAAGGGGTTAAGGGCACAAGCCTATTGTGTTTTATAGCTTAGTGATGTGAAGCTCAGCCGTTCGTGGAGCCTGACCTCAGGGCTTATTGTCCTTGACTCTGTGGCTCTGCTGTGGCTCAGAGCTCTGGAGCCCAGAAGCCGATGGACACCTTGTACCCTGGAGTGAATAAAGGCTGATTTATAGGTTGTTGCTGGGGTGATGACACATGAGATGTAATTATGTATTAAGGGATGGTTGCTGAGCTGCATTACAGTTGAAGTAGTTAGGGTGGAGACTGACAGAGGAAGGACACTGCACTGGAATGTTCCCTAGACATATATCTTCATATTTTGTGTCTTTCCTTCTCCTTCAATACACAGTTTTTCTCAAACAGATCAATAGCGTCTTTTCATGTATCTGGCAGCTTTGAATGAAATTTGATTTTTCTCCAGCGTCAATAAATTCCCCATTGGTTGCATCATTGCCTCCTCAGTCTAATCATGGCCTGAAAGCCCAACAGCTCCCAGTCTGTGTGAATGTGAAATTAGTTACATAGGTACTATTGATTGTACAGTGTTTGTCTTATTAGTCTTGTCAGTCTTCTTGCTGCAAAAATAGTGGATGTATCACTTGATATATAAAGTGCATATATAGACATAACAGTATCGTTCTGACATGGAAAGACTAGCAACAAATAAATCTTTTGAAAAAAGGATTACGATTAAGTCATGTGCAGGGGCTGCATCCTTCATTTTATTTCTATTTAATCGTTTACCTTCATTATCCAGTCATTGTATTTTTATTTATTTATTTATTATCCCAATTTTGGAAGTGCCAATTAACCCCATTAGGACTCTCCCCTATCACATATGATGCTCCCAACACTATGATATGCTTCCCGACATGCTTCCTCCAATACACGTAAAGCCAACAACCGCCTCTTGCATCATTGCTGGGCAGCCATTGCACTCGAAAGGAAGTGCCAGATCCTCAGCTGCAATTCAACAGATGCCTGTTCCGGCCAACATCATATTAGGTGTGATGTGGGGAGAGAGCGCCACCTACCCACCCTATAGAGAGCATAGGCAATTTTGCTCTCTTGGACTTTTAACCTTCAATCCTCAGATCATAATGCAGGCACATTAAACCACTTAGCCACTCAGAGCCCCATTATTGTATTTCATTTGTAACCATTTTCCATCTCTCTCTCCCTCTCTTCCCCTTATGCCAGGTTCACACCTTATTACTTTCAGTGTGATCAGATTGTTGCACTGTACAATTACATCTTTCACCATTGTTCATTTAAACATACATGGGAAGAGATGGGAGCATGGAAAGCAGTAAAATGTGCATGCTTGGTGATGTATAACTCCACTCTCAGGTTCCTCCTTACCCCATGTCTTGCACTCTCATTGTCTGCAGTTAGTTATCCCACTTCAAACTTCCAGTGACAACACTTTGACAACACAATCTGCCAGATTAAAAGTCCCCAACAGGTCCAGATATCAAGCGTGCTAGATATTTGTCAGGGGCTTGTGAAGCTTTGTAGATCACTCTATGAGGTCTTGGATCATGTCCTTCAGCAGTTCAAACATTTTGAACAAGCCAGCAGCATTCAAGTAGTGTTTATGTTGTGGGAATCTGGCATAACAGCACTGATTTTCAACCTTTATCATGGAGTAACCCTGTCTTGAACCCTTAAGTGTTTTCCAGCTCTAATACACTTCAAATCATGAAGGACTACTTAAATAGATGATCAGTGGGCTGTGCTGTGGAAAGCAGTTGTGTTGGTGTGTGAAAAATACTACAATGCAATAATGAATCAGAATGTTTACACACACCATTTGGACAAAAGATTTGGGACACACCATTAATCATAGAATTCAAGTGTTTCGTTCAGTCCCTTTACCAAAGATGGTGAGTCGTATTATTGAAAAGTGGAAGCGTTTAGGGACCACAGCTACTCAGCCGTGAAGAGGCAGACCATGTAAAGTTAATGCTGAGGTGCATAGTGCATAAAAGTTGTCAACGCTCTGCTGACTCAGTAACTGCAGACTTTCAAACCTGCCATTAGAGCTGCAAGGGGGGCAGCTTTATAATGTCTTTGAAATTAGAATGGGATGTCATAAAAGCTGCTGTAGTTGTAGTGTTGGTGTCCCAATACTTTGGTCAACATAGTATATCTGCCAAACCATGTACAATCTGTAAGTAGATTTACAGATGTACTATTATGTGGTGTTAATGATGCAGTAGAAAGACTAAAATGCAGATATTTAAGCACAATAATCCAACAAAAATCTGATGCAATGCCAATGCCATTGGGAAACATGCCATTTTTATGTCAATCCAACTCAACGATCCTCATAAATGCATGCTGAGGTGAAGGCAATATGGCCAACAGCACTGAGGAAGGTTTTCAGTGGCAGGACGAGGTCAGCTCAGATCATAAACAGCCTCAGCAGCTTTAGTGGTTTGGTGTAGAGGCTTATGTGTAATATTGCTCAAAGACAGGTGGTAGCGGGAATGTTGCTGATCGGATAATAAACAGCCACAACAAGTTAAGATGAAGGGAAGTGTCTACCTAATAGAGTTTGCAATGTAGTGGGTGCTTAGAGTATGGGGTAAGGGAGTGGGATGGGCCATGTACAACCCCAGTTTTTAGGTGAAGGATTTTGCTATCTTTCTGTAATTCAATATGCAAGAAAATATATTAGTAGTTTATGGTACAGAAAAATCCCCTTTCCTTCTGCTGTTAGGACAGTTAGGACTTTGGAATCAGGGTGACTGAGTCTAGAGCATGCAAGGATATCAAGTAATAAGAATTCAGTGAAGCATTAAGAGGTTGTGTAGTTTGGCTTGCTTTGGCTGCAGTGGTATGACTCCTTATCATCTCCGATTGCTTGTGCTTTGTTGTTCTCAGACTCCATTTCATTTGTTGATTTATTGCTATTCAGGAGGGACGGGGGTGTGGGCGGAGGGTAAGAAACCAAGCCTGTTTGATCACTGGTTACATACTGATTTACAATCCACAATTTAATTATGTTACAGGGAGCTGTGGTGTTGGCCAGCTGCTCAGTGGTTGGGGGTGGGCTTCTCTGGTTACCCAGCCTTCATCACCTATCCCTGGGGAAAACTGAGGCTGCACAGAGGCGTCTCTGAATCTCACCAGGACAGTTCTGACTGATGCATGTCTAATAGAATTACTTAAGTATATTTATGACGCTACCCTATATGGGACCTGAGGTTGGTTTCAGCTGAATATGTAACCTTAAGCAACATTTCCAGACGAGAAATGTCACGGATGGGTCTATAGTAGTCATAGACCCAGACTTAACTGCATATCATATTCCGTCCAGTTATGATATATGACATATCATCTTACAATACCAAGATCCAACTGTTTACATTATATAAATCTGTCAATTCTGGATATGAGTTGAAATAACAAAAACGTCACAAGTAAAGGATGTTAAAAGCTATATTCATCTGTGTTATGAACAGGTGTGTTTTATTAAAAGCTGGTTTTCATTTTCTTATTTTGAAAAATGTCGAATTTACCACCAGAGACTAATTAGTTCTGCAGACAGTGTTACATGATCTAAAGCAAGGGGAATCCTACTTCAACAAGTGGAAAGGTTTATGAACTTTTAAATTAAATTCCTGATTTATAGTGCAATAGAAATGCAATTTACATTTAGCGGTTAGTTTATGGTCAGAGAGACCCATCAAGACCATTAAATCTCAATAATGAGGTTTGCATTATAAAATGAAAAGGAAAGGATTCATGAGTCATCCGAGGAAAGATGAGAAATACAATATTCCATATCAGCCCATTATCAATACCCAAATCATTAGAGAGCAATCTCTACACTGAGCACTCTTGTTCTCTCTAACTCTTTGATCTAAATGAGGTTTAAACAGTCTTTTTTTATATGTACATGATATAATGAGCTTGGTTTTGAGCGTCTTCCTTTTTTGTCTGCACATATCTGTACATTACTTTTTGCATGGCCAGTCCATCTCTTGTGACTGGAACCCTGCCATGTCTTCCCCCAGTTAGCAGAATCTTTTCATCAGTGTAAATTCAGTAATGAATTCTGGGAGTGATCTCGCAGCCAAGGCCAATCTTACTCAGATTGTTTTCATGTTCCTGCTCCTGCCTTGCTTTTTAAATCAATATTAGGCCTTAATTCCCCACGCCTCATTCTTTTTCTCCAATTATTGGAGTCCTGTAGCAGAGAGAGCCAAATGAACAATGCAAATGTATTTGATAATTCTTCAAACTGTAATGTTATAATGGAGAATGACCCTGTGTGACAGAGAAAGGGTTTATTTGAAAGTCGGCATTCATTTTATGAATGCATTTGGCTTTCCAAGAAGCTTAATCTCAAATGAGATATACATATTTTATTTTACTTACATATTTTTAAAAAGCAGTTTAATTTATTTGAACAGAACATCCAACAAGGCCAACATGGCCTGGAATGAGGTTTTTATTTTTTTAAACTGAATATGTTTTTCTTTATGTTATTCAATGTGTTGTACAAAAGTTTAGGTACCTTTGGTCAAAATATCTCTTACAGTAAATCGGTGGTGGGAAATCCCAGTCCTGGAGTGCTGGATTCCTGCACAGATGATTTCATCAGATGAATCAAACTTGTACAGTTTTGTGTTTTTCATGCTCAAGCACAAAACTGTACAGGAAACTGTACAAGAAGGATTTTTTCCTTCCTAGGATAGAACTTTATTGATTCCCTCAGGGAAATTAAGGATTATTGCTATAAACAATTAAGCAATTTGATAGCCTGATTTCCAAAAAGCTAAAAGTTAAAACTATTTTAAACTAGATTACTTTACTTTCATCTTTTAAAATATAAAAATAACAAAGAAAATGACCCAAACATTTGAATACCATGCAGTACTTAATGCCTCCTCCTTTAGCAAGTATTACATCTTGTAAATGCTTTATTCAGCCAGCCAATAATATTTTAATTTTGGATTGGGAGATTTTTGCCAATTCCCCTATCTCAAAGCTTCTTAGTTCTGTGAGAATATTGTGCCATCTTGCATGAGCTGCTTTATTGAGACCTTTCCACAAACTTTCTGTGATTTTTATGATGGTAGAAAGTGAAGCCGTTTCAGCTCGCACCTACTGAGGTAGTCCAATGTGGATTTTAAGGCATTTAGGATAATTATTCTGTTGCAGAAGCCACCCTCTTTTCATCTTCAGAATTAGCTGGTAATTAATTGAATCCAATCATCAAAAAATAGTTGAACTCATGAACATGACTGCAATGATGTCATTCGAATGGTATCAGGTCATTTTCAGTGACGAATCCCTCTTATGTCTTGGTGGAGACACTGTAGTCAGCACTAAGACCTACATTTTGTTGCTATACATCACATGTACAGAAGGTCTGGTGTCATGGTGTGGGGGTTAATTTTGTATGATGCCAGATCATGTTTGGTCTTCATTACAGGCCCTTCGACAGTCCAATGTTATGTTAATGAGGTCCTGCAAACAGTGGCCCTACCTCTACTGAATTCACACTCTGATACGCTATTTCAGCAGTACAATGCTCGTCTACATACTGCTGCCATCAGAAGAGCTCACCTTAAAGACATAGATACTATGCCATGGCCAGTCACATCACAAACTTATCCCTGAATGAAAATGTGTGGGATGTTATTGGACATAATGTGCTTTTGGTGCTTTCATCACTGCACACCTTCAATTACTGCAGATTTTGCAGTAATTTAGGGAGAATATTCAGGCTGCATGGGATGGATTATCACAGGAACCTCTGCAACTCCTGTACAACTGGCATGTGGTATTATACCCACTATTGGAAAACACTACTTCTATGTGTAGCTCAATAAATATTGCATGTATCACTCTAAATTTGCATTCATCTACAGTCTACCAGTGAAATGTACTCTGTGTCACTAGATACAACACAAACCCAAATCAAGAACCTTTTACCCCTGTACTTTTTAAGAAGTTATTTCAGATGCTCAGTTTGTCCTCTTTAGTCAGAAACACAGTGCAGTTATAAGTTTACCATTACTTCAGCTGAATGCACAGATTTGTCCCAGTAACTCAGTCTGGCAGCTCTGGCCACCTCTTCATTGCTCAATCAGACTGCCACATTGATTCGTTTGTACACAGTCATTGCAGACCCACGCTGCCGACTATTATTCTAATGATCATAAATGAAGACTGCTGGGCCCCTTGGAGGAAAGGGAGAGCTAAAGATTAATTTATTCAGGGGACTGCTTGTGTCTTTCATAATTATTTTTAATGTCACTCATTACAACATCCCAATGGAGGGAGCACTGTTGTCATTCTCTTTGCTGTGCTTGGACATGGTATCATTACTCCGCTGCCTTTCAATTAACCTTTCCTCTGTTCCCTAATCAGCTCTATCTGCCAGCCATGCAGCCACTGGATTAGAGGAGAGTGACTCGGCATTAATGGACTAAGACGACAAGAGGGAGGGGTGGAGAAATGGAGAAGGAGGGACAGAAAGCAGGAATCACTTATTGCAGACATGGCTCCATTTTAGGAACCTTATCTCTTCTCAATCAGTCCATTACAGATATTACACACAAATATTGATCGCACAAATACAAGCCATGACAGTGCGAAATCAGTTCAGTGGAGGATCCTCTCTGGAGAAGAGGAAAGTACAGGTCTATTTGTTTCTTGACATACTTATGTTATTTGGTTGTTTTTCACCTGCAGATATAGATAAAAGTGAACTGTGAACTGATAACTGTGAATTTATTAGGAATTAGAAACCGTTTCTAATATGAAGAGGGTCAGCCAGCTAGGATTTTTTCATGGAAAGAATTCAAATTTTAATCTAATCTTAGTGGTTGGTATAGCATCGTGAGTGCTGGGTAGTAATGCCATGTAGCAGAGTGAATTTTAATTCCCCACTTGGGCATGTACACCTAACACTGGAACATAATTAAAATGTAAGTTGTTCTGGATAAACCATTCAGTGCCGTAAAGGTAAGATATAGCAGCCGGAAAAAGAGAAAGGGGGTGAAGAAAAAGCACAGCTTTCCATAACGCAGCTGCCATGTTCATCTTTCACATTCATATTTCAACCAGTGTCTCTTTTTATAATATCGCTGTTCTCCAGGGATGTCCCGATCCCCCAAATGTTTCACATTCATATTCCAACCAGTGTCTGTCTTTATATAATCCATGTTCACCAGGGATGCCTCACCCCGCCTCAGGATTATTTCAAGAGTAAAAACATAGTGTAAGTATATTTCCCCAAATTAATATACCTACTGGGATGGATGGATGGATGGATGGATAGATGAATGCATGGATGGATGAATGGATGGATGGATGGATGCATTATTGATCCAGAGGGGAACTGGGGCATAGTATAGAATTTTGGCAACCAGGAAAAAAACAGCATAAAACAGATGTTTTTTTATGGAATAGTGGCTGAAATGCAGTCATAACACAATTAGGTTTTCAAGTTCCACTGCAAAATTGTTCCTGTTCTGTTATCTTCTGAGAAGCTCCTCGTTGCTGAAGCTGAAAAACATGTCTGTTTGAGAACTTTGAGAATGTCAGAGCGAGATCTTCTACAACAAAATGAAAGACCAAAACTGGATCATGGATTAAAAACAATACTTGGTCCATCAAAAGTGCCTTTGGCTTTGATCCTGATCCCCTGAAGCAGACTGGAACATCCCTACTGTTCTCCGTTATGGTTAATTTGATTCTCTGAAGTTTAAATTACAATTAGAAAGTAATATTTTCTAAGAGGTTCCTAAATGGTTCTTGGCTTGGGACAAAACTAACTGGAACAGAAACTTTATTTTATTTGAAGATATTTAATCTTTAAAAAGTTCTTCATACTCGCATTTACATTAATATTTCTTTAAAGAACCAAAAGAATCCAAATCTGGGGCATCACTATTGAAAGTTCTTTTGAGTGATATGTGCCAGTTACTGCAGTGGCATGCAGTAAAGATTGGATAGAAGCTGTGGCCATGAATGAAAACATGTTTGCAATACTGTAAGCTGTAATTGCAAAAATTAATTGCACATCTTTCCTGCAATGTACAAATAAGGCATTGACAATATTCAAGTCTCAAGCTCCTCCGACTGTTTTTTTTAATTACTTTCTCTGAACCAATTACTTCTGTTCTGCCTCCAAGGCAGAGCTACCTTCAGAACCATTTTGATTAGCATTTTTGCACACAATCAAATGTGGGCTGATGCTGATGCTGACCCCAGCATTCTAAAGCAGAAATATGAAAAGAGACTAATCAGATTTTATTGTATACATATACTGACAATTAAGGCACCATTAGCACTTGTTACTGCCAAACCTTTTGTCACTTTTTTAAGTGTACAGTGCTCAGCCAGCGCTGTGTGATAAACTCATAGACAAGTCTATAGCCATTCATTCACACACTATGCATTATGTCTAGAGGGAGAAAAGCTATGCACTATTAAAAGGGACAGGAAGCCATAAAGTAGAAATGGAGCGAGAAGGCAAATCACTGTGTCATGTTTCAGGGCCTGACCGTGCCCAGCCAGAGGATGAATAACTCTCCCTGTGGAGAGATGAAGTCATTGCTTTTTGAAAACTTTACCCAGTGTCCTTTTCCTAATCTGATCAGCATGGCTCCCGTTCACGGGGCTACAGACGGCTGTAATCACATTATAGTCTACTGCTATCACCCTGCTGTCCATCACCACACACACACGCACTCTCACACACACACACACAGACACACACACACACATACATTTTTATTTTGGTCTCTCACACACAGTTTAATCAGTTCATATTTCATCGATTTCAAGCTTTTCCTTATGATTGCCTGGAATGTAATTTTTATTGAGTGGCTGCAAAGCAAAATTGAACGCTAATAGGGGGATCCCTGAGACAGAACCTCATTTTATGCGGCCCAACCTGCCAGCCACAAGCCAAACAGTTCCACGTTTCCCCCAGTAAGCACACAGTTTGAACTGCTTATGTTAAAAAAAAACGTAAATCACTCTTCAATAATGTGAAAATCTGCTGAAAATGTAGTTTTATTGCTCCCAGCTCGTGGCAGAATGGCACCAAGGTGACAGCATAATGTCTGCAAATGAAGCTCCACAAGAAGAGCCCAGTTGTTGCTCACAATAAGCGCCCAGTCAGCACAACTGGGAGGGGAGGGGGGGTCTACAGCATCCATAAAGTGTAGTCTATTGCTTATCCCACCACTCACCCACCCCACACCCCAAAATGGCCCTCTGTCCCATAATGGGGTATTTCTCCTTCCTTTCAACCTCATTTGTTTTGTGGCTGGGGTTTAGGGCTGTTAAACTGAAGGATGGCTTTGGGAGGAACTGGAGCTTTTTTATGTTATGGGTTATTATCTGCTTGTCACAGTGTGTGTGAGAAGGGCCGGTGATAACTGTGATGTCTCTGTTGCTTCTGCAGCCATGTCCTGTGGTGCAGTCTATCAGGCTGATGGGATATAGGAATTGAACGAAGAGGTGGTGTGTGTTGCAACAGGGCCGTCTCAACCACTTCTCAGAGACACAGAGATATGGTGGCACTTCAGCATTAGAGGTAATTAAGAATGGCACTTCTCAATCTTTCTCTCATCTCTCCTCCTCAACATTTCATGATGAGTTTTCCAATAGAAAATGTCCCAATGACCTCATGCAGAGCTGGGTACAGAGAGGGAGGAGAGAGAGCATAGAGAGAGAAAGAGGGGGAGGGGAGAGAGAGAGAGAGAAATGTTTTATGATATTCTAAGCACTAAATTCTGTTAACAGTATACTAACATGGGAAAAATTACATCAATAAGAGGTTGTAAAGGTTGGTTTTTGGTTCATTTTTATTTAATCACCCAGCCCTATTTGGTCCCACATGAACAAAGTTATTAGATACTCTGTGGGTAGTGTCAAATTTAAAATTCTACTCAAAATTTAGTTCAAAATGTGTAAAAATGTTTTACCCTGGTTTAATCAGAGTAATATAACTTACACATTTTGGAATTCTGGTGTGGCCTGGTGGTTTGGGAACCAGCCCTCTGACAGGATGGTTGCTTGTTTGATTCCTTGGACTGGCAGGACATGACTGAAGTGCCCTTGAGCAAGGCACCTAACTCCCCAGCTGGTCCCTGGGCACTGTATATAGGGCTGCCCACCACTCCAGGCACATGTGTTCACTGCCCACTTGTGTGTGAATTCACTTGTGTGTATGTATGTATTTCACCATGTGGATGGGTTAATTGCACATTGTTCTAGAAAGTTCTCTGCCATCCATACTGCTCAACTGAATGTCCAGAACTGGATTTTCAGCTAATAAGATGCAAGACAGCTACTTAAAAATACACCTCTGAACTTATGTCAAATTGGAGTCACAGTAAACTTACTTACCAGTGTCAAAACCACTCTGAAAGTGTTTAATAAAGTGTTTTATACAGTGCATCCGGAACGTATTCACAGCACTTCATTTCTTGAACAATTTGTTATGTTACAACCTTATTTTAAAATGGATTCAAGTCATATTTTCCCTCAAAATTCTAGACATAATACCTCTTGATGGCAAAGTGACAAAAGAAAAAATCTTTGCAAATTAAAACAAAACACAAAGAAAACAAACAAACTTATGTACGTATACAGAGTCTCTGCTCAATACTTTGCTGAAGCACCTTTGGCAGCAATTACAGCTTCAAGCATTTCAGCCTCACCTTTTATTTATGATGTTTCTCCCATTCTTCTTTGCAGAACCTCTCAAGTGCCATCAATTGGATGGGGAGCCTAGGTGCATAGACATTTTTAGATATCTCCAGAGATGTTTAATTGGATTCAAGTCATCCCACAACTCCTTGGTTATCTTGGCTGTGTGCTTAGGGTTGTTGTCTTGTCCAGAGCACTCTGGAGCAGGTTATCACCAAGGATGTTTCTGTACATTGCTGCAGCCATCTTTCCCTTGACCTTGACTAGTCTCTCAGTTCCTGCTACAGAACATCGCCTCAGCATGATGATGCTGCCATCATCATGCATCACTGTAGGAATGGTATTGGCTAGGTGATGAGCAGTGCTTGGTTCCTCCAGGTTTCCTTGCTTCTTTTTGTTTATCCTGGTCTGAGAGTTTGCCTTTTGGCAAACACCAGATGGGCTGTCATGTGCCTTTTATTGAAGAGTGGCTTCCAAGTGGCCACTCTACCATACGTGCCAGATTGGTAGAGTGCTACAGAAATGGTTGTCCTTCTCCTCTCTCCACAGAACAACAATATAGCTCTTTCAGAGTGACCATTGGGTTCTTGGTCACCTCCCTACTAAGGCCCTACTAAGGGAGCCCGTTTTATAAAGAGTCCTGGTGGTTCCAAACTTCTTCCATTTATGGATGATGGAGGCCAATATGTTCATTGGGACCTTCAATGCAGCAAAACATTTTCATGGCTTGGTTTGTTCTCTGACATGCACTGTCTACTTTGGCACCTCATATTAACAGGTGTGTGCCTTTCCAAAACATGTCCAATCAACAGAACTTACCACAGGTACAGTATTTAATCAAGCTGTAGAAACATCTGAAGGATGAATACTGGAAACAAGATGCACCTGTGTTCAATTTTAAACGTCATGGCTGTGAATACGTATGTACATCATATATTTGTGTTTTTATTTTTAGTAAAAATTGTAAACAAACGTTTCTCACTTTGTCATTGTGGGGTATTGTGTGTAGAATTTTGATGGAAAAAGTTCATTTAATTCATTTTGGAATAAGACTGTAACATAACAAAATGTAAAAAAGTGAAGCGCTGTGAATATGTTGCAGATGCACTGTATACAACCATAGAACTGCACAGTGGCTCAGATTTATTACTTAGAACATTTTCTGCATGCCTGCAAGGAGGTCCCACATGCATATCTAGCAGGTGAGTGCAGTATTCTTTAGCTTCCATGGGACATGACAAAACTCTTTGGACATGGTAATTACTTCCTGTCCCATGCCTTTTGGCTTTTCAGTGTATTGTGATATGTTGTGATACTCTAAGCAAGACAAAATATATTGCATTTTTGAATTAAATTACATACAATATACATATAAACAATATATGTCAAATCCTTGCTTTATGCATCAAGCTATGATCTTTTTAATCCACTTAATATTCAAAACTGTTGCAAAATATGGAATGACTCTTCACGGTTAGTAAAATGTCTGGTAAAATGCATTGCCAATTGAATGGGACACTCTGGAACAGATGAATGTGAACCAAAAATCACCATGCCTGGAACCAATGCTCTTGAATGCAATTAAATCCTCACAGCAGTAGGACATCTATCCATTCATAAATGAAGATTACCAGCATGTTTCATGTTTGTGGCACCAAAGCTCTTTTTCTTCATTAGCATGCTGTTAGCAAGGTATAAATTACATGGGCATGTAAAAAAAAAAATATCAGATGGAAGAGTCTGATTGTAAGGAGCCAAAATGAATGTGTTATTTATTCAACAAGGTTTAACATATTTGTCATCATGTCAAGTCTTGATACATGTATACACACTCCAAAAAGAAACCAATATATTTAAAAGCACAATTTGCAACACAAATGCTGCAACAGAACTTGACTTTATTAAGAAGGATGAACACATTAATGGTGCCATTGAATGGAACACTGTATTTACCTTGGCATAGTGTAATAATGAGAGTTTGATACATGGAAATTACAATCATGAATCATGAAGTATGAGCAGGTTGCTTTTTATTTTGTTAGTTTTTCAGTTGCAGTCCCATATTGTGTAGCCTTGTCAACCTTTTTTTTTACAATTGAATAGCTCATGAAAATCTTAAATCCAGTATCATATTATCTGAATACTTTATTTCAGGTTTAAATAAATTACTATTCATCATTAAAAGAAGAAAGGCGTAAAATACATAAAATATGTACAGTACTGAGCAAAGACTGAAACCGTCCACTGTAAAGGAGAATCTCCTTACCTGGGCAGTGAGTGTTTATTACCAAAACACTAATATTAGTGGCCACAATTTTTTCATTCAAGCTAAGCAGAAACGCACCTGATTCAACTTGTTTAATCATTTTGTCTCAGTCTTCCAAAAATTCATTGATTATTAGAGGTGCATCTGCTTGGCTGGAATGAAAACCTGCTGCCAATGTGAATGATACTCTGGTCTAGCTTGATTTGTGTGTCTGCCACTCTATCTATCATTGTCCTGCAATGGTGTTCAAACTGACAAAATGACAGACAGATAAACAGATAGTCTGCATTGCCTATTATGCGCCTTTTCCCAATACACAAACACAATAAAAACAGTGTGTGTGTGTGTGTGTGTGTGTGTGTGTGTGTGTGTGTGTGTGTGTGTGTGTGTTTGAAGCTAAACACAACATTATAGCTTCACATCCTGATAAAGCCAATGTGAACACTTGTATGACTTTGAGGAAATTGCCTTTTTAGAGTTCACTGGGTACATCTTCAACGTATATCTTCTAGATATGATCCTGAAGGGCTACATTCATTTGAAGAAACAAGTTACAGTCATGTGAAAAATTGCATAACTAGTTGCATAACTAAACACAAAGAAATGTAGTTTAAACATCAACAAGATGTCATTAATAGAAATTTCCTTCTGAGGAAAATAATAGCTGCTATTTCATTTTGCTGAAACTATGTCGTTTTATTATATGACGTTTCCTTTCCATCTAGCAGTCACTGACATCTATTGGAAAAACATTTCCCCACTCCTCCAAGGAGAATTCTTTCAGCTATGTGATGTTTCAGCATCAGTCTTTGTACAGACAGTCTTACATTTTCTATGTTGGAGAGCTCTCCTGGCCCTGTTGCAGCAAAGCAGCCCAAGTTAAGATGCTTCCACCTCCATGCTTCACAGTTGATATGATGTTCTTGTGCTCAAATGTTGTTTGGTTTGTGCTAAAAATGCATTCTGTTACTGTGGACAAATAATTCAATCTTGGATTAATCTGTCCAAAGCCTATTGTTCCAGAATCCTGGTCTTTGTGTAGATCAGGGGTCAGCAACCCAAATTTTAAGAAGGGCTAATTTGTCATATCTCAAATGAAATGAAACCATTTTTATTAGCCACTAAAGAATGGTATGCAATCTGATGGTCACGTAATGAAGACTATAATGAAGCCTGGGCTAATAATTATGTTTTACAAATAATTTGTAAAGACATTTATTCAGTTTTGTTTTTATTTATGTCACTTCCATGCTTCAGTATATTAAAATGAAGATAAATGTCCATATGTTCAAATATGTTACAAATGACAAAGGTGTTTATAGGGTGTCCTAACTTTTGAACATGTCTGTATAATTCAAGGACTAGCAAGAGAAGAGGATTTTGATTGTGTGTATTGGAATTCATGACATGCTTGCCAGCAAGGGGCCCAAGTCTTTCATTCACTAGTGACTATGGATTGGAGAGCGTTTTGTCTACACAGTAAATGTGAAGAAAAGGCACATAATCAATACATAGGACTAGTCTGTAAAATATACTGTGTATGAACAGGAGAAAATCTTTGTAAATGGAAACCCTTTGTAAACAGGAGCCATTTGATCATAACTCCTTTCATAACCCCCAGCACTCAATCAGCACAAAAGTGTCACCCACCCGACAATTATAGCAGATCCATTTTCACCAATTGCGGCTCAACTGTCTTTATGATGGATCTCTCTTCGATAGCTAGGCAGTACACTCTGATACGATCACTCTGAGACAAGCCATTCCATTTACGCAGCCAGCCACTTCACTTTCTAAAAATAAAAAGAGCACATTGTGGAATAGTTAACCTTCCTGCAATGAAAACAATGAGTTTGGGGAAGAATGGCAATGACTTACGTACAATGCCTCATAATCTCGCCTCATAACGTGGGCCAGCTCTATCATAAAGATAAGACTGCCTTTCATTTAAAGCAGCCATTTGTTGGGTCACTTTCAATTTAGCTTCAGCATAGATGGATGAAGACCTTTTATGCCATGTGCCATTTTGATATACAATGCTATTCGACCTGATTATTGCTGTCTGCTGAGCCTACTTATTATGCTATTGTCAGGGTTTCACAGGTGGGCTAAATTGCCCTGATCAGACTGGAGCTCATTGGGATGTAAATAACATGCACATAATGTGTAGCAAATAGATTGGGCATAAACAGAGTGTAGCGTATAATCCCGGAAAACAAACTCGTGTAAAAAATCCATTCATTCTACATTCCCATTTATGGCAGAACAAAGTGGTTTTCTGCAGACAGAACCGCAGGCATTTGATGGCTCTCTTCATTGGACTGTAATTCTAATTTGTGCTATAGAAACACTGATTTCTCATATTGTTAATGAGCATTAATGTTGGCTTATTTCAGCTGATTAATAAGAGTTACTGGAACTAATCTCCCGCCTGTTGGCCTCTTATTCCTTTGTTAAGTTGTAGTTTTACACAATGCATATTTTAAACCGTTTGAAAGACCAGGAAACAAGAATATGCAGCGACTCAGAAACTGTGCCTTCAGCTGAGGGCATGTCTGCCCTCTTCAGGCCTAATATATGAAGTTGCATAGTTTAATAGAACATCAGTCCCACCGAAACAGCTGCTGTGGTTTTAAAATGATTACCCCTGCTCTGTTAACAGTGTAAACCCTGCAGTGTAAATCCTATGCTCCTAACCTTGATGTTTTACAACAGGGATGTTCAACCTTGGTCCGGGAGATCCTGAAAAGGTCAGATCCAGAACACCTTCTTCTAATATTCAAATGCTTGGGAAGGCCTTTCATAGCTGGATAAAGTCTGAGACAGGCTGAAGGGAAAGTTTAGGTTAAAGGCTGAGGTTAAGAGTTTGGAAAAATGAAATGTACAGTGCATAAAGAAAGTATTCACAGCACAGCCTTATTCCCACATGGACTCAAAATTCCCTCTAAATTCTACACACAATAATCCACAATGACAAAGTGAGAAAAGTTTGTTTGAAATTTTTGCAAATTAATAAAAAATATAAACACAGAAATATAACATGTACATAAGAATTCACAGCCTTTGCCATGACACTCTAAATTGAGCTCGGGTGCATCTTGTTTCCACTGATCCCTCTTCAAATCTTTCTACAGCTTGCCACAGTTCACCTGTAGTACATTCAGTTGACTGGACATGATTTTGACACCTGTTTCTATAAGATCCCATAGCAGACAGTGCATGTCAAGGCACAAACCAAGTCATGAGGTCTAAAGAATTGTCTGTAGACCTCAGAGACAGGATTGTATTGAGACACAGATCTGGGGAAGGGTGCAGAACATTCTGGTGCATGGAAGCCACTTTAAATGTAAACGTTTGCCCAAAGGCGCTTAAATAACTCTCAGACCATGAGAAGCAAAAAGATTGAACTTTGTTGCCTGAATGCCAAGCATCATAGCTGGAAGAAGCTCATCACCTAGCCAATACCAGTGAAGCGAGGTGGCAGCATCATGCTTTGGGGATGTTTTTTTTTTGCAGCAGGAACTGGGAGACTAGTCGGAGTCGAGAGAAAGGTGACTGCAGTGATGTACAGAGACATTACTGATGATAACCTGCTCCACAGTGCTCTGTACCTCCAACTGCACTGAAGGTTTATCTTCCAATAGGACATCGACCTGACCCTATGACAACTTTTCTTACCATGTCATTGTGGGGTATTGTGTGTAGAATTTTTAGGGAATAAAATAAATTGAATCCATTTTTCAATAAGGCTGTAACATAAAATGGGCAAAAAGTGAAGCACTGTGAAAACTTTTCGGATACAATGTAAATTAGTGTTCTTCCTGTGTCTCCTTGGATTTATTATTGGTATATCGGTTTCCTTCCTCCAGCCTCAAGAATACACATGGTAGACATTTGCTATGGTAAATTGCCCCTAGGTGTGTGTGTGTGTGTGTGTGTGTGTGTGTGTGTGTGTGTGTGTGTGTGTGTGTGTGTGTGTGTGTGTGTGTGTGTTGTCCATGGTGTATTCCACCCTTGCATCCAATATCTCTGGGTATGCTCCAAACCCAAAACAAAGAAGAAGATTAACAAATAAATAAATAAATGTTAATGATATGTATAGTAACCCACAAAGCCGCTACAGTGGACTATCCATTCAGTTTTACAAATATTGTTCAAGTATGTTAGTATATAAGAACCTGGCTGGGAAAGTCAATAAGTAAACAGATGGACAGACCTCTGTACACACTAGTTTCATTATATCTAGGGCCCTATGAAATTCACTTTATTTTATCCACTTTTTATTCCCAGTTTGGTTTGTTCCCATTAAGATTTTATGGACTTTTAATATTTTTTCCTTTCTAAATTTATTTTCCTTTATTTATATGACTACTGAAAATGCACACACCTGCATCTATACCTCTTTAATTAAGCAGTTTCTCCACAAGAGGGTAGAAGATGCTCTCAAAGGGTCAGTGTGCATAGTTAAAGAATAGCACATTTTTGCAGCCACCAAAATGAATGTACAAAACAACATATGCAGTGCTGTACAATAATATTTCTTGTTAATTTCAGGAACATTGGTTTGATCCCTCAAACACACTACAAGTAACTAGCCTTCGCACTCACATAAGTCTTGAATCTTTTGAAGAACTGCAATTTGTGAACTGAATGTAAACCTGTCTTCCTCTGCCCTTTTCACAGGTATGGAGGTACACAATGTATTCTTGAATACAAGGCATTCAATTCACAAGGGGCCTGAGGCAGGGTATGTGTTCTCTCTGCACTATTACAGGCCCCCTGTCTGAGTGAAAGCTACATTTCCACCCTTTGCCCTTCCGATACGCTGGTAGATATGGGCCTCACAGCAGGGTTTCCAATGTTCATGCGCAGTCACAGCAGAAAGTTGATTCTATCTAGCCATGATAATGGTGTTTGAGATTTCTCCTGTAATGCCCATTCGTATGGCCTCAGGTGACCTCAGGAGGAGGAATGCAATTATGGAGAACGGTATTGTACTGATGGGCTGTGGCCCTGCTGCTCTCACTCTCTTATTTCTTTCTCTCTTTCCATCTCTGTGTTCCTCTCTGAATCAGGTTAAAATGAACAGTCTTGGCTAATACAACATGTTTTAAATTACAATTAGGGTTGTTTTTAAAAATTTATTTTTTGATTCAAATCCATTATATTTATATTTATATTTATATTTATATTTAAATTATATTTAAATTTTAACTTAAATAACTCTGCAAGAGACAACCATGAAAGAAGCACATTTCAGTCTATGACATAACGCAAGGCTATCAGAATGAGAATCAGAATTACTATATTAATCCCAAAACTGGGGAAACTGCAAATTCTTTAAATATGAAAATAGTAATAATATTAAAAATAAAAAATAATAATAAAAAATAGAAATAACAGAGTAATAAAATAGTAATAACAAACAGAATAAACACATTGAATCAACTCTTTGGAAATATATACATGTTAAAATACCAATAGCTATGATAATAAATAAATATGAACATCCAGATTTCTTGCACATATAAGTAAAATGAACAAATTGCACAAGTTAAACATAGTGGTTTGTAGTGGTGCGCTCTGTACTGCATTTTGGTGGAATGAGTCTTGCACTGAAAGTGCTCCTGTGTCTCATTGCTGTTTGGTAGGGTGGGTGGGAGTCATTGTCCATAATGGCCTGCAGTTTAGACAGCATCCTCCTCTCTGACACTGCCATCAGAGAGTCCAGCTCAACTCCCACAACACCAACAGTCTTACGGAGCAGTTTGATGAGCCTGTTGGCATCTGCTGCCCTCAGCCTCCAGCTCAAGCATGCGACAGCATAGAGTATAGTACTCATAAGCACATAGAATATCCTGAGCATTGTCTGGCAGATGTTGAAGGACCTCAGTCACCTCAGAAATTAGAGGCGATTTTGGCCCTTTCTGTAAAGGGTGTCAGTGTTCTTAGCCCAGTCCAGTTTATTGTCAATATGTTCTCCCAGATATTTGTAGTACTCCATAGTGTCCACTCTGATCCCCCTGATGGTCACAGGGGTCACCAGTGACCTGTTCCTCCTCAGATCCATCATTAGTTCCTTTGTCTTTTTAACAATGAGCTCCAGATGGTTCAGCACACACCAGGTTACAAAGTCCTTCACTGTATATCTCTACTCATCCTCATCATACTTGCTGATGCATCCAACTCTGCAGATGGCAAGTCTCTGTACAGTAGCTGAAGTCTGTGGTGTAGAGGGTGAAGAGGAAGGGAGAGAAGATAGTTCCCTGTGGGGCTCCAGTGTTGGTTACCACTCTGTCTGAGTCAAATATGTTAAAGTATGCTATAGTATGATCAGACCTGCCCAGAGGAGGGAGCAGCTGTATGCATCCTTAACATTAGCAGCTCTTCGTATGATAACAGCATGATCCTCAGTAAGGATTGTTTTCACTTTGACTTGGACCTTCTAGAGCCATGGCAACAATTATCATAAAGCTGCTCCTCACAGCACACACTGCACAACAGCGCCTCCTTCTAGAGGAAATTAAAGATTTCAGTTTTAATTTTAGCTGATTCCAGCTCAAAGAGGATGGTATGAAATCCATTTTGAGCCTTTTTGCAACGAAGAGCATGACTGTCACTGATCAGTTTAAACTGATCAGTGCTAGTTCAGCACTGCAGTTTTGGCAGCTGAAGTTTAAAACCTGTGACGTGTGACTAAATAAATCAATGTTGAATTAAACGACTAAAATTGGAACCTGAATCAAATTATTACAACATCCAGACCATAATGCATTTATCTGGTACATCACCTGGGATTTTAGATAAAAGAATTCCTAGAGAGCTGAAATGCTTTTGAAAAGCTGTGAGTGTTCTGAAATAGACTGATGAATCCCATTTTGAAATGAGCAGGAAATCACTGGCACTCAATTGCAGCATCAAAAAGAAACAAATAAAAAATAAAATAAAAAACAGCACGAGCTGTCCCAGAGTGTCTTCCAGTGATAAAACTAATATTGCAACATAATTATCACAGACGGTCACAATGTGCTTTTTCTTTCCTAAAGGGGAATCTGTCAGCGTTTATGCAGATGGAATGGGCTTTTTATGAGCTCACAGTTAAATTGGCCTGGCCCACAGTTAGCCACATGAAACAAAAGTATGAGTGGCACACTGACACAGCGAAGAGACAGGACATTTCACAAACAGCAGTCTTTATTAAAAGCTGAAATTTCCATTCAGAACAAAATGAGCTACATTCAAATGAACAATTGCCCTTTTTAAGGAACAGTTATGAAGAGATTTTACTTGGCTCATCAGGAGAATTTAGAACCCCTGTCACTAGTCATGTTGAACATTAGAGATGGCATTTAGCAAATGCCATTAGGTGGTCCGATTCATCTTTCTCAACTAGCTCAAGCATATCAGGAGTTCCATTTGAATAACAAATTTGTGGTAGCAGCTGTGTGGACATAATAGATTCAGTACATACAGGTGCTTAATGCATTTTATTGACCGCTTCTTCCATAACGGCACAGCCGCTAAAGATGCATGACTGTTTTGGTTGTATTTTCAATCACATCCACTTTAAAACAGTTACAAACAAGGTGTGAAGAATGGGCAGGAGAAACAAAGACCGTGCACCTTGCAACACTTTGTAAATACTGCACCCAGATGTTTCTCAAATCTGTGATCAACAGAAAGAGCTCTTAGGAATTATAATGAGCCAGGGCCACACACACTTCCTACTAATTAGGGCAAGAGGGAAAGATATAACATCAACCCAAAAGTAACTTAACAAATTTGTCCGCATGTGATCGGGGCAGGAGACGCTATTAATAACATAGTTGGAATTTTTCCAACCTAGTACCCGTCTGCCCCACCTGTACCATATAGTCGATAACTACAAATTTGTTTTCCCTGTACTTACTAACAAAGCAACAACCCACTCAAAATAAACTTTTCATTGAAGTCACAGTGTAGGGGAAGAAGCAACTGCCTACTGGTCTCTATTCTGAGTGTTATTGTTTTATTGTAGCAGTACTGTTTTTTTTACTGATACAATGCTCCAATAATTTGCAAAAACAGCCTAATATAGACAGTGCACAAGAAATAGAGTTTTGTAAGTAACAACTTTTAGGCTTTTGTAGACTTAGAGCATCAGAAGAAGTTAAGCTACCAGTTTTATAATAAATCTGAATTTATAAATAATTTTGTTTACAACTGGTCATTGACAGATGATGTAAATGTGAAAGTCATTTTAGGTGAAGCACATTTTTATAAATTATGCATTTATTGATTTGTATGAGATTCACCAAGTAAGGTACAATAAAAGGCAGTGGCACTTGGCAACATCCACAACAGTAAAATCATTTTTTGCAAGATATGTAAAGTCCCAACAGATAAACCTGATTTAATTCAGCATATCAGGACTATAATTTGAAAGATACAAACATGGCGGCATATCCAACATCTGAAGTGCCATTTTTGAGATATTCTGTGTCAAGGCTGTTCTGTAATCAACTACCTTCCTTACATTCACTTCTTTTTCTAGTTGAGCTGCACAGCTTACTGCTACAATACCTAAAGAAATGGCACATCAGTGATGTGATTGACCAATAAGACTGAAATACTGTAACGAAATTAAGCATGTGTAACCTGTGTACTTTGTATCTTTATAATACATGCGTATAATTTTCAGGTACTTCAAATACAGGTGGTGACAGGTGATTTCATATATATTTTAGATATAAGTTCATATTTTACATAAACATATTATTAATGGGGGAAAATCTCAATGTGTAATGTGGGTTTGATTCTGAAGTTGGTTTCAATTATTTTGATTTTTTTGTTTGTCCAGCCCTAACTGCTATATTAATATTACTTTGGAATTGGTTTTAAATATTGGCAACTTAAACACCTGCTTTTTTTAATCAAATTTCTACTGATATTGATTCTATTTCAATATCATTGTGAATGTCTAGTAGAAACAAAACATTTATGTAATATGTTATATAGACAGCAGAAGTAGTGTGAAAGGATTTGTTTTTAATTGCTGTTTAAGTGTTGTTTACTAAGAGTGGGGAGCTTTGTCTAAATCATTGAGCATGGTGTGATACAGATGCAGTAGATGGTTTTAAATTTCTGTAGATATTAATTCTCAAATTGCCACATGGTTACTTTACACAACTAAAAATAATACCTTTAATTACGTCTTTATAAAGACTCTTTGCAGGTTTTTGACAACAGATGATGACATGAGACATTGCTGGGTGTGGTATCTTGTCCAACAGGTGAGATCTATGTCTTGTGAAGAGCCGCATTCAGCCCTCCCTTGTTTTCCTCCACACAAATCACAAGATTTCCCAGGGGAGCTCCCTGCAGTCCCATCTATATTTTACTGTTGTCTGTAGCCTACAGAAATATTCATTGTACCATTTGTGATGGGAAACTTGGCAAAATGGGATCTTCTGGTCACAGTCTGGCTTCTGAATACAACTGTATTGTGTATATAAGGTAATACCTTTAAAGCACACTGTTTTATATCAATATGTCAACTAAAATTCAATGAAAAAGCAACTCACATGGCAGAATTTGATTATATATAATGTGCACTGGATTGGTTGGCTATATCAGGCAAGCTGCCTGAGGGTGAAGCAGTATTTGAATATTGATATTTCAGTGGTTTAATATTTGACATATTTTCAGGTTTTATAAATAAAGAAGCTCATGGGTCCAGGGTTTATATCACATAGTACTGAAATGATCATTATCATCATTAATATCACTTTAGAGTTGGGGAAGCAGTTCCTTTGCATCTCTACACTTACATTCACACTCCCTAAAGATGTTTTGTCTGGTGTTGATGTTCTCAGCTGATACAGATAGCTGATTTCCCCTGTTGCCCCATTAATATTGACTGGAAGGGCAATCCATTCGTAAAGTCAATAATGAGCTTTGGTTTTCTTGTTTTTTTTTATGCCTTTATAATGCATCAATGAAGCATTTCATATGAAGTGACAAACTCATTTAAAACCCCAGACATTTTGTACATGCTTCAATCTACGTTCTGTAGCAGAAGGTTATAGAACATGACTTATCAATTTCATGGTTTTACTGCAATGTAAAGGTGAACTGAAAATCATAAATGTCATCAGTTGTATTGATTGTAAACACTGGAAAACTGAATGTACATCATTTTCCACGAAAAGAAGTTTGTGCTTCTTTAATAGTAGAGCTAGAGATTATAAGCAATAGTTGCTAAGAAACACTTGAAAACAATAGTGACTTGGGTTGCAACAAATCCTCTTGAGAAATTCAAGTAACTAGGTTACTAAATATTACTGATGCAAAGAATTGGTTTAATTCATACAGCGATATGTAACTCACAGATTTTCACACAGATGACTTTTCATAGAGCATGCTTACAATGAAGCCAGGTGATGAGATGAAAATGTGCAGAAAATAAGGAGGGGCAAACTGAAGTGATGGGCCAGTAGAAAACAAAACAGTTTGAGTTCATTTCAAACTCCAAAAAATCTGTACACTGTTTTTAAATAAAACGAAATTGCACAACATTAGTGTTTCAGCAGATCCAGCATCCAGTTTACACCTTCAGTTCACAGAGCTGAAGCTTTACCCCTTTTTCAGTACACTACAGCATTGTATGAGCAGCTTTGCGTGGACAGCTGCACCATGTTCAACTAAATAGTATTTTTTAGGGAAAAACGTGTTTGCTATATACATATTTATAGAGCACTCAAATACTGAAATAATCATTAGTTGCAACCCGTAATAGTGACCCATATTTTGTGGTAATATATCACCAAAAACAACCTATGTTCTCCACTTGATTCAGTAGGTTTTATAAACCTCCTTTTCAATTCCATATTCATTTAATACAACATCAAAATATCCTAAATATATAATGCAAAAAATGAGGTGTTGTTAACCATAATATGTGTGTTGTTATACATATTCCCCAGGTATACTTTTAGAGCACCAAACTTCCAGTTCAGCCTTATTCACAAAATAGTTGTGATTTATACAGATATGTTCTCGGCTTATATTGCATATACATCAACTTACACTCTCCTCCTTTCCAAACCGAGGTCAGAAGTCACTGAAAAACTCATTATGAAATGAATGTTATTATACACAGACCTGACCCAGATAACCTTAATTTGATCAGCGGTCGTTCTTTGATCTGAGGTCATGGGGAGTCTGAGACATGCTGGTATATTTTTGTACAAGTCATGAATTGATTTTATTGAATCTAAGTCAGCCTGCACTACGAATATTTCACTATGAGTTCATACATTTTCACTTTGGCAGGCGAGTTACAACAAAAGTTGCTCTTCTTTCATACTCAGCTGCTGAAGCTCTCAGTGTCTGACTCACAAAGTGACCTATTCACAAAGTCTAAATCTAATTTAGGTTTAATTAATAGCCCTGTCGCCACTGCAGCCTGCTACTCCTAGACCCATTACATTAGTCCTGGTAAAAGTAAAAGTAATAGAAAATGGAGATATACGTGTTTGACCATCGAGGGGGTTCCAAAAGAGATTTTTGAATAGAAATAAAAATTGAATTAGACCTCTGTCCAAGGTCACAAGATGACACCAACTCTCCTAGATCCTTTAGCATTTTCCAAATAAAACACACCCGTACTATCATGCTAACCAGTGCCATTCATTTATATTTCTGAATTGATAATAATTAGTGGTGCTGTTGGCTGTTTAAACTCATAATTTAAGCAATCACACTTCAAATAAACCAAACATATCATCACAACAGTTACCAGCAAAAAGGCAGCTTTGGCCTGGAAAAAAAATAAAACATAGACTCAATGAAATAAATAACAAATTATAAATGCAGTGCTCATTTACTAACCAAATCTGCAGCATTTATAGTGATAAACAATCCTGTGCTATTGTAGTAAAGACTGGTTCACAGTGGAGTACACAACAGGTGTATACATGAAGATTATTGTTCATAAAGTCCTGATTCCAGGACAACTTTTGCAGTTGTCTGGTAAACAAACAGGGACTTCTCATTCTGTGAGTATTATGTTCATGAGTGTATCCATTACTTTTGAAAATACAATTATCTCTCAATGAAGTATGTGTAAATAAATTGCTATTCTTATTACATTATGCTGAGCAACAAGAGATGCCAGACGATCAGTCAAGTAAAGTATCCTTATGTAGCAATTTTACTATTATTTTTTTGATGGTACACAAATTTGTAACGGGGACAGTGGTATCTCTGTCACTGTCACTCTTGGCTCAAAGTGTCTTCTACTGCACTACATATATACTTATATGTGTACTTGTCTGTTTATTATGTTACAAGGCATACAGGTGTGCAGACTTTTATGTGAAGTTGTGATTTTTATTGTGTTTAGTTTTAGATCACAAATGATACCCCAACTCACCCCACTGTATATGTGATATTTAATTGAGCTCCATAACTCTAGTGAACCATCCTGTATTTACACCAGTTTGAGTGGAACTGAGGATGCTCACAGGATATGCCATCAACAGAGGATTGATCAGCGTCCATCTGTAATGGTGGAGTGAATAGACAACCTGTGCACACTTTTCTCCAAAAAGCAATCATGGATCAACTTATGAACACGCAGAAGATATGAAAACGTAGTAAGCTACAGCATGGGATATGAATGGTATATCATTGCTCCTTTCCTACTAATCTTTGGTTCCCACAGCAAACAAACTTTTCAGGTACTGGAAGCTATTTGTGTTGGTGGAAATGCCTCAAAATGTTCAAAATTATTTTGTGAACCAGAATGGAACACATTCCACGTTGGTGGAAAAGGCCTACCAGGGTACTGGATATGATGAGGTTAGGCTCATGTACATGTCGCAGTACTTGTCTCAGTCTATGGAGATTAAACTTCATCCTAATTAAAAAGTCTGGACACTTTTGGGCACAGCCTTCTTAATCGGTTGAGGTGTTGGACATTGAAAAGTACCTTTTGTGGTAGAAAGTAGAACAAGGAATATGTCAATGTGGTTGGGAAAAGTCAAACAAAATATGTGCTTCTTGCCTTAAATTGCAAACAGATTTGTATTCCATTGTTATATTCACTGGTCTGATGACATTTCCATAAAGCAGAACCATAAAATCCTTGTCTCATGACTCCCCGATCATAAAACCAAGTGTAATAGAGAAGGAAATTAGATTGCAAAACCTACTGGATCAATAAACATATTATTTGCCATTGCCGGATTAATGTCATGTGCAGATTGCACAGCTGTCCTACTGAACAGGCAGCTAGACTGAACCATTCAAATGTAAAATGTACAATGCTTATTTTTTTAGGGCTGATAAATCCAGCAGTGCTGCTTTATTCTGGGAAAACATTGATGAAATTCTCTGCTTGATTAAATTTAATAATCCACCTCCCCAGACATGGAGAGGAGAGGATAATGTGAGGGGAAGGGAGAAGGAGGAGAAGAGGTGATGAGAACACAAACATTTACAGCATTTACAGCATCCATGAGCAGATGGTGATGCTACAGGCTTCACCTTTCGCCCTCTGCTTATTGACTTATTACTGCACTGTACAGCCTTTCAGAGCCCACATCAGCACTTGATGAAGCGTGAAGCTAGCTGCAGGCCTTATGAGTGTCCAAGAATCAAGTAAGACTGTTAACCTTTTTACGCTGTGTGCTTTATTTCAGAGAAGAGGCGCCAGCATGTCTGACCACAGGGCATTTTATTAATGAAACTGCAACTGTGTGATCATGATTAAATTAAACAGAGAAAATCAGCTTTTAAAAAGTGCAGGAGAGAAACTCTCCATCAGTTCAGTATGTAAAGGAGGTGAATTTAATTGTGATACTTCGTCTCTGTCCAGTGAAAAACATGGATGTCCAAAATGCTTTACAGGAGAAGGAAAAAATGCTCTTAACTAGGAGTGGAAGTGAATGTAAAATCAGAGTAAATAACAGTGATTTTAAAGAATTTCTATTGGTCTATTCATCCAGAATTATTTACAAACTGTACAGCTACAAGGTTTTAACCATAGAGAAAACTAAAAATGGACAACGGTGGAGATGGTTCGTATTGGACAACAACAATGCAGAAAGTATTTGCTGCATTGTTTATATAAGGTCCCATAGTAGACAGTGCATGTCAGAGCACAAACCAACCCATGAATTGTAAGGAATTGTCTGTAGACCTCTGACCTTCTGCTGCATTGAAGATCCCAATGAGCACAGTGGCCTCCATCGTCCATAGAAGATGTTTGGAAGCACCAGGACTCTTCCTAGAGCTAGCCACCTGGCCAAACTGAGTGATCATGGTAGAAGGGCCTTAGTCAGGGACGTGACCAAGAACCCAATGGTCACTCTGACAAAGCTTCCAGATGGACAATCATTTCTGTATCGCTCCACCAATCAGGCCTGTATAGCAGAGTGGCCACACAGAAGCCACTCCTCAGCAAAAGGCAAATAAGTTTGCCAAAAGGCACCTAAAGGATTCTCAGACCATGACAAATAAAAAGATTGAACCTTCTGGATTGAATGCCAAGCATCATGTCTGGAGGAAACCAGGCACTGCTCATCACCTAGCCAATACCATTCCTACAGTGAAGCATGGTGGTGATAGCATCATGCTGAGACTAGTCAGGGTGAAGGGAACGATGACTGCAGTGATGTATACTGATGATCAGTATACGAAAGTTTATCTTCCAACATGACAACAACCCTAAGTACCAAGAATATGAACATCTCCGGAGATATCTTAAAATCTAAAAATGGTTTCCTCTTCTCAAACAATGTATTGAAATAAAAGCCAACAACAGTAGTGGGTTTACCCCAACAAGAAATGAATCTGTCCACGATGACTGGATTAATGATGTTATTTACGTAGCATGGGCTTGCCACTGTACCATTCACAAAGTGTAACACCACCACAAAGGCTGATGCATAGCTTGACCTTGACGTCTCCAATATTATTGGTGGCCATCAATTCTAATCAGCATGAAACGACTTTCATCAGTGAACAGCACTAAGGCCCACTGGTCCCTCGTCCAGCGTAAATTCTCCCTGGCCCTTGCAAGACGATGATGCCTGTGCCTGGTGGTGTGGTCATGTACCCTTGCGGGTCTTCTAGCATGCAGACCACGTTGATGTAAACAGTTTCTAATGGTTTGACTTGACACTTGACTGCCTCTCACCTCCCTTGAATGTGCCTGGAGTTCCCCTGCAGGGAACTGTTCACAATGAAGTGGTCATCAGTGTTGAATGTGGTCAAAGGATGTCCACTTCTGTGCCTTTATGTGACTCTTCCAGTCTCTCTGTTTCTCTGTTGCAAACTGCTAACATCCTTTTTGAAGGCTTGCAATGGCGAAGTACTGTTGAACAGTTGTTAGGCGTCATCTTGGTCTCATGATGTCAAAATGTGAACGGCACGATGAGGAGAACTGTTTGAATTCAATTCTATTTCCAATAAAACTTATTTTAGTTTATTTCTTTATTATTATTTCATACATAAGAACCAATCATAATAATGAAATAATGGGGGCTTCCTGATTATATGGTCTCTTGGAAACAATTCATGGATACTTAGATAAAGGGAGTGGGTCAACTTTCCCCCTGGGTTATCTTATCCCCATCTGTCTCCATTAGCAAAATAGTAATATCTCCAGTAAAAGGTAAGATCTCCAGACATCTTAAGACAAAAAAATTCAGTAGCTTTGATGCTTTATGCAAGATTCTTTACCATCTTTACCTTTCTTTCTCCAAGATAAGAAAACAGCATCAGTCGCAGTTTTGCATCATTATTCATCTCATAGATCTCCGCATTATTATGCACTTCATGTTATTATAGAATTAGAGAACAATTTTGATTATGGTAATTGAAAGGTGCTGTTCTTGATGGCAGCTCTCTCATTTATGAATACGAGCTAAAATATTTGTGAAATATGAAACAGGATCTGAGAATGCTGTCAGCATGAAAATGAATTCAATCTTGTTTAGTGTGTGTACTCACACACTGATTGCGCTACATTTTCCCTGGGATCAGACATACATGATTGATTCTATGCAGCAGTAATTGAACAGTCAGGCTGGCCTCTCAGATTAAGGGGAGATTGCGTTAACACATCTTGCAATCAGGGCAGAGAAATCTACCCCAAGCTACAGAACCATTATTGGAGTCCAATTGCAGTGAGATTCAATTCCCCCAGCAATCAAACTGCTCTCATATGCAGGAGGAGCTGAGCAAGAACTGTTTGAGAATGTTACCTGTAATTTGATAGCTTCCATCTCAAGCTCATTGATCAAAGCAAATTCAGTGCAGTCAGCTGGGAACGTAAAGTTGAGTAATTCACTGCAATGAGCTGAAATGCTAACACAGGACGATCTTTGCAGTTAATAGATTTTAGAATTTTAAGTGAGATGTATCTTTCTCCTTTGATCCCAGTGGAAGGAAAAATAAAGAGCTCTGACTAAAGTCAGGATCATAAATGAATTATGAAAACTATGTTGGGATTTGTTTAGAAAGATTGGTCTGATTGGGGGACCACTAGGACTGAGAGATACTGTATATATTTCTACCGATATCAGGATATAAACAGTGCAAAGTGGGCTGAAGCAATACAGTTCATATAGAATTTTTAAGTTTAAAAAACATTGTTTTAATCATGCAGAAAACTTTTGATTCCATGTTCTGCTCCATCCCCTGCTCTCAGCTCCTCCTCTACTCTGCTTTCCTCTACCCCCACATAAGACAGATATAAGACAGACATATTTTATCTTCTTTTCTCCTTTATACACACTTATTTTAACATCTGACATCATATCTTTATTGTATATCACCATTCAGATCAAATATATTGGAATAAGATTTTTTGTCCATATTGCCCAGCCCTAAGGACCACTTTTTCATTAATGTGTATGAATGAATATTGTGTACTCTGCAAGTTGAAAATTTGTAAACAAATTAAAAAATGCAAATATTTTGTGGTAACTAAATCAAATGATTAAATTGCTATTAAAATATAAAAAGTAAATATGAACACAAATATTTAGGGTCAGCTGTAAGTGTATTTATGAATAACATTAAAAATATATATAAGTACAAAAGTACGCTGACAAAAATTTGTCTAAAAAAGTGTTGTCTAAAAGTGTTGACTAGACCACATTTAGACCATATGTTTGGTTGCTGACTGCTCAATGATTTCCAGACACTGTATGGATTTGTTCAGTTCCACTAGCAGCTCAATTTAAGGACTGATCAGATTGACTAGATATCATATGGAAACGTAAATACTGGTTTTCCTTAATAGGAGCAACAACAACAAAAACAATCTATTATTATCTGTGTTTATTCTAGAACCTTTGAATAGAATAATAGGCAGCCCTATCCAAATGTTGATGTTTAATTAATAAACTAGTTTTTTTTAACCTGTCTAATGTTTCTTTCTTCCCTTCATTGATAAATCATACTTGATTCTATCCAGCCAATCAGATCTGTGTATTATGATGAATGCTGTGACTTGAGTGAATGAAACACATAACACAGTGCTTCAGACAATGCTATCCCATCATCTTGGGGCCAGTAAAAGTTGTACACTTTTGCAACACAAAAGTTCAGCCCCTCAATAAAAAGAGTCAATCAGTTTGCTAGTTATGCTGGTCAATGATATTGTGGTGCCAAAAAGCAGTGTTGTTAAATTCCACTACGAGACAAGTAATTAGACATTTTATGCAAATTAAGAAATTTTACTTGAAATGAGAAAAAAAAGAATTTGAAAACTGACCATAAATATTATTGAAATATATTGATTGGAATTATACTTATTCATATATTATTAATCACACATGCTGTTTCACTGAAAGGCAACATCAGAAGGCCAAGCAGGCTTTTCACAAGAATGACCCGTTTAAACAAGAGCAGAAGCTGCCTGTTCAATTTCAGCAGATCCATTCTGCATTTCCTTCAGTCCTGCATGCCTTCACAGCTTTCAGACACATTGTGAGTCCTGGCAAACTTTTTACTCCAGCCAAGCACACTCTCAACCTGTCATATGACCATCATTATTTTTCCACTCAGTCAGTCTAACAGGACTGAAGCAGCCACATTGGGTCAGTCCACCTGCACACTGACGCAAACCCAGACAAAGCCAGGCGGGATGAAACACAGACAGAGCTGCAGGTGCTGCTTGTTAACACTCATCAGTGATGAGGGGGCGTCTGACAATTAGGGTCATTCTGAAATAGGACAGTTTTGCACACCGCTTGCACACTGCTACTGTCTTTCTCAAAAGTAAAAGTAGATGATCATATTAAAACTGAAACTCACCCACACATTTACATGTTAGGCCACTAAAGGTTGTCATCAATTGTACAAATGTAATGTCATCAGTGTACAAATCGTTGAATTCAAACAATTCACTGGTAATTTCGCTAGTATGGACTACACCCGACAAAATACACAGCGAGGAGAACTCTGCTGTTTTGGGCTGGAGTTCTGGGTTTGTTTTTTTCTGGGATGCTCTTAAACCAGGCCCCACGTGGGACAGAGGAGAAGGGATGAAGGGATGAAGATCAGGTGAGCAGGGGTGGGTTACAGCGAAGTAGCGAAACAAGGTTATGTTGTAACTCCCCTTATAGTAAACATCATAGCTCACTATATGTCTCCTTATCAAAGAACACAGTAGAACGAATGGAGCTGATGACATTTGCTCATAATGCAGTGATCATTACAAACCACTGGATGCTGTGAAGTTCAGATGTTTTAACATGTAACATCATTAATGACCGAAAAGCTGTAGGTACTCGAAAAGCAGCTATAATATCATAAGCCTATGACTGTGATATTGGAATATATTGATTTGTTCAGTATTTCAGTACAACAGAACTGCAAATGTTTATTGAAATCTCTGTAGTTTTGAGAGAAAAGCACTCAGGGGTCACACAGGTGAGGTTTCCATGATGTGACATGGACTTTTGACTTACTTCATGAGCCTTCCTTTCATTACTTTACTTTGTCAAGATAATCCAGGGAAATGTTGCTGCATTTCAATCAATCAATCAAAGTTTATTTATATAGCACTTCTTACAACAAAGGCATTGTCACACAGCAGCTTTACAGAAATCCGGGTCCAAGCCTCAAGCCAGCAGGAAACAGTGGCATGGAAAACCTCCCTCCGGCTAAGAGGAAGAAACCCTGAGAGGAACCAAGGCTGAAAAACAGAACCTGTCCTGTATTTAAACCTTTATAATGTAATGTAACCTTCCCTGCTACAGTTTACCAGGATCAGACAGTAAGTGTTGAACAGAGTGTATTTTGCATTAATGGAGTATATTTGTGAGAGTGTTGGGCCCAGTCTCATATAGCTGTGTTACAAACATGGAGCTTAGCAGGCTCATACAGGAGCTCAACACTCTGCTAATAGGATTACTTTCCCCACTAATCCAAGCGTGTAGTTTCTCATTATGATCCCATGCAGCCTGAAAAGGCCTGGGAAGTAAAATCGCTCACAAAAGACCCAGGTGTCAAATGACAATGACGTTGTGTCTGATGTTCTTTATGCCAGCATGTAATTAAAAAACAAAAAAACCCTGAACGAAAGTGGGACGCTATTCACTGTGACCCTGTAAATCTTGGCAGTCAGCACTGGTGGCATGATTGGTACTTGTCACGCTCCTGTCTTGTTTGGCTCCCCTGTCTATGCCTTCTGGTCACCGTTCTGTTTTGTTTTAGTTTCCTCACATGCTTTGAACACTAGTCTCTGTTTTTATTATGGTTTCATCTCCACTCCATTCCCACCTCTGGCTCGTTTGTAACCCTGCCAGTACATCCATCTCCTTGTCTGTACTTCAGTGCCTTCCTGACAGTACTGATGGACATCTGCAACCTTCTTCATCCAGAATAATGATTGAGACCAGTGCCACTATAGAACCTCTAATGGTTCCATAAAGGACCATGTTGTAGTAGTGATAAACCTAATGTAAAGGTTTATTACAAATTTAAAGGTTCTTGATGCTCTCCTTTCGGTTATTAATACAGTTCTTTGTGAAATCAGAAGAGGTTCTTCTAAGTAAGTAAGTAATAAGTAATTGCACTCATTTGACCCACTGTGTCGTGCATACACGTGAATTAAACCTCCGCATTTAACCCATCCACACACTGTGATACACACATACACACTAGTGAATTCACACACCAGGGGGCAGTGAGAACACATGCCCGGAGCGGTGGGTAGCCTTGCTCAAGGGCACTTCAGTCATGTCCTGCCAGTTCAGGTATTCAAACCACCAGGTTCAACCACCAGGCCATGGCTGCTCCAATTCTGTGGAATTGCTCAAACTTTTGAAGCTTTATTTTTTAAACCAACGTGAAGAAGTGAAACATGGACCTGCAATTTCACTGAACATAAAAATGAAAAATACTTAAAATATAGATGAATTGTTTTCTATAAATAGTATAAATACAAATGTAGCCTGCATAATAGAAGGCTCTGTTTTGTCATTGGTTATCAGGCACTTTCCAATTGTTTTCCAATGACGTTCCCAATGTAATGCACTAAATATCCAGCAGAGGGAGGTAGAAGGGAAGAAATGACAGGAATGAAGTGACCATAATCTCAGTGTAATCTCAAATTAGTGACCAATCACAATGTAATTTACATTTCATTGTACTGAAGTGCAAAAAAAAGAAAACCTACAACGTGTGTGTGTGTGTGTGTGTGTGTGTGTGTGTGTGTGTGTGTGTGTGTGTGTGTGTGTGTGTGTGTGTGTGTGTGTAATGTGGTTTACCTTTATTTACAGTTCATCTAAAGTGCATCTAAAACAGAATATTGTGAAAAGATTTTGTTCATAATTTAATTTTTAAAATGTTAGCTGTCATCTTATGTTCGTTACTGTGTAATACCTTTCACGTTTTTTAGATTGTTTTAATCTTGATATTGATTTGTAATTGTCAAACATGAATTTAAATATTGTAATGTAAGAATCAGGAATCCAGAATGTCATCCTGAACCCATAAAGGTTTGAAAAATGTGACTTTACATGTAATGAACATAAAATCTTACCTTTTGTATGAAATTATGAAGACGAATTAACTTTTTCACAATATTCTACATTTTGACAGATACAGTCCCCTCCAAAAGTATTGGAACAGTGAGTATTTCCCTCACTCACTATTCTCTCTACTATGCTATCATGGATGATGCTATTAAATGAAGGTGGTGGGTAATGGTGCACTGTTGGCTAAGGCTGACATAACGGATGCTTTTAATCTTGCCTATTCAGCCCACTGATTGATATCAGGACTTCAAAATTCTATTTCTAATTTTATTTCCTTCCGTTGATTTGGTTCTTTTGCCTCAAGGGCAATAGTTTGCAGATGAATGATCAGTAGAACTCTCCAAACTCTCCCCCATTGTCATTGTGGGGATTCTTTGGGATGAGGCTTGGTCTTGTAAAGGGGTCACTTTGTATTGTGACAATGAGGCAGTAGTGTCCATCGTAAACAAAAGACGGTCTTCATGCTTGGCTATTATGTCCCTTCTTGAGCGATTCACATGGCTGTTAGTTATTCATAATTTTATAATTACTACAGAACACATTCCAGGCCACTTTAATGCTGTAGCTCACATGATGTCTCATTTTCATTTCACACAGTGAACCAGCAACCAAAACCTTGCCCTCCGTGGCCTCAGTTAATCCTGGACTGAGGAGCTATTACTGCAGCCTGTTATATGGCTGCCAGCACTGGTTCCTGCTTCCCTCAAGGCACGCCTCAAGGCATAGCTTATCCTCGTCCCTATTCTACTTCTGTTTGCCTCTGTGCATTCGTTGTGCACTCCCACCAAAACATCACTGTAAAACCGCAACATTTGTAGGATGCTTTCTGGCATCCAATTTCATGCTAGATGTGCTGACCTGGACTTCCCTAGGTTGTTTTTCAGCCATGCTGTGCACCTTCTGCTTAAAGGTATCCCCAAATCCACCCCCACAAACTGCAGATAAGCGGTTGCCTATAATTCATTTGAGTCTCCACAAACCCGTTGGTGTCCTCAGGGGTGGTATGTACAACGCATATGTAAATGTGATGCTGGAAGCAGTGTTTCTCGTGGTTTTTTATGGTTTCATGCATCCAGACAAATTCACTACTGACTCGGGTTTTTAATCCTAATTCTGACATCTGTTTCTATTCACACTATTTTTTTCTCAAACATTGAAACTGATTATTTCAAAACTGGTACTTCTGTCACCACCTATAAACTCAACAGTCCTTTGTTCCTTTGTCATGGTTACATATCTTCAGTCACGCCACTCTTTTCCACATGCTCCTCTATTTGTTTTATCTAATGGCTCTGCTATGTTGAGGCAACGGTCTGGCATCCATATGTCAGAGGTCGTCCAGCAGTGCAGATTGTCTTAATTCCAATTAGGTGCTGCCACATTTGCTGCAGACATGGGCTTGCCAGCATCTTCCATCAAGCTGCTATAAAGATGTATATCTTCGGCTGTCGATACTTATATTTGACCTAATGCTGATCACATACTGGAAGTCTAAAGCTTTCATGGTGCATAAAAGTTTAAGCAAACATTATCATGACTTCAGCCTTCAGCTAAGATGTAACCTTGTGCATTTGGTGCTGTTTACACAAACTGATCGTGGTTGTTTTCATACATACATACTGGCTCACATGTATATGATCTATGGCCGTCATAGTCCAGCCTTGTATGTAGTCATGCATGCACACTCCAGTGATGCTGAGCAAAATGCTGCACAGCAGGTATTTATTCCTTTTCTTCTTTCTTTTGGGGCTGGCTCTTCCCCTTCCTCAGTGCCCAGCAGGATCTGAGATGGCCCTATGCTTCAAGAGCTGGCCAGCCTACTGGGCCAACACCAAAAAGAAAAATTGCATTTAACAGACTGTAAGTTGATAGAGTTGTTTGTAAATACTGTATGTATAGACACATGGAGTAGTCTATACCTGCAATATATGTACCTTTAGTCTTTAAAGAAATTTGTAAAAAGTAAATGAACATAAATCAGTCTGAATTTACATGCTCTTTAAAGATAGTAAAATTAAAACTATTTTTTGGTTGTTATTTGTTTTTTGCTTTCCCACTGATTTTATTGTCAGTTGAAATGACAATTTCAAGAGACAATTTAGCATTACAGATTATTATTATTATTATTATTGTTATTATTATTATTATTATTGTTATTATTATTATTGTTGTTGTTGTTGTTATTGTTATTATTATTATTATTATTATTGTTATTGTTATTGTTATTGTTATTGTTATTATTATTATTATTATTATTGTTATTGTTATTGTTATTATTATTATTATTATTATTATTGATGTTGGCAAATGAGTAAATGTTTATATATTAATGTTCATTATTATAGTTGCATAATTTAAGAGATTTTTGTCTCTCTCCTGTCCTCACATACACACACACACTGCCAGGGTCCTACAACTTAGGCATACTTGAAGACCCCACAGCCACAACATCCTGACCACAGCAGAAACCTGTGTGTCCCCAGTGTTCCCTTTTTTGACAACCAAAATATGATGACCATAGTTCAATATTTGTGTCACTTAGTTTGCATTGTCAAAATAGTGGCCTTTGCAGAAGATAAATACTGACACATATCATTTTTTAAATATTTATTGAAGGAGGTCTTGGCAAATTAATATTGAGCATGTGTGACAGATGTGAAAGAGTCTGGAGATGCCACAGTGAACATTATGTTGCCTGTAACATAATCCAGCGAGGCAGGTTTGTTGGTGGGTTAGTGATGGTCAAGGGGTGGCATATCCTTGGAGGGATGTACAAACCTCCACTTGATAGCCAACAGTACCATGAATGCTATAAGGTACTAAGATGAAATCCTCCATTGTCAGAACTTATGCTGGTGCAGTGGGCCCTGGGTTCATCCTTGTGCAGGACAATGCCCGCCCTCATCTGGCCAGAGTGTGTAGGCAGTTTCTGGGCAATGAAGGCATTGATGCCATTGATTGGCCCTCACATTCCCCAGTCCTGAATCCAGTTAACTCTGGGACCTCTGTATCGGTGTGTCAAATGACACCAAGTCACATCACAGACTGTCCAGGAACTCACTGATGTCCCAATCCAGGTCTGGGAGGATATCCACCAGGACACCATCCCCAGGAACATGCCCAAACATTGCAGGGAGTGCATATAGTGGGGGCCATACACACGACTGAGAAACATTGAGTTGCCATACTGAAATTCACAGATGTTGGATGAGCCTATGATTTTAATGTATTATTTCCAGATGTTTTACTTTGAGTCCCGCCCTTCATAGGTTGATGATGTTGGCTTCCATTGACTGCTATGTAATTCTTTTCTCAGTTAATTCCACAGTTTGTATCAGTAAAGATTTTCAACATGAAACTTGCATTCATGGAGATTTAATGTTATTTTAGTGTTCTCAATTATTTTGAGCAGTGTAGCTCATTTATGATTTAATTTATGACCTCTAGTTTGTGAAAAGCAGGTGCTCGCATTAGTGATGTGCTACATGTGCTGATTGATGGGCGGTGGTGAAGAGGAGGTGAGGGCAGACTGGGAGAATGGTTAAACATAACATATCATTCTGCAGTTTCCTGTTCAATGAAAGATCAACTCTAAGAAAGGTTTTTGTGTGTTTAGCAGTCAGTACATACCCGAGATTGAATACATACATGAGCCAGGAAGACATTCTGTAGAAGGACACATGTCCAGAATGATGCAGATGCGTTTCACTGCAACAGATGGATGAACTGCACTCTTTACACCCACTTCCCTGTACAAATCTCTGATGCTAATTTGTGCCAGTCTATTCCACAGTCATCATACACTCATAATTACAGTCATTTTACACCCACTGATTTAATGAACTAATATTGTAATGACCACCAATCCCAGAATGTGCAGTAAATAAAGAACCAAGAAAGAAGTCACCAACTTATTCTGCAATGTTTCCTTCAGTTCAGCTGTGTCTAGACACTGCATGGCCTTCTGGCAACAGCTGTGACAGAACCAAAGCAATTACCGCAGCCTGTTTGCAGCTCATCATGTAAATTAGCTGCGTGGCCGTTAAGCTGTTCTGGTAAGCCATTAGCAAACAAAACCCTAGGAAACACAGAATTCATGCTATTTACTGCACATTTGCTCCAAATGAATGTCACATTAGATCTCAGGATAATACTTCCCTTTATCCTGCAATGCAAACAATAACAGAACTAATAATAATATGTGAAGAGAATCCATTGGAACTGCTTTAGAGAAAATCTGAGTTTATTAACTTACTATAAAAGTGCAGTTTTGTTTATATGAAAAGGTCACAATCTGGCAAGCAAAATGGAAGTGTTCTATACAGTTATATAGTTTAAGCTGCACGTCCTTATGGTAATCTTGGCTTATTTTAGTTAAAATGACCATTTGCTTTATTGACTTTACATAGTGACCAGCAATGCTACTCCGTGCTGTCTATGTTGGACAGATATTCTTCACAACTCCCCAAAAAATGCTTTTTTTAATTTTTTGTTATGTTATTTTAATTCCAATCTAGGTCAGGGGTCAGGAACCCAAATTTTAAAGAAGAGCCAATTTGCCCTATTTCAACCAAGATCATTCAAGTTTTGAAGCCACTGAAGATGGTCTGCAGACTGATGGTCACATTATGAATCTCTTTGAATCAGGCAATACCAAAATATTGGATACTGAAGATCAAATGTCTGTTTCAAAAACTTGTTTTAAATCTGATAAACGTATATAAAATCCATGTTAATAATTGCAATATTTGGCCCAATAATGCACGAAAAGTGTGATTTTTCAGCTTGTTCTCACTAGTCACATTGGAATTGATCAGTAACAGCAAGCTGATTGCCTTTTTTTTGCCAGATATGCTGGTCTGTGCTGTTACCTATGGTTAACTTGAATCTTAGCAAAGGTACACACATGGTGTGTACACCCTGCTTTTAATTTCAGGCAAAGCTGGGGTCACAAAGTTTGCTTCATGTATCAACCTTTCTCCGATATCTCCCACAGCCTTGTGATAATATGCTGCTGTCCAGTGTTATCCAATGCTGGATTTTTTTTTTAATGAGACAACTGTGTTTGAGGTTAGTTACTTACATATTTTTGTTTATAAAACATGTATAAAAAGGCATTTGCATAAATCAGTTACAGAAGCACAATAACAATAAATTGTATTTTTAAAGAGAGCTTTGAAAGTGGTAGAGCAGATATTGGAGACTGACAGATTGGGAGGATGGTCAGAGGTTTCTTGCACAGGGAACAAAAAGCTAAACACTGCGCAGAATATTGATGAAGCCCATGTTCTCTGTTGAGATTAGAAAGGGTCGAAGCTGTCTGAATGGTTAAAGACATGAAGCATTTACAGAATACCTCTTAGATTCAACAGAATTTCACATGGTAGAATTACATCTGTATTCTAAACTTCTTCTTCTCTCACACTGCATGTCTTACAATTTAAACAGCTTTATCTGTATACAGAGCTGAGTTATGTTAACAAGTGAGTAGTCCACCCTGCTTCTGTATATTAGTCCGCACAGAATAAGCACACAAAAATGGGTGGATTGTAAACACCAAGTCACTTTAACCCGGCAAACAAATATTAGGTTACGTGTCTATATTTGGACAATCAAAAACCTTTCATTACCTCTAAAACTATGTTCATCAAGCACTATTTAATGTTGTTTAGAATATATATATATATATATATATATATATATATATATATATATGATACACATATATACAATGTATATATACAATACAATATATATCATTGTGTTTGTGCCACATTTGAATTTGTATTTGGTGCATTTTGTTTTAAGTTTTTTGACTTCAGTCTGTGTATGTTGATAAAGCTTGAGCAAGCTTATTTTCAGTCTTCATGAATAAATCATAACTACATTGCAGGAAATCTTAACCCAGTTTCTTACAGTGCATCAGAGCCATAGGTATGGCTCTCAAAAAACTGAATTGGCAGGAACTTAAAAAAAAACTTCTTTCATAATCCTGTTATTTGTCCATGTATGATTTATAATGGACTGTGCACAGTTCTTTCTGTCAGGGCTGGACAGAAAGGAGGCATGTGCAGAGTTCAATTAAAGCAGGTTTTATTAAAGGGCTTAGAGGTAGTTGTAAACAGTCTGAAGTCAAAACCAGCACTAGCACACAAAGCATAAGCGTAAGCATACCAATAGACATAGTGAATAAGCAGGCAAGAGTCCAGAACCAAACAATGATACAATCCAGGGTAAAGCAAAAGATGAAGTCAAGAAGGCAAAACAGGGTCATACAGAGTAAAGAATATGAGACAGAAACGCTGAGTAGTGGTGAGAGATCGGCAAAACTTGGCAAATGACAACGGATACATACAGGATATTATCCCTTGTCAAGAGAGCACAGCAGTGCCTTCACTTCCTGAAATGGGTGAGAAGAGCAAATCACCCCCTACAAAGGCACTATAGAGAACGTCCTGACCACCTCCCTGTCTGGTACGGAAGCTGCACTCCCTCAGACCAGAAGTCACTCCAGAGTGGTGAGAACAGCAGAGACAATCATTAGAAACCCACCTCAGTCACTAAGATAATCAGTGACCACACCCACCCCATCCATGAACTGTTCAGCCTTTTGCCACCTAGAAGCCAATATCACATAATGTGGTGCTAGTCTTATAGACTCCTCAAGAGCTTCTTTCCACAAGCGACTAGACTTCTCATTAACACCACATACTGTTGTACTGTACTGGCCTATCAGGACTGTTGTACTCATGAACACGCACAATGTCTGGACACACACAGTCAGACATTATATATCAATTAATTATTGTACTCCGCCTTCAAATTATCTTGCTTACTTCCTGTTACACTGTGCAATAACTGACGTAATTATTTATAATTTCTAAAATATAACTCACATGCAGTATCTCTTTATGTCTTATTTATATTATTTATTGTCTATTATTATGTGTATTACATCATCATGTTACTTGCACATCGGATTTAGGAGAAACATACACTCCTTACTTTATCTGTGCACCTGCAACTCTGCTCCTGAGGACCACAGCCCTCCCAGTTGAGCCGGAACTGTAACTCACCACCTCACCTGTGAGATTTCAGTATCTCATACACAGTGTATGGGGATATTGGCCTGTGGAGCCTGTGGAGGCTACTTTGATTCTCCAATTGACCAAGAATGACTGCATGGAGATATGGAAAGCATTAAACATGTAAAACTGTGGAGGCTACTTTGATTCTTTTAGAGATAAGATATGGACTGGTGTACTTGTAATGAGGTGAGCAGTTATACTGCTAAAGTTTCTATTGAAATGTCTGTAGAACTTGGAGAAACCCAGAAAGCACTGCAATTCCTTAACTGTAGGGACTGGTCAAAAGGTGACAGGTTTGGCCTTCTGGTCACTCATGGTAACCCTGGTAGATGTTACCACATAACCTAAGAATGACATGGATTGTAAGTTAAACTTAGAGAAAAAAAAAACTATTTTGCACAACAGTCCATATAATGCATATAATTGATATTGTAGAAGAGAGGTTCCATGTTGTGGAAGAGAGAAGAGCTCTGAACAAGTGAACTTCTGTTGATTCTTGCCATCACTTCTCAAAATAATGACTTTAATTCTTTGTCTAGACGCACAATACACAACTCAAAAAGACTGGGACCTTAAAAGCGACATTTTGGCAGAGTTACTTTGGTTCATTTAAATTGTTTTCTTTCTTTTATATATATATATATAGATAGATAGATAGATAGATAGATAGATAGATAGATAGATAGATAGATAGATAGATAGATTTAAAGATATAGAGCGGCTTTGGGTATGCGCAGTTCATTTGCAGAATGGACGTGTGGCGGTGTGGTTCTGCTCTCCACTGTGACACTGAGCACCTGGGAGTGTTGCAGGACAGGGCTCATGGCATAATCTGCTGCATGCTGAGGCCAGTAACTGAAGAACCTGTGTGTTAACTGCAAGCCTCCAAAAGTCTCCAATAACCAAAGAAAAATTTGCTGGATTTGTTGAAAAAAAGTCACTAAATATAATGACAAAGTCACTAAGTTGGCAACACTGCAAATGATAGGTGAATTCTGAGAGGCATTATTTAGTGCTCAATCTATGCTAGGCCTCAGACCACCATAAACACAAGATGTAGGCAGAGGAGCTCACTCTAGAACCTCTATGGCACAGTCACTAGAGCAACGGACCTGAATATTCTGGTGGCCCTGAATTTACTGAACACTTCCATCAAATCAGAATATTCTGGAAGTATGTCAACAATTGATGTGGTCTCAGCGCTCTCCACTGAGATGGATACTACTTTTACTTGGGGTTTCAGGAGGCAGTGTTCATGAGAGAAAGAGGACCAGGACAGGAAATCTCTTTGGGAGCACAGAATAATAGGGTTGTGCTTTTCTAACCAGAGGGGACTTAATAGAAGACCATAGACAGATGTTGGTGTGATGAAAATGTAAAATTGTTCCTGGTGAAGACAGCTGGATTGAAGAGACAAGGTGGCCATGTGATGGGTGATTGGAGACTTTCCCACTGAAAGTCCATCCAATACAATGATGCTCAGGTGATGTTTAAGTTGTTCCAGGGCCACTTGCATCTGCTTGACCAGGTCTGGATAGATGAGTGAGAATCTCCATCAGTTGGTGTTGCTATAGATTCTGTTGTGCAGTGAGCTCCTTAACTGACTGGGAGACACCAGTCAGTAGCTGCTGGTGCTGACAAAGCTGCTGACCCCGTGAGGACACTGTGTTGCAAATGGATTTGTACTCTGCTGCCTGCATTGTAACGGCCAAGTTTTCTGTCAGGGCTGGACAGAAGGGAGCACAATCAAAGCAGGTTTTAGGGCTTAGGCAAAAGAAGTAGTTGATTACAGTCTGAAGTCAAAACATTGTCAATAAACAGGAAAGAGTCCAGAACCAATGTCACGTATAGACTCCGGTGTATCCGGTGTTTTTTTTAGTCTTGTCTCCGCCCATTCCCAGCTGTGTCCTATTTGTAACCCTGCCCCATAATTATCATGTTCCAGTCTTGTCTAATGTTCTCTGTGTATATAAGCCCCTTAGTCCCAGTCTGTCTTTATCGGTCTTCTGGTTAACATGTCTACTAGTCTGGTCGTTATGGTTATTGAGTTTATGTACCTCATTAAATAAATCGTCAACCCAGCATGTACTTCCGCTACCTACCTGTTCATTAAGTTCATCAACCAAACAATCATACAATCCAGGGTTAGGCAAAACACAAGGTCAATACAGGCAATACAGGGTCATACACAGTAAACAAGATACGAGACAGAAATGCTAAATAGAGAGATCGGGAAAACTTGGCAAATGACAACGGATACAAACAGGATATAAATAACATGGAAAACAAGTGTGTGTAATTAGTATTCTAGTAATTGAGACTGGTGTAAAGTCATGTGATTATGATCAGTTAAGCAGGAAGTGTCTTTGGGATCATGGGTCGTGTAGTCTAGGGTGATGACAGGGAATGTGACATTTTCATTACAGTCTTTATAATACAAAACTGAAGACTGCCACCCCACACAGGGGGTATTCCTGCTTTGTGCCCTATGTTTCCAGGTAGGCTCTGGATCCACCATGTCCATATGACTGACTGACTATTCAGATGTTTAGATTTACTGTTTAAACTAAAATTACAACGTTTTGTTGATCTGCAATATATATTAAAATTATGGGAATATACCAGATTTCACCAGACGTCAGTGGTCCAATAATACACATATGTCCAATATTGAGTAAGATAAATTATACTTAATTTTACCTAATTATATATTATGGAAACGTTATGGAAAATGAGACCTGTGTGAATCCTTGTATCAATTTGAATCAAGTGGCAACAGTTTCAAAATACAAATATTTTATTGCATAAGACATTGTATATCCTGCAATGTGACTATTGTGCATGCGCACATTGCAAAAATAACACTAAGACAATATGTTGTCATCCCTACTGATAATAAAATAAAGTTTAAAATAATTAATGGGACAATAAATCATTAATAACAATAAATCATTAAATTTTAGACTGATATTTGCAATATTTGTGACGTCAAGGACTACAGGCCACTGGCACTGATGTCCCATGTAATGCCATCATCTACCTGTTCAACCAAGGCTATGCTCTCCTGGACAAGCCGGTCAGCAGTGAGGGTCATGTTTTTTGACTTCTCCAGTGCATTCAATACCATTCGACCTGTTCTCCTGTGCGACAAGTTAACAAAGATGCAAGTAGATGCCCCCTTTTTGACTACCTAACTGGCAGACCACACTATGTACTCCTGCAGCACTGTGTATCAGACAGTGTGCTTATCAACACTGTAGTCCCACATGGAACTGTCCTCAGAAGGGTAGAAGGTACAGAAAGATGAATAGAAGAGGAGGATCTGAGCGAACGGGTACAAGTTGCAATCCAGTATTTAACAGGAAGCCAATGGGGTTGTTGAAGGACAGGTGTGATGTGGTGAAATTAAGGGGTTTTAGAAATAATATGGGCATAATATTTTTGAGGCATCTGAGGTCCTTCAACATCTGCCTGACGATGCTCAGGATGTTCTATGAGTCTATGGTTGTATATCCTCTGTGCTGTTGCATGCTGGGGTAGCAGGCTGAGTGCGGCAGATGCCAACAGACTCAACAAACTGATCCATAAGGCTGATTATGTTGTGGGAGTTGATCTGGACTCTCTGATGTCAGTGTCGGAGAGGAGGTTGCTGTCTAAACCTCAGGCCATGTGGACAATGACTCCCACCCACTCTACCAGTGGTGAGGCACAGGAGCACTTTCAGTGCAAGACTCATCCCACCAAAATGCACTATTTAACTTATCTGTGCAGTATCAGGATGTTTATTTATTATCATAGCCATTGGCTTTTTCATAAGCATTTTAACATGCATATATTTCCAAATGCTTTTATTAATTTTATTTTTATTCTTCTCTTTTTATATTTTATATAGATGGGTGCAGATGAAAGAATTAACAATTCTCCTCTGGGATTAATAAAGTAATTCTGATTCTGATATTTATTGAGTTACACATACAGAAGTAGTGCCTTACAATATGTCATTGGGTATAATACAATATGCCAGATTGAGTTGAAGAGGTTCCTCATGGTGTCCTGCGATAATCCATGTCATGCTGCTTGAATATTCTTGCTGCAAATTTTGCTGTATTGGTGGAACAATGCACATCCAATTGCATAGGTCTGGCAATGCGACTGGCCATAGTATCTGTATCTTCAAGGAAATCTTTCCAGGCAGCAGCAGTATGCAAACAAGCGTTTTCCAGTTGGAATAGCGCACCAGAGTATGTGTTCAGAAAAGGCAGGTTTTCACTGCATTAATGTCATGTTGGGGTGTCAAAGTGTCTGTAATGAAGACCAAAGATGACCTGGCATCATACATAGTTGCATCCCATACCATAACAGCAGACTTTCTGGACTTGTGACAACAAACCCGCTGTTCTTGACGGTGACCATGGTGCCTCCATACATGGATTTGTTGGTCAACTCCACCAAAACAAACGTGAGATTCATCACTGTAGACTCCACAGCAGTCTGCCACAACACCATTGCAGTCGTGCATTGCAATTAGTTGATTCCTTCTGGGTGCAACTATTGATCATTAGTGTAGAAGTAGTGGTGGTAGAAATAACTGTAGTATTAGTAGTGTCAGGGGTGATAATGGTGGTGGATGGAGTAGTGGTGGTCGTAGTGGAGATCAGTTTTACTATCTTCGGATTAGCTTTTTTAAATGTTTCTCTTTGACATATCATGAAAAATGGATAGTTTGGGGTCACCAGTCTAAATGTGTAGTGAGCAAAGAAGCTCCAGCTCTCAAGCTCCCATTTCCTGGGGTACAGTTCCCAGCTGTACTACTGTACATGCGAAACAGTCTGACTGGCTGCTAACCCTGTCACTCAGCTCAACAATCTCCTACAATGTCCTCCCAATGGGCAGGCCTGCTGATCTGCCATTGGTAATGTGAGCGTGGGCGGAAACAGATCGGAGCTGTCTGCTGTGCTCTCCGTCTGTTAGCCTCTTATGCTTTTCACATCCTCCCTCCCTCCCTCCCTCGCTCTCCCTCTCCCTCGCCCCCTCCTTCCCTCTCTTTCTCCCGCCCACGCCACCTGCCCTTGAGTCTTAACCGCCTTTAGAATAGCAGAGCGGCTGGGATCCTCTCCTCCTTCACAGACTACAGACACAGCCCTCTCTCTCTCTCTCTTTCTCTCTCTCTCTCTCTCTCTCTCTCTCTCTTCTCCCTTTCATTTTCCAGCCTCTCTTAACCTCTGTTCCTCTCCACAAGCCAGCGGCGCTTCATCTTCTTCTGCCAGACTGTGCTGGGATGGGGTGGGAGGTGCCAGTGCCGGCTCTGTGTGGCACATGAACGTGCTTGACTGTGCTGCGAGGTGGGCCGTCCCGGGACAGGGATGCTGAACGGGGGGCGTGAGGGCCTGTTCGAGCTGGGCAGGCAGCTCCAGCAGGAAGGAGACTCACAGGCCGCTTTGCACTGCTTCCTCAGTTGCCTGCTTGGACTAACCCATGTCCAGAGCTTTCATTCACTGCCCAACTGCCTGCATCAGGTGAGCCTCCATATTAAACACATGAGTTTTGTGCACAGGTCACCATTTGAGCGGTACTTTTCGTAGTTACTTCTATATCTGTATTTGATCATAGGCAGACACTGTATATTGTCATGCAAACCATGTGTCTACAAATGTGCAGGAAAAAACCTTTCTAACTTTCAATGGAAGTCAATGTAAAAAGGGATTTTTGGAGCACTTCTATTGGTCCGTGAAATGTAAAAAGTGATTCAAATGATGTCAAAAAGTCACTGCGATAATATACTGTAAATCTTGAATTGGAAACTTAAATAGGTACTTCGTAATACACATATAACCATTAAATAATCTTAAACTAGCTCATGTCAGTATTTCTAAAGTATAAATAAAATAGAGGTGTCTGAAAAAGTTAAACATTACAAATTTACATAAAAGGCATAACACGACTTATATGAGGTGTGTTTTTGATTCAGAAAATGATGTCGATACATCATCCCTGACTTTATAAAACATCTCCTGTAAATGCTGAAGTAAGCTGTTCATAAATAACTTTTGCCTTTTAACACATTTTCAGTGCTTATGCATGTGCTTTTAAGCCCCTATGTAGCTTGACTTCAAATATACTGTTACCAAAGCAACGCTGATTGGAACACAGTCTGAAGGCTGCTTTATTGAGCCAATGTGCTGAGCACTAACTCCACATTTAGTGGACAGACTGCACTCATTATTCACTCCACACAGCAGAAGGTAATCGTGCAGCATGGGATGTGTTTTATGGCTACCTGAATGTGGTTCGATGGGCTTACTTTTCTCAAAATAGGCTACAACAGTTATGTAAAGCTCATGCACACATCAAAAGACATCATATTTGACCTAGATCTGTCTCTGCAAGTATGGCATGGATGCTCAGTTTGCATGAAAGGGGACATGCATTGGGAACATGCACAGCATGTGTGAATGTAGGTAGTGCATAAGGATCAGTGCATGTCCAAGCATGCAAGGTGTGTTAACTCACTCACAGATTGCATGTAGAGTGTGTGGTCGATGTGACGGCACACTAACCTAAATCAACTGGGTGCAGAGAAATCAGCTAGGTGCAGTGTTTTCAGCATGCCAGACAGACCTTGCATATTTTACATGGACCAGTGCATTTTCAATTACTCACAGCATTACTAACAGCAGATTGCCAGCTTTAACATTTTAATGGAAGATGTTTGGGCATGCACTAAGCTTGTCATGATGAAGTTTAAACTGCAACTATTTAAATAGAAGGTTGAAGTGGCCAAACTGGTTGATTAGCTATCTTTGTTTCCTAAAAACTAATAGAAGTGACAAAGTGTGACCATTATACTGGGGACACACATGTCAAAAAAAAAAAAAAAAAAAAAAATATATATATATATATACACTGTGTGAGCAAAGCGAGAGAGTAAACAGCCCCCCCCCCTTCTCATTTTAATTTTTAACTCAATGGCTGCATCCAGAAGCCCTAAAAATGACTGCCTCTTACTACCAATCCTCCTCTGGTCCCCTGTGACTTGGAAACTGATTTTGTGACGCCATCTTGCTACCTGTCCAAACACTGAAGAAAACAAAAGAAGCCATATAAAAGCCCCTTCAAACTGACTTACAGTGGAGGATACATGAAAGCATCTTACCCAGGAAGTGTTTTAAGGCTTTTTGAGTGACATCGTCTATTTATACAGATCACTGTGACAGCACTGAGAGATAAGAAGAATAAGAATAAGAGATAATTAAAATTCAATATGATCCATTTTGAGAAAAATTCCTGAAGTCAAGCCCAGAAACATCACTGTCTAATTTGTACTATGATTCAGATGATGAATCAAATTAGAAGTATAATAAAAAATAAAATGTAAAATTTCTTGTATTGAAATTATTGCTTTTTGCCACTCATCACACAATATTGTTGGCCAGACGTCACGTTGACCCCTACAAGAATGTTGACCCCCTCCATTCATATTTCAACCAGGGACTTGTCTTTTCATGAATATCTTTGGTTTCACTGTACACAACTGTATCACCCCAAAAAGTGTCATTGGCCACAAAACAATGGGATAGCATTGTCTGCAGACCATATCATGTGTGATAGGTACAACTATAACATAAAGTTAAAATAATCACTATATAAAAATTAAATAAAGTTCTTAATACTAATCAGTTATAGGTCCAGCTCCATGTAGGACAGCCTCTATGTCCAGACGTGGATCACAGACAACCTATTAGTGACCTTTATTCTAGTATATACTAACCTAATGACAATGAACTAGTACAATTTTCCATTCAAGGCAAGGCACGTTTATTTGTATAGCACCTTTCATACGCAGTGACAAATTCAAAGTGCATTACAAAAATAGATCAAATAAAAAGACATTATATGAGTAAAAGTGAAAAAGTATTTAAAAATCATTCAGAAATAAAGTATAATAAAATCAATCATTTTAAAGCAATGCAATATTTTTTTTATAATATTTAAAAATAAAAATATAACCAAGAGAATGGTAGAACAAACATGAACATTCAAAGCTTGTAAATGATGATTCATGTTTAATTTAAAGCTTATAAAATGTATGCTACCTTGTCTAGCAGTTTAACAGGTTTTGCTTTTGTGGAGTAAAGACACTGACATAGAGGCGCAGCCTCAGCTGTTTTTCAAAAACTGACTGAAAGTGCTAATGTTTATAGTCAGTGGGATATCTAGGACTTCTAGAAGGCCCAGAGTAGTGTTTAACTGATAGTCAGTTTGAAGCATTAGACCTTCAGTTCCACCAACAAAGTCCTAGCAGTTTGGGGATTGTATTGAGCTGTCACTTGGGAAAAATCCAGATTGGGCAATTTTACTTTTATCATTTTACAAGTAAAACTTTAGGCATGTAAATTTATGGTATAAAAGGCCTTGTTCTAAGGCCTAGAAGGACCTGAGTGTTCTCCCCTCTGACTAGATTGTTCTGTACTGACATTGAATATTGCTCATATTGCTCAAGTCACACACAGTCATATGTAACAATCATATTTAACATATGTAATGGCATCTAACAATGTTTAACAACACAAAATATGTAATCAAACTATGGCAAAGCACACACGCATCTGTAATCGGGCGATTATGTAATACTTGTGACACTCATTCATGTACACACAGATACTGTGTTAAAGTTCATGTGTTTTGAGGCACGATTAGCTTGTTTGCTGGTACATGCATCGTTAGAACATGGCTTTAAATGGAAATAGGTGATTTAATTCCAGTAGAAAAATGTGTCAGCTTGAAGCAGCATTTAAAACTTAGCTTTATACGGTAGATTATTTCATTGTGCACTTGCAGATCACAATTTTCAGTGTGGCAGGTCTGCATGAGGTAGAAGTTCTCCAATGAACATGGCCTTCTCTAATCTAGATAGGGCTGTCTGATAATGACAGATAATAATCAACAAAGATAACCTGGTGGCATTCTCACTCTAGAGGCTCTAGCTGGCCCTGTCTGAACACTGCAAATGTCCCAGGAAATGGAGTGTATATAAACAGTAACTCTTATACAAGCCTAAAGGAATGCCTGGCATTACACTCTCCAGAGACTGGCCAACACCACATCACATCCAATGCACCAGAGCACTTTAATAGCATACAGACTCCATTATATAGCTTACAGAAATGTGTTTGTTGTGCATGTATTATAATGTAATGAGCTGTTGTCAGAAAATGCTTTTTTGTCCTTTCTGACAGATTGCTGAACTCTTCATTGATGAGAAGAATTGTATCCTTTTCATAAAGCTAAACAAATGGTCCACTGCTGGTATGTTTTCCTCCAGTCTGTACAGGTCCTCCATACATTGTTATGGGGAATAGGGCTGGGCGATATATTGCAATTTACATATTTAAATAATGTTTAAATTAATGTTTTACTTCAATCTTGCGGGAATTCTTTTTTGCCCCCAAGCTCCACCCCTTGCTGTTAGTTGATCCTCCTGCTCTGCTCCCCTCTGCCCCCCTCACATTCTCACATCCACACCATGGAGGGTGCATTACACAGAGCTCTGGCCTGGAGACAACTTATTGGATATAAAGAAGAAATGAAAATTTCAACATTTTTAAATTGAGTCATAGAGTTAAAAGAATTTCATGGGGCGTCCTAATTTTTTCACATTGTATTTTTAACATGATATATTGTATCATATTTAATATGTCGCCAGTCAGATAAAATAAATAGAGATATATAGAGATTTTTTTTGTCCATATCACACAACCCTAGTGAGGATTATTGCCAACATATTCAATATTTTTTATGTACATATATGCTAATGGTGAAAAATACAGATTTTTAAAAGGTAATAAGTACATTTAACAGGATTGAGGTCACAAACTGAGCATATTTTCTATAAATATAAAAATGTCTACAAATGGAGTAAAATAATAAAATGAACTGATTATTGTTAATTATTGTAAATTATTATTAGTGTCAACTAACCATTCTGTAAATACAGTTAAAACATCTTTTTTTTAGCAAAATTTTCCAGTTCACATATATCCAATCCAATTCCGTTGATCTAAACCCTTAAAAATTGTTTCAGTAAGGGTGCTTTTGTAAAGATAATTATAAAATTATCAGATAATTATAGAAAGATGACAATTCAAAGAACCTTTGAAATGTTTAACTGGCAGCACAAAGGTGACACAAATGTGGAGCCAATCAACAGATGTCATTAAGACCTCCCACTGAACAGTTACCTAACCATGGTAAGAAAACCGGGCTCAGCACAGTTTGTAAGCTTTCCCTGCCAAACCAGGTCAAAGTGGAAAATCCATGCAGAGGCCTAATTTTCCAGTACTACACTGCATTCCAAATTATAACGTAAATTGGATTTAAACATTATTTGTTTTGTTTTTCAATTAAACTCATAGATGGTATTGTGTCTCTGGGAAATTGTAGACACCTGAGAAAATTAGTTTGCAAGGTGAGCCCAATTAAAGGAGAACTACTTAAAAAGGATGTGGAAGGTTTCTGACAGACAAATCCACTGGATTTAGAGCATCTGCTAAAATGCCAATAAAAGCAGCAAACAGATATTTGAAGCTGCTGGCACCTCTGGACTGCCCACTTTCGTCCGTGGTACAAAAAAAAGAACTGTGTCTTCCATAGCAAAATCATCTTAATGAATGACAATGCACCATCTCATGCTTAATAGGATAACCCTGTCGTTGGCTGCTATGGGCATAAAAAAGAAAAACTCATGGTGTGGCCACCATCCTCCCCTGACCTCAACCCTACTGAGAACCTCGGGAGTATCCTCAAGCAAAAGTTCTATGAGGGTGGGAAGGAGTTCACATCAAAGCAGCACCTCCAGGAGGCTGTTCTGATACCCTGCAAAGAATGCCAAGCAGAAACTCACAAGATTAATCAGTGTAAAAATTCAGTCAGTCAGTCAGTATCTTAGCCACTTCTTCTAAGGGTCACACTTAATCCAGAGCCCACCAGGAATCATTGGGAGCCAGTCTATTGCAGTGTACTGCAGACACACACAGTCACACCAAGAGGGGCAATGTAGCATGGTCAATTCACCTGCATTTTTATGCTACAAATTCAACAAGAAAAATACAATTTTGCATAATAATTTGGAATGTGGTGTAAATAGTACATATTTCAGGTTTAGATACTTTTAGACACTTGAACAGTATGTACTGTTGAAATGAACGTTTGTGTAGAATGGACTTTCTGTGCCCAAAAATGTGATCAGTTCAGTTTCAAAGCAACCAGGCACTTCATTCTCCAAGCACTTTTCAATTCCTCAGTGTGCCAGTATTACAGCCACATTGAGATCACACACAGAACCATAGCCAGATTTTTGGTAAACAAAAGCTAAGTCCAAGTTACATCAGCTAACATTATTATCCTAGCCTTGTGTCTTCCAGCTCTAGGTGAAGGTATGTGAACTATGCCATGTATTAATGGATCAAACTAAATAGTTTTCAAAGTTACAAATCACATGTAATATGTCATTATTGTATGATATTTTCACATCTCTTGATGTGGGGGAAAGGAGGCACTGTTGAAATAATCCTAGAGCAAATATTGTGGTGCTGTTTTTGGACTCCAGCCCTCGAGGAGCTGAACTGGTGGCACCTGACCTACAGCATCCTAATCTTTTCTGTGTTCATAACCCACATGAGGTGTGCAAACACTCACGGGATCTGTAGCACTACAAAAACATTTGCAGATATTTAGACACACACACACACACACACACACACACACACACACCGTTATCAGATTGTTTTGCATTAATTACACATGCATACAGGAACTTGCATAACAGTCATAGTGTTTCAGGAGGTAGTCAAACAATGCCTCAGCATACTACAGTTTTGTGGCCTCTGGGCTTTCATTGCCATTTCTACAGAGCTTTGTTGTTGTTTTGCAAGCTTCTATCATTTTTCAAGCATCAGAGCTAATTAACCTGCGTAGACTCAGCCTCCCTCTCTTATCTGTAGAGTGCTGATAACTGCAAGACATGCGTTACATAATATACCTCCCCCTTATACTAGGAGTCCCTAATTACAAAGACACAGTTTATATGAGTCTCACGTTATCAGCTTCCACTCATGGGCCACTGTGAAAAACAGAGATGGCCTAGCTCTCAACTTCAGTATGTTTAGTATCAATGGTGTTGGAATGAGTGTTTGAGCACTTTTAATAATCTAACAAACAAAACGGCGATTGTCTAAAATGATCAAGGGGACAGTTGGGTGGACAGTTTAATCATTTGCTTTGAAAACTCAAACGTAGGGCTATAGACAGCACAAGATGGGCTGAGGTGTTTTTAAATAACACTTTGTTTCAATCTCACAGAAAACTTTCTTTTTTGCTTTGCTGTTCTGCTGCAGCCCCTGCTCTCGGCTCCTCCTCCACTCTGCTCACCTCTGCCCCCATATAAGACAGAGCTTTGGCACAAAGACAACTTGATAAAATGTATTAAAATATAACTATAGGATGTCTTGGGGTGTCCTATTTTTTCACATCACATATTGTATCATATATCATACATCACCTTTGAGATAAAATATATCAGACTATGTTTTTTGTCCATATTGCCCACCCCTATTCATACTTAATGAGGAGTTGAGTGAGAGCACAGCGTGGCCTGGGGTCAGACTGATGTATGCGGAAACATTAGCTGGGCAACACAAATCATAACACAGCAAAACATCTTTGATATGAAACGTGTTTTGTTGGGAGTTGCATGGTCCAGCATTCAGCTAGCAAACTCCATTACTCCTTGGGTTTCTCCACCACTGTAAATCAATCCTCTCCATCAATAGCAGTGCAAACTTTATGAGGAGTTTTTACTGTCCTATGGCCTAAAAAATGACCCCTTTTCTTTATGTCATCAGAGCATTTGCTTTACTGACTGATATCAAAGGGCATGTGGGACTCACTACCAATTAACCCTGTGTCCTTCACTCCATGGGGTCTCTGTGCATCCTAAACAATCCATGCTATTTCCCTTTTCCCTAACTTGTTTAAAATGGCTCATTACACTGTAAATGAAAATGATTCAAAATTGTATGACTTAGAACATCAGATGATGTTGTGCAGATTGAGTTCACACATATAAAGAGGTCACTGCAGATGTCCTGTCCTCTCTATGAAATGACAGCGCTTGGCTTTAATTAGCTACTAACTTATCACTGATGCTGTTACAATATCAGTTCACTAGAATGTCTCCCCTCAAGGTTAGGTGCACTGGGCCAACTTAATATCATATGCCTTTGGCCATGACAGCTCAGATCAGTGCTCCGCTCTATAGTACCAGTAAATACCTACATTATTCAGTGGAACCTCATTCCAGTTAATGTGTTTCACATAAGCTATTAGGTCTATGGGTAGCTATATAAATTGGGTTTTAGGGTAAATGTGTTTTATATGGGCAATGATGTTTTAAAATCTGTATATACACAGTTTATTACAATACAGCATAAATAACTACAGCAGATCTTAGTCTACTTTATATTCCATACTTATGTTCTGTAAAACCAACCTCTCCTCCCGCACCAGCAAACTGTGTTCTTATGTAGGGTTGGTTTAGTATGGTTTCAGAACTAGTTTGTGGTCATTTTGGTGTTCTCTAAAGACTTATGAATTAGGCTGTCAAACAAGACATAGTCATAAACATGAGATACATTTTTAGAAGATAATTGAAGGATTGATTGCTGAAATCGTCTTCCTGACTGACTTTAAACTGTGATAATCTATAATTCTGCATTATCATATAATGATAATTATAAACGTTATGGGACAGCAGTATGTAAATACATTATGAAGTAACATTACCTCAGTCGTGAGGTGTAATTTTATGAGCATACTGGCCTGGGCTTCCAGGGTTATAGCCCCAAATATTTTAAAGAACCCTGAATAACCCCCCACCCATGCAAAAATATTCTGGTGTGAACCATCAGTTACACTCTGATCATTTTGCTCTGATCAATATTAACTGGACTTGTTCTTGTCCCCATTTTAGTTAATTGAGCAGATTTGCAAGTATGCACAACAAACAAAGCCTTGACCTTCAGTCTGATGTGTACTGATTTTCGGACTCCCAGTCTACATCCAAATCCATCCCACCCAGCTGCACTCTAAAAGTTTCCAGGACCTCCTGTGGAATATGTGTCACATTCCAGAAAAGGATCTTTGTGTATTAACAGCCTTAGTAATAAACAACACAAATGAGCTCTAATAATTCACACATGAGATTAACACTAGTAAAAAAAAATACCTAATTTTAGGACAGGAGCTTCTCGCCAACTCATTCAGTACTGGCACCAGTGTGCAGAGTGCTTGCCTGGAATCCATTGTTGTCCTGGCACCTGAAGATATGGAACCATTATGCTGCTGTCATCTTTCCCAGATAATCACACATTGGACAAGTTAATACTTACAATAATTTTCAAGGAGCTCTCAATTGTTTTGTCCTAGGTCAAATCTCCTTCAGCTGATACTGATCTGATCTTTGATTCAATCCTGCTAAAACAGCTACATCTAAACAGATAATACAGCTACATCATTTAGACATGTGCTGCTAATTAACACGGAAGTAAAATTATTTTTAGTAAAACAGTTTATATAATGTGACACTGTGGACCATTTTGACATTGACCATTTTTAAACAACCATTTTATACTGTGTTTACTATCCTGTATGTTAAAAGTATATTAAATATTATATTATAGTTAAATAGTATATTATATTATTACTTAAAAAGTGAAATCACTTAATGTTAGACATGCAAGTGGAACACAGTTCCACTTCTCCACAGCTCAATGACACCTTGCAGAAAGTCCTGATCTATTGGTACTACTTCTCCGCAGAGCCTAAACAAGCCATGTGTGTGCTATTTGGGTAAGGTGCTTTGCTCAAGTTGCAACCTTTTGTTTAAAGGGCTTCTCACCTGCAACCACTGTGTAAGCAATGGGTGCAACTAAAAGTAGTTGAAAGTGTTCATTAGTTCATTAGGTGCCTACAAACATTTGGACATACAGTATATTTTGCTTTGTTGTGAACCAGTTATGGTTTGGTTTTCTGTGAAGTATGCATTAACCTCTTCTTGGATTTGAACCACTGTTTTCTGCTGATTTTCTAAGAAAAAGTGTGTAATACATCTATTAGTAGAGCAGAATGTTTTCGTGAAAATCCTGGCAATAATGATGCAAAAATGTAGTGGTGTTCCCCACATGGTTTTGGTGGCATGGTGGCAAAAATCGCAGACAGTATATAGGCTTCAGCATTGCTGCCATTACTTGTTATGATGTTATCTGATGGATGTGGTATAACCTTCTAACACTTGTTAGCATCATAGTTCCATTGCAAATGTGTAGCAGTAGAATGAGGACATATCTTGACTGGTGGTCATGAGGAAACAAACTACAGCTTCATTTTTAGGCTTATTCAGTTATTTTCCCTTTGTAATACCAGAATAGTACCATTTGCTTGATGCTACACGTGAGTGTGTTGTGTCCCGCTCGGAAGTGGGTCACTCAAATTTATTTTAAGAACGTTTTCCTCTCCAAGCAAAAGGACTTGAATGACACTTGTCAAGTGTGGTGTTGTCTTACAAAGAAATGTGTTCTTTTCCCTCCAGCATGCCTCTGAGTATGTAAATAAACCCTTAACTTCACATCTATTAATAGTTCTGACACATGCTTTATAACTTTGTATGGACAGAGAAGAAAAAGGCCAATCAAAATTGCAGATGAGGTGCAGTTTAACTAAGAAACTCCTGTAATTCATCTGGGAAAGATACTACGGAAATGATGGAAAAGTGATTCAAATCAGTGGCTGAGCAAAACTTAATTTAAATGGAGTGTGACTGACTGAGTGTGTGTGTGTGTGTGTGTGTGTGTGTGTGTGTGTGTGTGTGTGTGTGTGTGTGTGTGTGTGTGTGTGTGTTGCCATAACATCCCACTAATCCCAGTGACAAGCCTGGCCAATCCTTCACTCGTATAAAACAGATGAGAAGGCGCTGAAGTTCATTCAGGCAGAGAAGATGTTCTATGAAGTGGCATTGATCGAACTCACAGCGCTGCAGGGGAGCACAGGCAAGTCCGATTTATGACTTTTACTTTATGTCTGTCAGCTACTAATTCCTATTATTGACTCTGGGTGCCATAGAGTCCAAACCTGCAGTAGTATTGTGTTAGTTCAGCACCAGCATATTTCCCAACCTGGTTGACTGGCTTGTTGAATAATGAAGCACTATAGGGTATTAAAGGAATACTGCTGAATTTTTCAATCTGATCTCTGCTGTGTTTGTAGCATGTGGTCATTTTGTCTAGGGAGTCATTTTCCTATGAATAGGAAACTTGTTGTCCTTTTACTAGGCAGAGGGGAAAACACATAAATTACTCCTCATGGTCATCAAAGTACACTCAAAAAAGAAACTAGTAAAAAGAAAGTAGTAGTTTTAAAGTTTCTCATTTAAGAGGCAAGAATTATTAAACACATTTTATTTAAAGTGAAGTCAAATGACATTCGTTCAATCAAAAATCACAGTTTAGTTTGAGGTAATAGAGCATGTTTATGCTCACTCCATCTTATTGCTTCCTAGCAATAAGATGGGTAATTCTTAGATGGTCAAGTGAGCATCACACTAAACACTCTCTCTCCCTGTGAAGTTGTTCTTAATGATAAGTTGTTTTTTGGAATCTGGGCCACAATCTTTTACATTTTCATAACTTCACTGTTTTAAAGTTTCCCTTAATTCCAGCACACCTGATCCAACTAAGGATCTAACTCACAAGCCCATGTTGAGTGTGTTACTGCAGGAAAACACTAAAGCAGGTAGAGCAGTGGAGCTCCAGGAACAAGGACCGCTGGTTTAATTCCCTTAAGTTGTTTGATGAGGAATTTCATTTGTCCATTATTTGGTTCTGATTTAATATAGTGCCTGTGTGATTAATATTATAGAGACACCCCATAGAAAAAAAGGTATTTCTGATTTTCTTTGTAGTGCCTGTGCTATTTTGGCTTGATCTGCCTTCATAGATGATCTCTGAGCATAATACAGGGATAAGCACAGCACTGTAAACTACAAGAATAACCATGCCTTTATGCTGTACCACCACAACAAAGCTAAGCCTATGGCTAGAAGGCTTAAAAGAAACAAACGCTGGCCTGAATTCCAAATGCAGGCACAGAGAGCAGCAATACGTTTAGCCTAGGTTAGTCTTTATTTACTGCGGTCCATGCTAGAGTTTGTGGAGGGAGAAGGGCCATCCATCTCTTCTCCTGACGCATGTCTGCATGGCCTTCCGCTGGCTGTCGGGCCGTGCTGAGACAGCAGGCTGCTAGAGCGTGGGCTTAGAGTGGGAGTGCTTCAGCCCACAGAGACAAATGGCTACTGTGCGTGTTCTCTCATTAAAGAGCTGCTGGGCTCCATGGAAACGTCGGAGCCTGACTCAGCGCTTCTGAGGCAGCTGTAACTGTCATGGCTTCCTCCCTAAAGGCAGGGCTGGTAGCTCACTTGCTGTAGCTCAAATAGCTACTGGCAGCTTTAAAGCCTGCATATTTGGGCTCATGTTAACAGTGTTGTGAAAAAGTATTGCCCCCTCTCCTGATTTCTTCCCTTTTTGCATATTTTTTTCATTGACCAGATGTTTTCCTGGAGGATGTTATGGTAAAGAGCAGAATTCATGGTTCAGTCGTTCAAGCCGCCCATCCCCTGAAGCTGCAGCGCTTCCTCACATCATGGCTGTTGTTCTGATGTGCTTATAGTGGAATGATGTGTTAGCTTTACACCAGGTGGATCTGGACACCTGCTTTTCGGAACATTCCTTTCTCAACATTTTCCCAAATAATAAATGTTCATGCTCCACCTTGCAACCAGTCCCTTTCTACTGGTGGAATCATACATGCCTGCCATTTCTGAGAATGAGAGGTCTAAATGTTTTTTGTCACTCCCTGAATCAGTCATTATTGGGATCTTGAAGTAATTTGGGGATGTCCAGTACTTCTGGGAAAATTGACCACTGTACCACGTTTTCTCCATTTGAAGACTCTAACTGTCATTGTCTGGAGATTCAGAACTTTGGAAATTGCTTTGCAATCTTTTCTAGCCTCCAATATTGATGTGATATCTGAGCCACACTGCTCTAAATGTTACAGCCATGTATCTCAAACAGTTCAGTTTGAGGGCTTTTAGGATTTTTCTGTTCTTAGCATTGCTGCAGTCTGATCCCTCTTCAATATTACTTTCTAAAATATGACTCAATACACTACAAATTATAGCACTTTCTATTATACAGCTTGTATAAAGCAGATGGATTGTTTCATAAATCTGTACATGAATAGCTGAAATTTTATATAAAGTGTGTCTGGCAGGACCAATAACTATAAAGACCATGGACAGCACAAAATTCTTCCACAGGTCCAGTGCCTGGAAGTATAATCTGTAGCTCTGCCCATAACTCATACCAAAAATGTGACAAATATATCCAATTTTCCTCATAATAATATTGGCACATTTTTTATTTTCCCCAGAAAGTCATTTTTAAAACATTCTGTTATACTGTAAGAAGTCAGGGTTACACTTCAGAAAGAAGTGATTAACAGCTTTGGCTGGAAGAGACTGCCTGCTGGACCTTTCTGTTCTTTATATGGAGGGGTAGTATTGCTGTCAGACAACTAACTGCTACTGTGTTATGTTGTTGGTCACATTAATAGACACTCTGTAAATGGTTCTTTGCAGTTTTCCAGTAAGTTTGATATTAGCTTCAAATCGCTAGTTAATTAGCAAACATTGGTGTAGTTAGACATGCTGGACTCAAATATTTCCACTCTCGGCCAGAACTGTAATCAATGTGGTTTTCCCAGGGATCCGCTTTGCTTTTGGTTCTTTACGTGAGGGTTTCTCAACCTGTGTGACAGGGACCACCAGTGGGATGTCTAGTGGCCCCCCAGGGATCCTTAGGGGGAACACAGTAGTCCATACAGGGATGGAAACAGCACTTTAAACCTGTCTATGTGAAACAAAGATTTAGTATAAGTGAAAATATAGATATATATTGTGTTCAAACTGCAAACATTATATAAACATGAATAGAAATACACAGATAATATTACAGGGGCATTGCAAGGTAAACTAAACAGTATCATTGTGAAACAATGCAGCCACAAGCATCTGCACATATAAAGTTTGTTTTCCTGTGGGTCTTTATGCTTTCCAGTTATGAACAGGTGGGCCATAAAATGCAAAAGGTTGAGAACCCCGGCATTAGGCTTGTCTGTAAACTCAATGAAGGCAGTCTGAGACATGCTCTGGTCTCTAGTGCAGAAAATTTGGCAAATTTCAGTTAATTTCCATAGAAGGGAATGGATCCACTGTGTCTACGTTTTATACAGTGAGTTATCAGGACCAAACATCCTCTTCAGATGATTTCTTTATTCCATCACCAACCTGTGCTCCTGATAACATTTAACATCTGTTTGTTGAGTATGTGAGTGTGTACCCAAGGATGTGCTCTAAAGAGTATTTGAATATGTGGGTGTGGCAAAGCAGTGGCTTTCTGGTCTCTCTCTCTCTCTCTCTCTCTCTCTCTCTCTCTCTCTCTCTCTCTCTCTCTCTCGCTGTCTCTTTATCTCTCTTTCTCTCCCTCTGTGTGTGTGTGTGTGTGTGTGTGTGTGTGTGTGTGTGTGTGTGTGTGTGTGTCTCCCTCCTACATCCTCTACGTCACACTCTTCTGTGTGTTCCATGTATCTCTAGGGTTCAAGCTCTACTGGTATATTGTCTGGGGTTTTCTGACAGTGTGGATGTGTGTGTAGCAGGCTCTCTGGAGGATGGTACACTAGGCTCTCCAGGATGGCTCTCTCAGGAGGAGTTATCAGAACAGGCCTCACAGGCCCAAGATCTTGAAAGGCTGGCCCAGCTTTGCATCATGAGCAAAAGGTAAGGAGATGCTGGGTGTTGAATTTGGCTGGAAAATGCTGGAAATGTATCTATGAAGGGGGAATGGAGGAAACCATGTGTTTGCCAATTAAATATTTTAACACGTTTTACCATGAACTGTTCTGTTTGGTGTTTACTGACTGTTAACATACAGGACTCCTGTAATTATAGAAAAACATGGAGTACATTTAATATAGCTTACTTATCCCATAACTATCTTTCTATCTATCTATCTTTCTGTCTGTCTTTCTATTTACTTACTTACTTATTATAGTCCCACACTAAAAGATCAAGTCTTTTATTTTCTTACTGTAACCATTGTTAGCCTGTACATGAAAGTAATGTTTAGTGTACAGAGTGTGTGTTTACAAAGAGCACTCCCCTGCCAGTAATGGTTTCCTGGGCTCTGGTCCAAGAGGACATGAGGACATTAATATGAGGAATTGCCCTCTGAGTATTGTCCCAGAGCACAAAAATGGCCAAAATTCATCATGCACCCTGGTATGTTATAATATAGAGGTGATGAAGGCTGGCATTATGTGCACCAATGCTTGTGATTCAAGACATACAGTTCCTATGAAATCCAGACAGGTATGGACAAACACAATTTGCTTTGATTTTGCCTTTGTACACCACCACAATGGATTTAAAATGAAGTTACCAGGATGTGATTGAAGTTTAGACTTAAGTTTAAATTCAAGGGGTTTATCAATAATATTATATTATCGATTTAGTCATTTATTAAAAGTCCCTGCATTTTCACAGGCTCGAAAATGGACATTTCACTGATGCAGGCTGAGGCCTGTTCCCTCATTATTCTATAACAAATGAATGTGAAAACTGGAGTTGATTCAAAGTGATGAATTTGGTAGTGGTTTGTGGAATCTGTTGCAAGAAACTTCAGAAATGTCTTAACAAGAATTCATTAGTGAGCTCAGCAAAGCCAAATAGCATTAAGGATCACAAAAGAGAAAAACTGAACATAGAATTCTTTCCTTGATAAAAAAGAGGGTTTACAGAGGGTTTATTTTAAAGATGGAAGACACTGGTTCTTAGACAAGTCTAAGAACAGGCAAGATCAAAATGAGGGAAACCATCTAAAAAGCCTGCCATGTACTGGAATAAGACTCTCTAGCCTGATGAAACCAAGATTAAATTAATAGAGAAGGAAAGCAATGATTCATGATCCAAAGCATACTACATCATCTGTTAAACAAGGTGGAGACAGTGCTGATGCCTGGGCATGTAGGGCTGCCAGAGGAACTCAGTCACTGGTGATTAATTATGATTTTACTACTGACAGAAATAGTTTTATGTATACCTTCTGCTCAGATATAGTCAAATAGTGCAGCAAGGGATAAGAGGTTGCTTTACAGCTTCCTAAAACCTAAATAATACCACAAATATAGTCAAAGGAAAAAAGGCAAACAAGTGGAATATTCTTAAATGACAGCTTACCTAAACTCACCTCAACTGAGCATGTGTTTCTTTAACTGAAGAGAAAAGTCAGTGAGACCTACAAACAAGGATTAAAAACAGTCCTCATATTTATATTCATGTTAGTTATCCATTTAGAAAAGGAGAGATTATATAAAAATGACTGTAAACAGTTAAAGCAGTATTTTTGTTAAGGTTTGCACATCAGTCACATCTAGATTATGTCATGTCCACTGAGGCTGTGAACAGAGATTAAATTCTCATGGAGTATTTTGAATATGTAAAATTTGAAAATATCCCCGTAATGTTTTCAACGAGTTCTGAGAGTAATATGTGAAACAGTCAATTGAGGTTACGTGTGTATTTGCTGATCTTTATCTCAATGAACCACAATTGCACACACAAAGAAAGGGAGAAAGGTGGCTGGTGTTATGTGAGTCCTCAGGCTTCGGGTGTTACTAGGGCATGCTGGCATGGGTGTCTCATTTCCTCAAGGGGCTTAAAATGACCAGGGAGTCACTTGTAAGGCCACCACATACTGTACATGTGGGGACATGGATCAATATTTATACCACCATCACACACCCCTGTTGGCGCTGTTTACAGACCTAAAACATTTAGCCTTATCATTCTACGGAAGGAGAGGCCACTTCTTGGACCTACGAGAATGAGAATGTCATTAAACTTGAATGAAATTGAGATTGTTTTATTGGTGCCCTCATAAGATTACGTTTCCGAGGACATGAGGATAGATGGTGGTATTTGCATTGTAATCTCTTTATCTCTAGCAGTGGATCAGGTAACACAGGAAAGCTGAAAAGGGCAGAGATTTTGAAAGGGTAGTCAAAGGTTTGGTCTGTGTTTTATGCAGACAGCAGGAACGTATCAAGACGTATCTGTAATGCTCAGAAATATGTGTCTGAAATACTGATATTATATAATATGATATAGAATATTTATATGGTATGTTTTTTAATAAAAACATTTTCCATTTTAATTGCAACACTGCAGCTGTAAAGGCTGCTTCCACCTAATCCATCAGCCAGTGTGCAAGGAGAAGAAAAATGCAACTTAGAGACATCCCATTGTGCACCTGGTAATTGCACCTACCAGTTACATTAGGGGCATGACTGAACATCTTCAAAAATCTAGATCTAAATTTGTATTTAGATTAAAAATAGCAGAGTTAAAATATAGATTCCAGGCAGATGCCATCAGCACTCTGCTCAGGTGCAGATTAAGTTTGGGAACATCTGCAAGCCTTGTGAAACAATACCCCCTTAAAATACCCACACAAATGTACAAATATATGTACTAAACTACTTTTTTCAAGTGTGTACAGAAATAAAATATATTACATCAACAGTTTCTGACAAAATAAGTCAAATCAAATGCAAAGGCCTTTGTTAAAGTAATGCAAAGATACATAGGTTTAGGCCCCTCCCACACATATCTGGATATATTTTTTTAATGTTGGTATTTTTCTCAGTGTCTGACACTGTTTCTAAAAATCTCTGTCCACCTGAGTTCAAAAAGACATTTTTAAGGTTATGGTCTGTATTTTGGCTTCCTGTCCAGTTAAAAAAAATAACACTCATTTTTGGACTCTGGAAATGGAGCTTTTCCAAAATCTCTGCAAGATTGAGATCTGAAAACTGTGTTTAGTGTTGTCCTGTGGATGTGACAAACTACAACATCTACACAAAGACAGCACTAGATTTCAGATTTCGACAAATGAAGAAATGTAAATGAACTATTCTGTTACAAACTTGTAATGTTGTCTTTCTGTCATCCTTTATGAAGTATTGTTGCCCAAGACATGACTTACATGCTCATGCAAGCATATTTGTCTCTGTATGGACAGAAATATCAAAAATGTAGGGAGAGAATGTTTTGAAAATAGCCTAAAATGCTCACATGATATGAGTAGCACAGTAGTCTAATATACTAACACTGATCCATAGATCACTGGTTTGAATCAATCGAGTGCAACGCTAGCTGGCACTAGCCATTGTATCAGAGCAGATTGTCTGCCCAGCCTCAGCAGTTTGAAAAGAGGTGATGGCTGGCTTCTTATTAATTGAAGGAAGCATGACCTTGTCTTCAGCCTAGTGTAAGAACCATTGTATGTGGTAGAGGAGAGTTCTAACATTCCCCATTCCTCAAGAAGCAAGTGTAGTGGCCAGAATACACCCAAATACAGTGTTTTCTAACCAGGTGTCAATGTCTGTTGTTAAAACAGGGGGGGGCTCTATAATCTGATCTCACATAGACTTAAACCCAATTTATACCAGGAAAAAAACCTACCACAGAGTGTGTATGCTATGTAAACCTGGCTATTCCATGGTTTCAGATTCACCCACACACTACTGACTAGACTGAGAAGTGGAGTTCTTGTAGCTTTTTCCAAATGTGGAAATGTCTTCCATTCACAATTTTATTTTGAACAGGGAGATGTCAAAATGCTGTTTTGCCTAAACTAACAGAAAACTTTGACACTAAAAACAAAAGTTTCCACGCAGATGAGTGTTTTCAAAAAACATCAGTCACCTGAAATGATGTGTTCATGTAGATGGGAGGCCAAAACACAGAAAAAAAAGATATGTTTTTAAACATATCTGATACCCACTGACAAGACCTTAGAATAGCTCACTCTTTGCAGAGAGAGGAAATGGTTTTGGCCTCTTGAATCTTTCAGTGTCGTGGCAAGTAGTGCTCTCCTCGCTGAGAGCTAAGCTATGTAACTGCTGATCAAGTGTCCCCTGTGGACAATCCAAAACAGGGCAAGCTGACACCTGGCCATTACTAATTGAAGCTGGACTATGGTTAGGAACAACGGCTCGGACATCCACCTCACCCAGAAAGAGCATGTTGTACAGTCATAAGAACATGTAAAGGTGACTGGTGGACTCGTGGGCTTTAACCCTGAATGTTAAAGCAGTGACATAAAGGTTACAGTAAGCCTCGGCATCACTGGCACAGAAACGTGCCTGTGAGCCTTAGCTTATACCATCAGCACATGATGAAAGTGACTTAGTCTTATTGTATTACACAAAGTAGGTTGACTTTTCAAGGTGTTAATGCTAACATCCTTGAATACAACAAGCCATCAAAGAAGCAGAGCCTTGTGTGAAGCTGAAATTAGCACTATAAGTGGCCAACGGAACACTCTGCAGTGCATTTGCACATGGCTCCATATTTGCTGGCACAGGTTACACGTTTCCATTGCCTCCATTAGAGGCCTCTGCAGGAATCACAGCACACGTGTGGTTGGATTTGTTGTATGTTGAGAACTGAAATGGATCCACATACCTGACAACACAGCATGCCTCACTAAGCCTGATTAAGGCCTGTCATAGCTGTAGTATTTGAGGCATTCGTGTGGAACCCTGCCAGATAAGAGGGGTGAGTTACAACCCTAGATCAAATTTACCCTTCGTTAAAGCTGTGCTACTTGTTGAGTTGTTACCTTTTAACGTGAACGTAAGCAGATTTAGATTGTGAATCTGTATTACATCTCAAAATGTATAGCATCACAAAATGAAGCTTTCAATATGCAAATCCAAATGGATCCAAATTTCTTCAAATATCATAACATTAATATACATTGTTACTAGGATTTTTACGCCAGCATCAAGGTAAAATAAATCAGTAGTGGTGTCCAGTAATGTATGACACCAAGAACCTCTTACATGGGTCATGGTTAGCCATGTGAGAGCTCTCAGGGATGGGGTGACATGAGGCCCTTGCTGAAATCTCCCTAGTGTTTCTCAAGTGTCAAAGATGTCAGAGGTCACGAGAGGCCACTAGTGAAGGCGTGTGTCAGCAGTATGTATGACAGCCACTTGCTGTCACATACCATCAGCATGAAATGTTATCTGCTTCATGTTTACATTTACACTGTACTGCACACATTCCAATCTGTCTTCCTATAGTTGCTGCCTTTCAACCTTAGAGCTTCCAGCTACTGCCACTGAAATCAAGACAAATTGTTATTCAGCAAAACTTCTTAAACTTTCTGTCTGAACTCAAATTTGAATCAGTTCCATTTTTTCATTATTAGGTTTCATTATGAGAGTTTAATGAAAATGTGCTCGTTTTTTGCCATATTTGGTCATTGATACTCTCTACTCACAATACTTTTTACACAAATTATTAACTAAATTTCATGTATAGGGTCCCCTTGTGGTTTAAGGACAATAAACAACTGCTAATACTCTTTATAACAGTGTTTTTCAAACCCAGTCTTGGCACCCCCTGGCGTAGGGGTAGGGAATCCTTGTCCTGGACTGCCAGTTTCCTGCACAGTTTCCTCATTTCCCTGTTCTAACAGACATAGTTAACCTGGCAATTAACAGGTGAGTTGATTCAGCTGTGGTTGAGCAGGAAAAGCACAAAACTGTGTAGGAGTCTGGCCCTCCAGGACCAGAATTGCCAATCCCTGTTTTAGTGCATTCCCTGCTTTAGCACACCCCTTCCACACCTAAAGGGGCTTGTTAATGAGCTGATTAGTTGAATCAGGTGTGTTGAAAGCAGGGAATACACTGGAGGTGTGTTCCAATTACCCCAGCAGTTCCCTGTGAAGTGGACCACAGGGAGTGAAAATGTTCAGTTGGAAGGAAACTGAACTGCAGTGAGTACAGGTTTATCACTGCACAGGAAGTTGACAGTAAGATCACCCATCAGTCATCACATCTTGGGGCAAAAACATCTGACACTCATTGCGAGCAGTGCACTGCAGTGTCTAAACATATGTCCATAAGATCACATTTATTCCCATAGTATAATACATGGCTGCAGAAAGTAAAAGAACAGCCTCGATGCATTGCAGGGCATTCGGAATTAAACGATTTAACCACTTAAAGTTCCCTTATCTGATATTGTGTAGTTACTATGTAGGAAATACAAGAGTACTGCTGAAACTTGTGGAGTGGAATGCAGCTTAAATGGGCAGAAAAAGGCAGCACCAGGACCGGGTTTGAGAAACACTCATGTATACCAAGATACTATCCTGATTAAAGTGTCCAAGCGCCTGCAGTAGGGTTTGGTGATACAGTAAAAATATTGTATCATAATATATCAACAACATTTTGAGAAACAGACAAAATGCAATTCAAATACCTTCCCAGATTTAACACAGTGATTTATTTATTGCTGCTCTTCATCCAGTAAAACAGGACTAATTATACTCTCAGTAATGAAATGTGGTCAGTGTCCACAGTATCCACAGTATGCTCAGAAAAGTATATTGTATATCACAATAACAAAATGTATCACAATATATGAAAAAAAAATGTCATATTGTCATGTGCCCAACCAACTTGAAATACAGACTCGCGGCTGCCACTGAAGGTAAACTGAATGTAAATGTTATACATTATGTAACACATAACATTATGTAATGAAATATGTTACCCACAAAGAAAAAGTAACTATGCGTGGACATTTAGATCTTATTTTTGATAAATATAGACCATAGGTCCCCAGCCCTGCTCCTGGACAGCAACATTTCAACTCCAACCCACATCTAACACACCCCATTCAGCCAATCAGGAATTTCTGAAGGCAGTAATTAGTTGGATCAGGTGGGGTGGATTAGGCCTGAATCTACTGTATACAGGAAGGCAGCTCCCCAGGAGCCGTTGATCACTAATTGAGACATTTTGTCCTATGTGTAATATAATTAATGACTTTTCATTCACATTCTCACAGACCAAACTGATGATAGCAATAAAACTTTAACCTCATTAGCAATCTCACACAAGCTCATCCTGAGACTGACACATTAACAGCTGTAGTGTGAAAGAGGTTTATGTACATAGCACTGCATAAACAACTGTGTAAATCACTGAACTGAGATTTTTATTGCAATTTCTATTCATGCTCTCCTTTTTCTTTCAGACCCCATCTGGCTTTAGAGTACAGCGGCAAGGTCTGTACAGAGGACTTTAGAAATTAAATCAATAAGTTAATTCTAATATGATTTTCACAAGTTCACAAATATTGTTTCTGCCCATCACAGGCCACTAAAATACACCAGCGGGCATTTGGTAATGATCACCCAATTACAGCCAGGAGTCTGGAGCTACTGGCCACTGTCTACGCTGAAATTGGCAAGACTGAATACTCAGGTAAATCCAGTCCAAGAACATTAAGTAGTCAGGTGAAACTCTGATAAAGATATTATGAATCATGTAATATGATAACATAGTTATAATTCATTATATTGAATTTAGATGTAAAATGAGCTTTACCTCATTTCAGAATAATGTATGAGCAAAAATGTTGTGTATATTTTTGCCTCTATACTAAGGAATATAACTGAAAAGGGTTGACTGATCACAATGGTGTTATTTAGAACATTCTATAAAAGGTTTGTCACCAAAACTTTAACCAGATTAAAGAATTATTTAAGCAGTTTTTTAGTTGGTCATTGTTCTACACAGAACATTTGAAACAGTTGTCCGACAGTTGCATAAATTGTTAGTCAAATTTTATTTCTCCATATGTTTATTAACAAAAAACAAATTTGAAAATGACAAAAGGCAAAACAACGTAAGTGTGGTATACAGGAATTCATAAATATTCGCCTTTATTTGTTTCACAGCCGTATTAAAATGGTTTACTCAAACACGTAGCTATGTATTTGCCTCACTGTTAAACACAGTAGATTGTCTCTGTCCACGTGTAAACATCTATCCAAAGGAAAAATCAATGAATAAGTAATCATGTACAGTTAGCATGCTTTCCCCGTACTAGGCTGTAACAGAAGTTCTGTTTAGATGTTAGAAACGCATTTTATGCCTTGACAGTTTGAGGTCAGGCCTTTCTTCTCGTTGTTCTCTCTTTTGTCCCTTATGTAGGCAGTAATGCCACTTCAGGTTCCTGAAGGCTAGAGCAGAACTGCATTACCTCCTTTATTGCCATTATGCTAAGATGCAGGCCTGATACCCTTCCATGGGGTTATATAGTGGATAAAAAAAATGTATACCGGTTGTTCAAATACTGAGTCAGCTGCTTTGAGAAAGTGCATTCAGTATAACATGCCATCCAGTATAGCCTCTTGAAAAATGAGGGTGCATTGACCATTGCACGGGCCTGCTGTTTCCAAACCTCAAAATAATCCAACTAACCACAGGAAAAGCCAGAGAAATTCACAGCTGTGTTTACTTAAGCTTTCAGTGTTGGCAAAAAACACAATCCCATGATGGATATGCTGCAAGGTAGGTGAAAGTTCTCTCCTGCAGAAGAACTTTCCTTATTTAGAAAACAAAGTGCAAAATGTAGTGTGCCTCCAGGGCCTCCAGTGTTCAGCGCTGCTTTCATGCTCGTGAACAGACTTTTTTTTTGGATGGATAAAGGCAAGTCCTTTGTGTAGTAACTCATTATATGCATGAGCCTGGAAGGCCAGATTCCAGTGCAGTTTGGTGATTTTCCAGGTTTGAGAGAGCAGGAAAATCACTAGACAGTGCAACTCTCCAGTGCTTCAGGATCCCCAGTCCTTCTTCTTTTTTAAAACAAATCAAAGTGAACTGTTGACTGAGTAGTGGATCCCACTGGAAACCCTTTTTCTTATATTCCAGTATCCTGTATCGTACAAATCCACAAGTACATCAACATTTACTGGCTCCATTACTTCACTTCACAGACTCATTGGGCCAGTGTGTGTCCGCACTGTCAAAAAGGTTCTCTGCCGCAGAGTCGTACAGCAATTCACTCAACGGTTTCACCCACAGCCATAAGGACAGACACACTGAGCTCCGACACAGGAAAGAACCACACCCATCATCAGACACTCCAAAACCAAAGGTATTGATAAAGATTTTGGTAAAATGTTCAGAGTAATATTTACATTTTCAGGAATAGACTTAGAGCTGCCTACAGTGAATCCTTAGTGACCCCAAGGTAGTCCACATTTATGCTCTATCTTCATTTATAATGCACCATAGTATGGCTGTCCTGGGAGCTGGGACTTAGCTGAAACGTGGACTGTCTGGTGGTCACTGAGGACTGGATTCAGAATCACTGACTTAGATTGACGCATCTCTGTGTTAAAGCAAAAAAAAAAATCTAATTTATCACTTACCCAGATACAGCTGATCAGACATGTTTGGTACGTGGAGTTTGCTTTTCCTTAGTTTTCCTGCTCGTCTCATTTCAGTGAATCTACTAAGGTTGGGCAATATATATATATATGTATATAAACCAAGCATGACATGGGCTGTGGTAACATAGATTATGTCTGGATGTTTTTTTCTTAAGGTAATCTTTTTTCTAATCCCTCACTCTGTTCCACCCCTGCTCTCTGCTCCTCCTCTGCTCTGCTCCCCTCTGCCCCCATTGCATTCTCCTACACACACAGTGGGGAGGGAGTTAGCTCTAGCATAGATTACTTGCTGTGTTGTGTTCCTCAAACTGTCCATAGCCTATCAAATCAAACTTCTCTGCAGAAATGAATGGTGTGACAGTCATTTTCTGTAGCCATTCCAATTTTTTAAATTAATCTATCCATGCTGCTTTCATAAATATTTTTAAATGTATATGTTTATGTACCTTTTTCACACATTATATACTGTATATACAATTTCTGTCCAAATTTATCAGTGACATTAACATTATTCTAGGAAAAACAGAAAAAGGATACACAGTAGGGCTGTCTCTGAAATTGGAGGTAGCTGACTTGATGCCTTGCTTCCCTCAGTCTCAGTCAGTGCTTTAGAAGAGAGTTTAGTCCCCGTAACTAAATCAGGTATCGACAGGTCACTGCTAGATATGAGCGTTTAGCTGTGTTAGTATTATTCATTAGTATTTTTACCCAATACAATAAAAAGCTGGGTTTAGATTTTTGTTCTTCAGTTGAAACCTTACTTGGTGCCTTCCTGCCTGAGAATCCTCTCAGAGTAGTCAGCATTTCTTATGTTTTAGACACAGCATATTTACCAATGTCCTGGATGATGAACTGCATCTGGGGTATGTGATCAATCATGTTCATTTGACATATATTAGGCAACTATTCATTTAAATGAACAAGATTTAGATGCTTGTGAATTAAAATTTTGGACAATCTCTGTTTTGTCCCCTTGGAGCTTTAAGGTTCTATTTACATTCTGAGCCTTAAAGTCTTTAGTCTATAGTAAATACATTTTTTATATATCAGATAGAACCTTATAATTCCAAGGGGATGATTTGTCTATCATACATGTACATGTTTTCTATTAAACTGTATATTTTTTAATACAATGTTTTCTTATTTTTACTCCTGCCTTTAGGTCATCAATGGTAAGATTCCTACTTCCATCCTTAAGAGGACCAGTGTAGGCGGTAGTGAGTCAGATCCGACCCACCGGCGAAAAACAGAGAGACGGGTTCGCTTTAGAGAGCCAGAGATCATCGTACACGGTGAGAGCTTTTACACAAGATTACTCCAGTCAGTCCCCCTCATCCCCTGACCTGCATCTGCCTCGGACCATCTCTTTAAAGTGTAGCTTGTATCATTAAGAGCAAGCACTTGAATTAAATGAGCAAAGTAAATTGAAGATGTGGGAGAGCGCTGTAACCGAGCTTCCCTTGTAGAGAGGGAAGTTAATGAGTCATCCAGGTTAAACAACACACCAACATGATTTACATACTTAGTTAATTATGTATGCAAATGAGGCACTGCAAATGAGGCTCTGTGCCAGCAAGGCTATTATGAAACTGAAAGAGAACAAACACTGATACAGTGCCTATGAAAAGCAGTTACCACATTGGATGTTCTCCCCTTTTGTTTGTGGTCAGTATCATTTTTGACAAGAATAATGTGTTTAATGTCAAACTGAGAACAGATTTCAACAAAATAATGTAAATTAAATATAAATATATCTTATGTATAGATAGATAGAACTTTATTGATCCTAGGGAGGGGTCCCTCAGGGAAATGAATCATTTAAAATAAGTGAGTTGGTAAATATTCACTACAATGAAGTCAATCCATTGAAGTAGATGCACCCTTGGCTACAATCACAGCATTGAGTCTGTAGACCTGTTACAAAAATTAAGGCTAATTAAGTATATATAAACTCAAATGCTATTAAGGTTACCAGGAACCATAAATGATTAAAAATTGGGACTGATATCAGTAATATCAGTCTAATGAGCTACACATACCGAAATAATGCCTCTCAGTAAGGCATCGGACCACATGTTTTCTAAGGCAACATGCCAGGTATCTCAGCATGAAGTTGTCCCGGTTCCTAATGGGACACACTGTGCATCAGTTCTCCATCTCCATGGTTTATGTAGGTCTCTAAGATCCTTCATGTTGCTGATGCATACCTTCTTTTCACTGCCATCAACAGTGTGCTATGGCAATATCCACACGACTGGTATCATGCACAATATAAAAAGACCCACCCTGCTTCCCACAGTCCTACAATGTGACCCCCCCTCCCTCTTCCAACTGCTCAACTTGTTTTTGAACTCTTCCCTGAGGTATACTTCACTTGCAAATGATGGTATATTTTCCAAATAATAAGTTATCGTGAAAGGCCTACTAGACACTACAGTTTTTACACCACTCCTCTTTGCTAAATGGGGGTCAGACTGTGTGGTGATCAGGTGTGATCAGCCGTTTTCACTGCATAATCATATTTACTGTCTACGGTGTATTAGTAATAGGCTGACTATTTCTTCTTTGAGAAGGAAAATATGCACCTTTTCACTCTTGTTTTTTGGGAGCTTGTGATATCTCTTCATTTTAATGGCATGTAGTTATGATATTGTACTACTGTTTATAATTCTTATCTCTGAAAACCTTTTAAGCCTAGACATTCTAAAAGCCCTTCTCTCATTCTGGAATTACAGACATTCCATACTATGACTGTTTAGGAGGTGAGTGAATTGAAGAACTGCAGCCTTGTGTTCCTAAATTACTAATATGCACTAGAATTTGTTCTGACACTCACAGAGAAATTTCCAGACACAGATCAGGTCCTACTTTATTGTCATTTTTTTGAGGAATTTTGTCTTTTGATTCCCTGCACTGTGTCTGAAAAACAAAAACTCTGTTTCTACACTGGTTTAAAAGTACTACACTGTCCAAAAGTTTGTAGACAGCCCAACTAATTAATGAATTTAGATACGGTGGTATAAGGTACACCAAACATAGCCAACAATGCCAACAGAATGGGAGTCTGGAGCAGCCATACATGAGAAGCTCACCATTTCCAATGCCAAGTATATGCTGTAATAGGTAAAAGATCTTCATGGGTCATGAAGGTTCCTTGAATCACCTTAAGAGTTTCCTCTCATTTAAAAACCTCCAAAAGGTCCACAAGGATCTTGTACATTTTAAGTAGGCTGTGGAACAGTGGAACCATATTCTCTAGTAAATGAGCTCCTTACCTTGGGCATGAGCCTAAGCAATTGTTATCTGTGATCCAGATCTAATCTTCTAACATCTGAGAGGATGATTAATACTATCAGCACTTCTAGTGTTTGTGGATATACTGCATGAGCAGGTGCCTACAAACATGGACATACTGTAGTACTGCAGTAATGGCATGATGCATGACTCATTGTCTCACAAATCAGATTTGTTTAACAAAACACAATGACTTTGAAATGAAAAATCTTTTTTTGTATGGGCAGACGGCACTGACATAATATGAGGGCAGTGTGTGGGTATGATCACTAATGTGGGTTAGGCAAATGGGAGACTGGAAGATTAAATGACAGATTTAAACTGCAGAAGTGAAACTATGACTGTAAGGTGTTCAAGCTAAAATGTATTAGTTATAAATAAAGTGGTGAACTCTTCATTCAAGTGTAGCTGGTTTTCACTCTTTTCAACAGTTTAGATTTTTACCAACCACTTAGTGAAGGTGCACCAGCTCATCATTTCCAGGTCAACTGAATGTGAGATATTTGTGTTGTGGAAATAAATTGAAAAGAGAGACATTTATAATTAACTGAATCCTATCCTAAAGATATTAACTGCCTGAATCAGAACAGTGTCAGACTAACAGTAACAATTCAGCTCACAGTACAGTTGTTGTGTAGTGATAAACAACTGAAATTGATTAAATATTGTTTCAGTATGATCTGTTTTACAGCAGAAACAAAATGCACACACACTAGATGGATAATTTTTTTCAGGTTTCAAAATTTTTCAAAATTTGCTTTACAATAAATTACAATTTTCAAAATTTATTTACAACAATAAATATTGCCAATATCTATACCCCGGTCTGTATATATCCAGATGTAAAATACTGATACATTGCCCAGCCCTACTACTTTCACAATAAAGCATTTTATGCTGTTTAATGCTAAGGCTCAAACATTCAGGTTTCATCTATACAGGCTGGGTTTTGTGTGATGCATTCAAAATTCTGTCTTCATGCATTTCATTCTGAGCAAGAAGTGCTACAGTGTCAGTTGTCTTGTAGCATCAGCATGGAGGACAAGTTTCGCCCCCCGACTACTTAAGGATTAAAGGACAAGTATTTCTTGAAGTTTCCTTGAACCTCCAAGTTCTGCAGGGATCTTGGACATTTTATATTATATGAGAAACCTTTGACCTTAAATTGAAGGTTCCTGGAAGCACCATATAAGGTTCCTCCACAGTTCAAACTGAAGAACCTCCAGTTCCTCAAGGATCTTGTATTTTTAAGAGTGTACCGCAGTCTGTGTTTGTGTAGAACACTGGCATTTGCATTTGCATACTTACATTGAATATGTTTCTGGCCTTAAACCTAAGCATGAAAGTTGACTTCTGTCACTTTTTTAATTGACAGAAGGCAAAATGTGGATTTTTTTTCTGTATTCTCACTCAACATCAAAATGCTGTCAAGCAGTGAGGATTAATCAAACCTTTCTTCTAATGTTGCTAGGACGTTGCTGTTTTGTTTCTGTCCTCCTCTGCAGCATATGACTCCTCTCAAAGCCGGCCCTATTTGGCCCTGCTGACCTGCTTGTTCCTGCTGCTTTCCGCACTGGGTTTTGCCTTGTACTGCACTGACCGCCGGCGGCCCCACCGTGCCTGTGAGGAACTGCAAGCAGCACTGGCGGTCTACCTGCTGCAGCTCAAACAAATCCTGTGGGGCTGCTGGATCTGGCTCACCATGCAGTAACCATATCTGGACTCCAGGGGCAACAGTTTTCTTCACCCACACTCTTGAAAAGAAATGCCAGCTAGTGGACAAGGAGTGACTGAAGAGCAATGGGGACATGGGAGAACCTGTCTTGGCTTTTGATGAATAGGTAAGCACTCAGGAGAAGATGCTTATCTCAAGCAACCTCAAATGAATTGGTTACCATGGAATGCTCTAAAAACGACATTTGCCCAAGTTTATAGTCCACTTCTGTTGCTGAAGGCCATGAACCTTTTGCACACCATCTAGACATGGTGCCCGTATGCCCTTTATGATGGCTCAGTTGATGCCATTCCCTCATTTTTAATAAGAGGTATATAAATCTGTATAGCTGTCCATTTGTTCTCGTAGCAATTACTGTAAGACCACATCTCCTGTTTATAATGCTGTTTGTCACCTCTTATCCAAAGAATACTTGCCTGGGAATACTACATCTAAATATATGTGCAGTATATACAAAGTATCCTTTAGTTTGAAATCAATGTATCATGTTGAATTTCACACCCATGTTATGCATCTCCCTGCATTATCTCAGTTACTTAATCACCTGTGCTAGTTTTTCATTTTACTCTACAGTCTGTGATTGTCTATGTGCAATGCAAAACAATACTATTTATTTTACTGTTAATCGAATATGCTTTGAATCTTGAAATATGCTTTGAATACTGCATAATTTCACATGTAAATAGAAGCTATTAACGACTGTCACCTAAGTACGCCATGTTAATGTGCATTATATATTTGAATGTACTTGCAACCATGAATACGAATGGAATGGCACAACAGCTGTATCTACATAGCTACACTCCCTAGTTCAAATGAAGGACTATGATGCAAAGGTAAGCACAAATGTTTCCATCTTCTGCATTCACTTAAAAGAGAAACAGAGAAACAATGTTTCATAACACGGTTAGTCATATTTTATTTTATTTTATGCAATGCCAGACTTGTTCTATTTGAGAAAAGGGCAAAGCCATTTTTAGTTTGAAAAATCCCAGTCAGACGATTGTTTCTACTATACTTTTATGAGTTGAGCTCATTTTACAAGAATCAGCTGTACCAACGTGGCACTAGTATAATATATTTATTTATTTTACTGATTTTATATATTTTTTCTAGCTGTCCATTTTCTATAGTTAATATAATTTAGATTTTTTTTTTACAGCTTTTAAATAATTTAATATACGATATCTGTCCGCAACAGTGGTAAGCGTTTCCCAAAAGACATTTATTTAATGTTGTTTTGAAGAGGACAAACGTTTCTAGCCAAGGACATTTTTCCCTTCTCTTATACATAACAGCAAGACGTTTAAGTCAGTGTTCAGTACCAGCAAAAGCAAGCATAAAACCTGTGAATATTAATGACTGATGCAAGCTTGAAATGTGCAGGGATTTGTTATTGACTTGGGGAAAAGAAATTATTCTAGCCAATAGAATTGCAGCAACAATGCAGTATAACTGAAATAAGCCATAACATTAAACCACTGACAAGTGACGTCAGTAACATGGATTATCTGGTTAAATAGCACCTGTTTAGTAGGGCTGAGCTGTATATCATTAATATCAATATAATCAAAACTTTGTTTTGCAAGATATTAAAAATTACCATATTCGTAATATCACACTTCCTCTACAGGTTAACATTTGTGTGTGATTTATTATTATTATTATTATTATTATTAATAATAATAATAATAATAATAATAATGTGGGTAGTTTATGTGGGAAAAGTCTCTGGAAGGATGACACAGTACAGTCTTTTGCTAATTATATCACAGAAACATTGCAATTAAAGGAGCAGCATGGCTCCTTTATTTCACAACCTCAAACAACATAATGCAGTACAGTTTGAGTGAGTTTGTGAAATTCCACGAAGAGTGCAACTGTATAGTATATTAATGTATATTTGAAGTTGAAGTTAATGTATAATAAGAGTTTATTTTAGAAATTTTAGAGCATTTCTATTCACTCAAGGAGTGACAGTACAGATATATTAGGCAGCAAATGAATAATCACTTCTTAAGTTCATGTGTGTGAATCAGGAAAATGGGCAAGTGTACAGATCTGAGCCACTTTGACAAGGGCTAAATTGAGATTGCTAGATGACTGGCTAAGAACATCTCCAAAATTGCAGGTTGGGTGTTCCCAGTATGCAATGATTGGTACCTACCAAAATTTTCCCTTTAAATTACTCCAATCTTTAACCAATTGAGCATGTGTGGGATGTGCTGGACAAATGTGTCATCCATATAGTCCCACGGCACAACTTCAAAAGACTTGGAAGATCCGCTGCTAACATCTCTGTCCCAGATACCATAACAGACGTTCTTGTAGTCTTGTAGAGAGCTATGGGGACATGGGAACCTGATGCCGTCTTGGTGAATAGGTAAGCACTCAGGAGGAGATGCTTATCTCAAGCGGCCTCAAATGAACTGGTTACCATGGAATGCTCTAAAAAAAATGACATTTGCCTTTATAGTCAACTTCATGTGGCTGAAGACCATGAACTTTTTGCACACCATCTAGATATGGTGTCTGTGTGCCCTTTATGATGGCTCAGTTGATGCCATTCCCTCATTTTTAATAAGATTATATATATATATATATATCCGGATAGCTGTCCATTTGTTCTCGTAGCACTTTCTTCAAGACCACATTTCCTGTTTATAATGCTGTTTGTTGCCTCTTATCCAAAGAATACTTGCCTGGGAATACTCCTCCAATCTTGAACCAATTGAACATGTGTGGGATGTGCTGGACAGACATGTCAGATATGTCTGAGGCCCCACCTCATAACTTCAATACTTCTCTGTCTCAGATACGACAACAGACATTCTTTAAGTCTTGTGGAGTCCATGCCTTGGTGGGCCAAAGCTATTTTAAAGGTACAAAGGAGACCTGCATAATATTAGGCAAATAGTTTTAATGCTACGGCTGATCAGTCTATGTTTAGTCCATTGTGATGCGGAAATTCATATAAATAAATAAATTTAGAAACTATATGTTAAAAGAATGCTCCATAAACAGGCTAACCTGTTTAATGATGAAAGAAAGTTGGTGCCAACATGCTGATTGGAACTTTGATTAATCATGACTGTGAGTCTTTAGAAGATTCTGTATCTGGAGGATACATGGAGGATTGGATAATAAAGGAGCCACATGAAATTAAATTGTTTTATGCAGCAAAATAAAGCACTGTGAGATATCTGTGTGAACATACATGTCTCTTAGGGTTACAGTCAAAGTCTGTATATTAGATCAACTCTATTAAATATATCGTTGTAGATCATTATTTGTATACACTGATCTATATACACACACAACACAATTGCTCAGAGCATAGCACAACTTAATGCAATGCTTGCTGTACAATGTGACCTGTTTTAGTGAAGAAATTAGGAAACATCAAAATGGTTTGTACTTGAAATTCCAAAGCAATATGGAGCAACACGTATTAAAATCTGAATTGGTAGTTGCTTACACTGGTTTCTGAACATACAAAACCTATAAAGCAATAACATTTGTTCAAATATAGCACATATTCATTACATTTTGGGTTTGGTTTCACTTTGGTTTGGTTTTATTTTCCCCATGTCTCATTAAAAAATACTGTATGTGGACACTTTCAATAGAAGTGCCTTTTTAAGGTTCTCTTTTTTCTCAGTTTATATTATGTTGTAATAAATCATCAATAAAATCACTGCAAACCAGAGAAACCAAATGTGTTGGCAATTTCTTTGGCTGAAAGTATTAGACAACCTGGCAGGCAAAAGTGTCCCGACAACACCCTACATTGCAATTATTGCTTTAAAATAATTCCAAAGTTTGCTCTAGGAGCAATGCCAACAGTTTATGAAAAGTATTTTTATAATTGGTCTACATTTGTATCTGGGTCAACATGCAAATATTGCTAACAGAGCTGATGGTGCCATCAGGAGTGTCAGAAAGTGGGAAAAGTAGACATGCATACCCCGGGCCAGTGTGGTTAGGGGACCCTGTCAGGAAAAGACAGACACCCCCAAACCAACAGAAAGGGTGGCCATGGGCAAACAACTGCACCCAGGTCCCAAGATTTGGCTCAACGCCCCTAGAACATTTTTCCCACTTGTGCTGAAAGCTATTAAACCACATTTGGTCATTAATATTTTATTATACAGTGTGGGATATATAGTATAATACATAGTAATCATTCATCTGTGATACATTTAAATATACTAGATGTGTTTATAGATGTGTAATTGCTGATTAGATGATGCTGAATCGTCTGCAGATTGGATAACTGCTGATTGGATGATTGAAACCTGAGAGTTAAAAGTCTGTCCATGGGTGAATGTGTCACCCACAGCAGATATGAATTATAAACTGGCTTTGTGTTTAAACCAGTATCTGCCAGAAGTAGATAAACACTATTTCAAGTTTTCTATTCTATTTTTTTTTTCTTCGATGTAATCAGTACATCAGAGGCTCTAATCGATTAAATGATCCACAAAACATATATTAAAAATCATTTCCATAATTTAAAGAGGTGCCTGTGGCTATAGGCCAGCATTCAACTTTGTTGGAATATTGTTGTCCAACGAAAAACAATGGTGATTTTACAGGAGAGGATAAATATCATTTGAACTTTGAATAGAAGGGAATGTAAAATATGACTAACAGTAATAAACTACAGCTCTATTGGTCTATTCCACCAGAATTATGTACAGTGTACAGAGCAGAAACAGGCTTCTAACCATGGAGAAAACTAAAAATGGACTTTTTCTCTGGACAGCAGCGATAAGTTTAACTTTACTCATGTATTATTAAATAGTTGAAGAGCTGCCCAAAGTGTGGTCTCCCAAGAAGACTCCATCCACTGACCCACTAGACATATACTCTATAAGTACTCAATAAGCTTAACTATAATAATATACTGTATATACAAAATGTAATGTTCTCACCACACACACACGCGCACACGCGCACACACACACACACAGATATATATATATATATATATAGTGAGAACATTACATTTTGTATATACAGTTTATTATTCAAGTAATATTTTTAGTATTACATTAGTAATATGTCCCATATTATTTTTAGTGGGCCACCACAAACACTGCACTGCACTGCTCCACAAAAGTTTGACCGCCCTGATTCAAACTGTCATCACTGACTGCATCACGGACCACCTACATCACGGACCACCTGTCCAACTTTACTGATTCATATGTGTCATATTATTGCCTAACTACACAGGGTCTGGAAACACATTATTTTCCTTCTTTTTTGTGCATTAGTAAGAAGTAAAATTTGAATTAATTAAAATGATCATAAACAGGAATGTTAAAGCTGAGACCCTCCTTCTTCCCAATACATCAAAACAAAAATAACAGTGCAGACAGCTGTACTCACTTTGGCACTAATGAAGATTTCACTCCATTCAGCAGTTTGATCACATTACAAATTCTTGAATTTGTATTGAGTGGAAAGCACACACTCACCAAGCACTTAATTATTACTGAGGAACACCAATACTTATATTAATACTGCATACGGCTTGTTTTCTGAGTCAGTTTTCTGTGGCTGCTGATTCTGTCAAATCCTACAAACAGAAAAGGTCACTGTATAATACACACAGAGAAAAAAGGACACATGGTATATATGGACTGTATTTTAAACAGGATAGAGATGTTTATATGGCTGTGTTGCAAACATACACTCAAATCATATTCATGCGTTTGCTAAATCAATAAACACATGGAATTCAAAATATTCCATTAGGGCTAAAAATAGGTATTTGGCTATTTGAAATGGTTCATACTGAAAACACAAACCACGTTTTTATTGCAGCATGCACTGAAAAACTGACATACCACAAATAATAAGAGTAACACTGAGGGATACTATGCACTGCACCACTGTTTATGTGTCTGTATTTCTGTAACTGTATTTGATCTGAACAAGAAGGCAATGTGTCTTACATGTTTAAAATTAGGATTCTTCAGTTAAGAAAATGGTTCCATATCCCACCATGAACACTCAAAAAGCCCTTTGCATGATTAAAGGGTTCTTCACATCTTAAAATGATTATTTAGGCTGTTAGGAGAATGGGCTGTTGAAGGTTCTATATAGAACCTTTTGGAAAAGGGTTCGATATGGTACCAAAAAGGGTTCTACTGTTATGCTGTAATTTGTAACAAAAGAGGAACCCTTTTTGGTACCATATAGAACCCCCTACAGCCCAATCTGAAGAACCTATTCATGATACTTTATTCATGCAAAGGGTTCTTTCAGTGTTCATGGTTCGATACAGAATCCTTTTCTTCACTGAAGAACCTTCTAAGTGTTTATAGAATCTGACCTAATGCTTCAGCCTTGGTCTTCATTAAGAAAATGTTAAATTAAATAGTGCATCTCAAAAACAAAAAAAAGAATATCATGAAGTTTATAATTATACATATTTTTATATGTATATATGATTTTGAATTTCAATAAAATACTAATCAGACAGTATCTACTTTAAAATAAAAAAGCTTGAAATGTCACTTTAAATGTGATGAACATAAAATAATTTAGTTTGACTTGGAGCTATAAGGTTCTACCTACTTTCTGAACATATCTGTGATATCTACAGTGACTTATTTGGAGGTAGAAACTTCCTTTCTCTAGATAAAGACTCTAAAATACATGAAACTTAAAAAACACCTCACATAATGCTAAAAAGTCACAGAATAAGAATATGTAAATAACTCAATTTTGATGAAAATGTCAAGTAGAACCTTATAGCACCAAGCAGACGATATATTCAAGCTAGTCATACAGTTGAACAGAGCATAATGCATCGCATATTGCCTTCTCACGTGTAACTGTACATGAATGACTATGCTCATCATATATGCGTACCCATACGGAGAAAAGCAGTGAGCTAAGAACAGAACCCAAGGAAACAAATTTGAGTACAGTACTGTAATAGTGTGTATACTGAAAGCTCTAAGTGAAATACTGTGTCTAATTATTAGCTCAGATTTATTCACCAGGACTCTAAGAGGGAGACTCGTTGTGTTGCGTATTTTAAAGCTGTCTAAAAGAGAGAGAATACTGACTTCTAATCCACAATTTGAAGTAGCTGAAGTTGGGTCATACAAACTAGTAAAAGTACAACTAGATATAATACTAATCGAAATATTAGTTGGAAATACATCTAAAAAGAGCAATATTTATACCTAGTGTATCTTAAACCGTGTTCACCAGAATTGAATAATACTATAGAGTTACCACAGCTTTGCCACAAGTCGCAGTTTTGTAGTCCTAAAGAAAAAGCTGTTGTAATCTCTACGCTATAGTAATCTTACTACTGCTTAATTCAGTGCATGTGGATGTATGTCGTGTCTCATCTCAATCATCATATTTCAGTCAAAGGCCCTCTGCTCCATTGCTTATGGGCTGCTCCTCGACGCTCAGTTTAGATCATGCCACTTTTCTTATCCACCACATCAGAGCAGCGGCGTGAGGAGCGGCCCAGCAGAAACTCTTTCTCGTTGATCAAGCTATCCAGCATGTCCTCCTGCCTGTAGTTATGGTAGACCTTCAGGAAGGCCATGACTGTGATACCCAACCAGGTCAACCAAGCCGCCCATAGTCCAAACTGGAAGGGGAAATTGAGGCAGGTTACTATACACACATATGATGTAAAAAAAATAAGGCATTAATCTACTATATTCTGTATATAGAATTTCATTGCTGTCATGCCAAAACCTAGTATCTCCATATTTTTGCTCCAGACTAAATTGGTTTACAATATGTTTACATTGAATTCCACTAAAAGTGAAGATTGTTTGGGAGAAATGAGCAAAGACCAAAACCTGGCATCTCAGACATGAATGGAAAAGGTTCTCAACTTTAACATGTGTGAGTGCAACAGGATTCAATAACCATTCGAATGACTCCTATTGGTTAATTATTATGAAATATTCACTTAATGTAAACAACACTACACATTACCATATAATGCTTCATATAATTTGTTCATTCACAGTGAACCTACTTGTGCAATGGCAAACTGGTCATAGAATGCGGAGTTGTCCAATCCCAGCTCAAGATCAGTGTCCTGTAAGTCCTCACAACTAAATGGGGAAAAAAGTGTGAAATCTCAACATATTAACATTGGCTTGATGCAGGATTCTAGCAGAACATTCTAAAAGGTACAGTACACACAAGACACATTTAAAAGTATGCATACATCAAGTCTAGCTCTAACCATGAAGTTGATCTCATTTTCAAAGGAATCCCCATCGAAAAAGGTCTTTAAATTTTCATCAAAGCACCGCTTCTGACTGTGAACCAATTCATATTCATGCAGTGGCGTTCAGTGAAACATGATGAAGCTTTAAGGTCATTGGACTGAGCAGAATTCGTGAGCCTTGGGCCTAATTTAAGTCTCGCTCAGCTGCAAGAACAAACAAGCAATCAGAGGAGGATATCGGCGAAAGAAAATACCATTTTTATTAATGTAGTCTTATGGTTCTTTATAGGTCCATCCTTATCTGTTGTACCTGTATAATCACTACGGATGTTTAGGAATGGGCAGATAATCTAATATTTTCACGTACTTCTACTGATACCAATGCATTAACACATATGAAATGCAGGAGTTGGGACTAAATCAGAGAAAAGTGACATTTACCCACAGACGTGGGGAATCCAGGTCCAGAAAGTTAAACACACAGTTCTGAATCTTAGTTCCGAGAACACAGTCGGAACACAATCCTAGACATGTTTATTTTGTGGGCCTGGATTAACTGCCTCTGTACATTTAAAATGTTATAAATGTAGTCAGGGATGGACTGACCACTGGGAGAACCGTGAAAAACCTGAGAGGGTGAAGGGGCTGGTCAATTCTCCCCTCCACGCCCCGATTGACAAAACGATGAAAAGGGACCCCCATCAATAAAACAAGTTCTTCTTTACAGAACACCCCTACGTTTTAAGGGCGTACTATTGGTACAATGTAGCTTGTAATAATAGAAGAACCCTTTGGTGCTATACAGAACCCTTTTTAAAAAGGTTCTAAATAGAACCCTCTACAGCCTATTCTCCATTAATCTGGAAAACCCTTTTCCTTTAAGTGTTCATGGTTCTATAGAACCATTTTCTTTACCAAAGAACCCTAACTTTCAAGTTTGTAGAAAATCCATTATAAAATGATGATCTGAACAGGATTCTCACCTGCTCGGCATGCTGCCCCCCTCGGTAATGGCATCACACCACAAGTTGAAGCCCACGCTCACAATGGTGCTGGACAGGAACACGGCAAACACCACAAAAGAGCTGATCAGCAGGTTCAGGAAGGCATTGAATATGGAGCTGCAGAAAAATACAGCAGGAATCCCGTCAGAAAGGTGATAATGGACAAACAGGACTAATTCTTCTCTGTTTACTGGTATTAAAAGAGCTCATGCACTGGTTAGAGATGTTAGAATGGGTCACAGCAGTCTAGATCAAACCCTGAAGTGTATCAAACTGAAAGACAGGGGTTGGAAAAGGCCTACGCAGCATGATCTGTTACCAAACCCCAGTGTTCCCAGGCTTTTTACATAACAAACTGCAATCTGATCTGTGTCAGTGCTGCCAATCACATCTGCCATCATCAGGAGCTGCTTATTGATCCACCTGATCACTGGATGCTGAATGTGCTGATGCACAGCTGCTCTCCTGCTGCCACAAAAAGATGCATAACATTAGAACCCCCCTTTGAATCCATTAGGACCCTGGATGGCCTGTCATGCACAGAGCTGCACTAGGAGCGCACGAGCCCCATTCATATGCTGATGCCCCAGCATCCCTGGCACGGGCACGAGCACAGGCACGCGCACGAGGCATGTGAGGTGCAACTCACTCATCATGGCCTTTGCATATGAAGAAGAGCAGCCTCCAGGCTTGCACCGCGGACAGGATGAGAGAGGCGATGCCCACCACAGTGATGAAGCTGCAGGAGGACTGGGGTCCCCACTCCTCTATGATGAAGCGCTGTTTGGACACAGTGATGTTCTCGTTCTGCCACATCCCCCGCGTGAACAGCAGACATTTCCCCCGGAAATCCTCCGTGTTCTCTGACAGAGGCACCACCGCGATGAAGCCGAAGACGAACGCCAGGAAATACAGGATACACTGCGCGAAAACGAAATTGTCTTTAGCCATTTTCACACCGCTGCTGCGAGCTCCGGCACTGCGCATGCGCGGTAGAGCTCTGCGGGCGGAACTACTGGGGGTGATGGAGGAGGGGGACAGGTATTCATACGGCACTGAGCATGTTTATACCACTGTATAGCATGTCATAGAGAGAGAGAGAGAGAGAGAGAGAGAGAGAGAGAAATCTGGCTTCTGTGCATTAAAATCAACTTAAATAAATGTTGCAAACTGATCATTTATTTTCTCTTTTGTTTGCCATACTCTATATGGTGTTTCATTGCTGTCATGCAAAAACCTTGTATGGGTGGTTCCTTTTTGTTTGTTTTGTTTTTTGTTTTTGTTTTGTTTTTGTTTTGGGGGGTTGTTTTGTTCGTATGGTATTTTTGTTTTGTTGTTTTTGTTTGGTTTGATTATTTTGTTTTTTGTTTGTTTTTTGTTTGTTTTACCTTTTTGTGGGGTTGTTTATTTTTTGTTTGGTTTTGGGACTTTGTTTTGTTTTGTTTATTTGCTCCTAACTAACTTGATTTAAAGTAGTTTTACATGTACTTGTATTGAATATTAAGAAACTGTTATTGAGAAGTTTTAAGTATGTTAATTTGGTTGAGGTGAAGAATACTCCGGTGTGGCCTTTGTACAACATAAACATTAATTTTGAGAGAAGGACCACACACCAAACTCCTCCTCAAGTCTATATATTTACAGATCCCTGTATGGTCATGTCCCAGTAAATCATCTTCCAACTTACATTATGTACAGCGTTAATTTTTGCTTAACTAAGTGCACCATATTAAGGTTTATACTCAGTATTTTCTTTTCTTTTTTCCTATTGTCATCTTTATTTGCATATTCAGAGAATTTCAGAATCAGAAATACTTTATTTATTCCAGAGGGAAATTGCAATTATTACAGATGCACCAATTTATATAAAAGAATAAACAGTACAATAAAAAAGAATAAACAGATAAACATATGCATGTGAAATATATACATGTTAATTGTTTCTGATTAATTTCACAGATTAACTATAGTGGATTGTAGTGGTTATCCATTAATGGAGGAGTTAAAAAGTTTGATGCCACAGGTAGGAATGACCTCCTGTGGTGCTCTGCAGTGAAATGAGTCTTGCACTGAATGTGCTCCAGTGTCTCATCACCATTTGTTATAGTGGGTGGGAGCCATTGTCCATAATTGCCTGCAGCTTGGATAACATCCTGTTCTCTAACACTGCCATTAGAGAGTGCAGCTCAACTCCCACAACATCACCGGCCTTACAGATCAGTTTGTGGAGTCTCTTGGTGTCTGTTGCCCTCAGCTTGCTGCCCCAGTATTTCTGTACCTATACAGTACCATAAGGCCAATATAATATGTAGACAATCCATAGCATAGGGTTGGTTGACGATTGTTTGGCTGACTGCACAAATTATTTACAGTACATGTCATTCCAGGCCATGTATAGATTATTGTTTGTATGTTCTTCTGTGTGTGTGGTGGACCAATCTGTGTTTGAGTGTGCACACACTAACAGATTTGTTCATTTACGTGATGTATATTTTTAAACAAATGCAATAATAATGCAGACAGAATCGGAATAGGTTTTTTTATTTGTTTGTTTTGTTTTTTTCTTCAGTAATAGACCATCACCAGGACTGTTAGCTACATTAGCATGTCTTAAAATAATCATTTAAATGGAATTTCCTATTTTTAAAATCTTCCTATTAAAAACTCCTGAACAATGATAAGGAGAACCAAATCAAACAAATGAGACAAAAATATTATACTTGTTCATTTATTTATTCATTGGGGTAAATTATCCAACATTATGTGGCAATAACATGTAGAACTTTACTTTCAGCTAAATGTTTTTGGTAACTGTTGATTAGACCTGCACATTGGGTTGAAGAAATTTTAGCTCACTCCCTGTCTTAGTGGATTTTCTCCCATGCTTTCTGTTCCTTCCCCAACGTTTCTATTGGATTATGGTCAGGATTTTGATTTGGCCATTCCAAAAGTACTGTAAAATGTATTAAAAACACAATTTGGTAGCTGGTGTTAATACCCCAGTAATGTTGTGAGCTGACATGTTAGCACACTGGGTAAGGAAATCTGTGATATTAAGAACTGCAGCACTATACAATGCATTTTTTAATCATTGATCCATTCTTTTATAGAACCTATGTGCTTAGAGTTGCTTTTTTTCTCTATTGAGATTCAGCTTATGGACAGAAGTCCTGACATTTTCCTTTAGAATTTCCTGGTATAATTCAGAACTAATTGTGCCATCAATTACGGCAGTGTATCTTGGCCCAGGTGTAACAAAATAGGCCACTGTGTCCACCATTGTGTTTCACAGACTGGATAAGGTTTTTATATTGTAATACAATGTTTTCTACAAACATTTCTGTTAAATCAAAAGATCTATTTTGGTCTAATCCATCCAGAAAAAACATTGTTACCAAAGACATCTTGCTTCTCCATGTGATTCTAAACATACTGCATACAGGCAGCAATTTTTTTTTGTAATATTGTAAAATGTAAAGCTTGGTGGCACATTCATCTCTCAACACTGGGGTCTTTGGTAAAAGGCCTGGGTGGAATTTCTATGTTCTCCCCAGGTCTGTGGGTTTCCACTGTGGGCTCCGGTTTACTCCCAGATTCCAAAAAAAACAATGGATATCAGGTGAATTGGCTTCTCTAAATTGCCCTGGTATGTGTGAATGAGCGTGTGAGTGTGTGTGTGTGCATGTTTGTATGGATTGGCAGTCTCTCAATCCTCCAGGTGGACAGTCATTTCCAGTAGAGAGTACACTGTGTGCGATTGGATGCTGTTCTTGCCGTGTGTGTTGGTTGAGTGATGAGTGTGATTGTGTTGAGTGCTGATTGTAAACCATCCTTGGGTATCTAGAAAAACACTATATAACTGTAAATTCATCATTCATGCATTCAGTAAGGATAAGAATCTAAGCCATTTTCAAAAGAACCAAATTGTGATACCTAGAGAGCTAGGTCTTCAATTTCCAAAATTCCAGATTGTGTGGCGTGTTCGCTGTATGCAGGGGTCAGTACCTAGAAAAAATTGTCCAAGGAACTACAGCCTTTGAACCAGCAATAGAGTCAGGAGCACACAAAGCTCAGTGAAGCAGATATAACAGGACACCTTAGAGGGCTTTTTGGATGGGTCAGAGCGGTTGGGGTGGCTGCATATGGGGAACCTATTCAATATTGGTCAGGTGGTATTGGTCTTATTTCTGATGGGTGTTAATTTCATGAGCCCCTGGTTCTCAGGGGCCTTATACAGCTGCCTCCTTTTGCTTAGTGTCTGTAGAGAGATGTTTGAGCAAACTAGCAACAGCATTGGTTCCTGCTAAAGCACCATGGAGCTCATCAATTTTAATGGCTTACATTAGCACACAGAGCCTTTTATAACACCAGGCTGAAAAAGACACATCTGGGAATGTGGGTCATATCCACTGGGTACCTATTAGGTCTTTAAAGCCTCAGCATGGAGCCTCTTTTTTCTTTTTCTTTTTTTTGTTATTGTCTAATGCCAGAAGACAATAAACCCTAAACCTAAAATAAGAAAAACATAGTTATTTCATTTTTGCAGAGCTCCTGGACTCATTCAAATAAATAACTAGTGAGGATGGATTATGGATTGCATGGGTGTATCTCTCTGTTCCAGGTAAAGGGTTTGTCAAAAGAAGAAGAAAGGAAGAGAAGAAGAGAGGAAACTGTGTAAATCTGAAATGAAAATTAAAGGCAACAGTGACCTAAGACCTATGGTTCAAAAGTAGACATTGACATTACTGTCACTGTTAGATCAGCATTTGTGACATAAACTATTGTATATTGAGCTCATGATAATCAGAATTATCTCAGGAAATTAGAATATCATGACTGTATCTTTTCTTAAATCATTCAATTCAAATGTAAAAACACAATTATATGTTTAAAATATTAAAATATCTTAAAATAATAGAATATTGAATTTCAGGTTTGAGTACATTACTATTCAAACAGTATAAATACAGAGTCTAGTTCAACACACAACCACTATCACAGGGAAGACTGTTGAACTGACAGTTGTCTTTGACACCCTCCACAAAGACCTTCAACCCCAGAAGGTCATTGCTGGCTGTTCTCAGAGTGCTGTATCAAAGCATATTAATGGAAAGTTGACTAGATGGGGAAAATAAGGTGCATGATTCAAGAACATGGTAGTGCTTCACAAGGGGTGAAATAAGACTGGTGTCAGTGCAACAAGAGCCTCCACACATTTGTCTCAGGAAAGGGGCTTTAAATATGTAATTTTTCATGTACTGAATAGTGTACATGACAGTTCAACTTCTTGAATTCAATTATGTACAAGTACTACTCCCTAAGAGGTACTAATACTTACTTAGGTCTGACACTTGCAGAGAAAATGTGTAGTTATTTATCTGGTGAACTATACACAGACCATTATCTGATTTGAATTTGACTGAGTTTTATCTGAGTTCATGATTTGACGTGCTTGTGACACGTGGAACAAAATTTTACTAAAGAAAAGTGATTATTCCTATTGATGTGTAATCTACTAATGAAACTAGAGCTGGGAGGAGAGTGGAGGAATGTAGAGTATGACACCAACTGTGATGAAGTGGCATATTAATACTGGGTGTTTACAGACTTTGCAACTCTAATAAAATTACATTGGATATTATATATACTCTCATAATGTCAAATTTGTTTTATGATGAATGGACCAAAACAATTTATTCCATGATGAATTACTCCATCAAAAGCAGGATAAGCTAATAAAATACCACTGATTTCTGAAAAAACAATGAATGAGCAGACATCCCAATATTTTTGTCCATACAGTGTATTTTAGACACATTATTTTATAGTTATAGATTCTTAGACACATGTTTTAGACAAAAGTCCATATTTTTTGTTTTGTTTGTTTTTGTTGTTTTTAGCGAAGGAGAGAAGAAGGCCATTAATTATTATACAGGACTGATCTTCGTTGGTCATAAATTCTAGAAAAGAATAGAAAAATCTAGAATTCTAGAAAAATCACTGACAAGACAGAGACATGTACTCCGACAAAAGCACAAAAAACTTTTTAATACACTTGATTTCATAATAAACAATACATGAACATATCTTTAAATGCAGCACAATTTCAGAAGTATGTTTTTTATATATACTTCCATACATGTAAAATCTGACCATTTCAGAAATGCTTTTACAATGTAAAGTTTTTACAGGTTTACATTCTAGACATTATACTAGTACACAGATCTAGAATATAGTCTACTCTTTCCATCCCTTTTTCCATTATTTCTGCTATGCCTCTCATTTGTCTCTCCTTTAAATTTGGGTTAATAGCTGTTTTATTTGGTATTTTATCCTAGCATCCACTGCCTTCAATAGCTTTCCCATGACAGGCCGTCATGCTAATACCCACAGTATTTCCTCCAGACAGCTTCTTTTTTATTTGGAATTCTCTGGACGTTGTCCTTGCATTTGACCTTAATTGGAATTGGAATAAAATCAGTCAAGACTGTTACATAACAGTGGTGGGGGGTTGGAATTTTATGGTTCTGATTTACTTACAAGGGTTTTCCTTTTTTCCCCACAATATGTCACTTCCATGTATTCATTAAAGTCTAAAACAGAGGTCACCAACCCTGCTCATGGAGAGGGTTCCTGCAGGTTTCAACTCCAAAGCAAATCTAACATCCCATTCAGCCAACCAGGAACTTCTGAAGGCAGTAATTAGGTCAGATGAGATGTACAAAAACAATTTGTTGTTCACAAATGATGTTTATTTTTATTTTCACTCTAAAGAGTGGCAGATCTATTATCAGTGTGATTTTTTTACTCATATTTCAAGCCTTTTTTGTTGTAATGTTGATACTGTCTGGGTAGAAATTCAGACTCAAAAATGAATATGATTAGCAAATTTCTAATTTTCATGAGCTAAAAGCCATACTGACCAAATGTGAAACAAAACAGTTTTGAAATGTTTCGCTTTGTAAAGAATATAAAATTTCACAGTGGTTCTAAGAGCACCTTTACCTTAAATCTTGAACTTATATTCAACTTCTGTCACAAAGCATCTGCTTCATGCTTTACGTCTCTGTCTCCCTTATGACTGTTTGACGTGCTTTCCTCTCTTGTCTCTTTTTGCTTTGAGTGCAGCTGATTCTGCTGGATGAGACATCACTTTACACAGCCCTCTTCTGTTAATCGACTCTTCTTCCCCCTCCTAAAAACATGTTTTACCACAGTAAGCCTTTAAACGTTAATGCCTTCGATGTCAGATTCTACTTCATTTTTGTCCCCTGTTCTTTATCTTCAGGCACATTTCGGAACTTTATGAGGGTCTTATCTGTTATCTGTTGTTCAGGAGGCTTGTTTTACACTGATGTTGCAGCAGATTCAGAAATGAATCTAGATAGTTTAATCAAAAAGCTTTCCACTCGCATCACTCACCTCAAGCCTTGTCCACACTTACCCGGATATTAAAACAGCAAAGGTTTCCAGCAAAAATTTTGAAAATCTCTACAACCACAGGAGAAAAAAAGAATGACCCTAAAATGTGTGATCATGCCATCCTAGCAGGAGGCACAGACATCTCACAAATCTGATGTCAAATTGCTCAAAAAGCAGTGTAATGGCCAAAACAGGCCTAAATTCAAAATGAAAATTATAGTTTACAACAAATATTATTTGTGTTAAAATGACACTTTCATAATTTCACACAGGATTTATTATATTATAAATTATATTATAATATAATATATTATATTATATTATCATTATATTATAAATTTTAAAAAAACCTCGTTTTTACATTGTCATTTCTGAGTAACTTACACACTTTGAATCTTTTTTTTTATTTTTGTTTATCTAAATATGAACACAGGATGATCTCTCACAGTCTAATGAAGTACTTAACCCAGCCATTAGAATGAAGCAACTATGCAAAAATTTGTTGTGTGGCATAATAATTTTCAAAACATAAGTCTTTAGGCAGCTGGGAGTCATTCTGCGTCTCATATTATTAAAAACCATTAAGGGAATCCTCAGACAACAATGCTTATGTTACTTTTGAAGCTTAGGTTGAGATCTATGTCATTTCTTTGTGTGTGTGTGTGTGTGTGGGGGTGGTGAGAGCAGAAATATCCTGATCCCATTAATCTATGCCTGAGGGTATGGGACAATCAAACAGCAAATAGAGGCCATGATGAAAAGGCTCTAATAGAGGCTATTTCTTTTCAAAAGCATTCCGACAGTTCACAACAGCAAGCAATCCTTCATAAAGCGAGGGGCAAACAAAGTAGAGGCACTGATAAATGATTGGCTGTATTGCCCTCCATATTATCTGATATCCATATGATACCAGTTTGGAGAATGCATCATACAGAGTCATACTTCATGTAACAATAACCATGACCATAAAACTGAACAAAACAGAATTCATCACTACAGTTCTTTCACTGACGAATTTCTCAAAGATTACTGGATTACACTGGATTTAAAGAATAGAATAGAATAGAACAGAATAGAATAGAATAGAATAGAATACAATACAATAGAATAGAATAGAATAGAATTCTACCTAACTATGCTTTTAGATTCATAATTGATATCCTAATTTACTAACACTTGCAATGTGTGTAGGTGTGGGCATTAATCAAAGGTGATCCATGTCGGATACAGGTGTAGCATCAACCACAGCTGAATGGACTACAGCCAGAGCAATATGATAAATTATGGAGAGGAATTAGTGCCCAACTGAAATGAAATCGCTTCAGTGAAAAGCATTACATGCAATGGAAATCTAATAGAGGACTGTGATTGAAATATATATCATTACATTTTAGTCCAGTCACCCCCTATTGAAATACAGTAGTATTGTGATTTGCACACGTAACACAAATTCAGCATTTCATCCTTCAAATGCAAATCTACACATTGATTTTTGGATGAAGTGACCCTGAACCAGTGCAACATATCTATTACTACTCATTTTGTCAAAGTTTTGTGCATATCATTGTTTAAATGAAATCTCATATTACTGTATTTCACATCACAGATTTGAAATTAAGCAATACCAGTAATAGAATCTTTGCTGTTTTGAGGGATGGTGGGTCAAGCCAAGCTGTATTTGAAGCTCGAAGGGCTCTTGGTACAGCTCGAGTTTTGACCATTGCCATCATGTATGGAGGGGCTGGTCCATTTTTGGCTTTATAGGTCAGCATCAAAGTATCGAGCGTCATGTATGTGAAATATCTAATTTACTGCTTAGAGTTAAATTAAACTAATTTTCTGAACAATATGTGGGCACTGTCACAGAAAACATTTACATCTGTTTAAAATGTGGATAAGATCCATCTCTGACCACCTCTGAATGTGGTCAGGAAAACAAATATGGAACACGTATCTGTTCAATTTATTGTTTGTATGTAGAGATACAAGGTTTGGACAATGAAATTGAAACACCTGTCATTTTAGTGTGGGAGGTTTCATGGCTAAAGTGGACCAGCCTGGTGGCCAATCTTCATTAATTGCACATTGCACCAGTAAGAGCACAGTTTGTGTGAAGGTTCAATTAGCAGGTAAGAGCACAGTTTTGCTCAAAATATTGCAATGAACACAACATTATGGGTGCAAATTGTTGGTGCACGTCTTGTTGGCGCATCTATGACCAAGACAGCAAGTCTTTGTGATGTATCAAGAGCCATGATATCCAGAGTAATGTCAGCACCACCAAGAAGGACGAACCACATCCAACAGGATTAACTGTGGACGCAAGAGGAAGCTGTCTGAAAGGGATGTTCGGGTGCTAACCTGGATTGTATCCAAAAAATGTCATTCCCAAGACGAATTGATGCTGTATTGGCCGCAAATGGAGGCCCAAGTTCACCATACTAATAAATTATTGTGGTCTAAAACCAGGTGTTTCAGTTTCATTGTCCAACCCCTGCAACTGTGCTGTATGTATATTTTTGATCCTGCATGTTTAATGCAAAGCTGTATATACAATTCTATTTATGACAAATGCTTATTACAAGTACTAATGCAAACCTGTTTCATATTAAATGCTAATTATGTTCAATTGTAATGAAAAACTTGATATATATTAACAGCCATCAGTAAATCTGAATATATTAATTATCAGAACATGAAACACCTACCGCAATTCAAACCCAAAGGTAATAAGAACATCTAAGAATAGCCTTTCTTCCCTTTTCATTCCACATGGTTCATCTGTGAAGAGTTTAATGAGGTGTTATCTAGTGCAGCTAAGCCCTTCATTAGAGTATATGCATCATTCTTTATTACCCTGAAGATAACTGCAAGTTAACTGCCTACATTAAACAATCCAGTGAGATTAAACAATTAAGCAATTGCCTGAATCCAGTATCATTAAATACGCATCTAAACCCAGCAGAACGATGTATGAGGTCATGCTGAACCACAAGAACATCTATCCAACACTGCCACAGTGTGGCCAAAAGGCCCTCCACACACACCAGACTCATTACTTCTGTGAGGGATCACCATCACTCACAAATACCAGATAAACAATGACCTCATCTTACCTGTTTGAGCTCTTTTTTGCCTCCTTTAGGTTTGGTAGAAGATTCCAATAAGCTGGGCAGTCCTTGAGACTGAGCCCGTCCTAGAACAAGGGAAAGACAGAAGGCTCAAACAGATCAAGGCAAGAGATGGGATATTTAACTAGCACAAAAATGTAATTTTAATTGATTTAATGATTCCATGCCCAATGAAATCACATTATCATCATCCAATTAATGTCATATTTTGGGACAATGCAGAATAATTTTTAAAAGACGAACACATTATCTATTTAAAATAACAACACGTCTTGTATGATGTGTTTACTTTGAGTTACTTTGGGGTTAGTTTGTTTTTTTGCATATTTACTATCCTGAAAGTGTAATTTTAGCCAAAGAATATTGAATATTATAGTACTTATGCCAGTGCTAAACATACTAATAATCATCTAAATGGTTTAGTAATGTCTCAACTAATGACTAAGTGAAACTATTTATGATATTATTAAGCATTACTAAATGTCTGAGTATTAAAATATGTGAGAAGCTGCAGCCAATTGCACACATAGTCTACTCTCCAATAACTAACAACAGGATTAATAACTAACCTACACTATATGGACAAAAGTACTGGGACACTTGCATACCTGCTGATTCATTGTTTATTCTAAAATCAAGGGTACAAGGGTAACGTGTTGGGTGAGTGCTGAGTGTGATTGAATTGTGCTGATTGTAAAGCATTACATAAGTGTAACGTCATTCATTACTCAAATATTTATTATATATTAAAAATGCTTAATAAATAATTTATACATTATTTAACAAGTATTTTACCTGTCATAAATGTTATTATTTAATGTACCCAATTAATGTAACCAATTCATTCATTTGAATAGTAACTAAACCTTTAACAGCAGGAACCTGCTCCATAGCAGGCAGCAGGCCAAGCTCACAGTGGCCCACCCAGTCTGGTGTTGTCCGCAAACACAGCGTCCCCTTTGTTGCTTCACTGGCAGATTTGTCTCTGGCCTCGGCAGAGGGGCTGATCAGGGGGCAACTTGGACCAGTTGGACTGGTGTTAGGTGACAGGGAGTCTCCAAGAGGAATCTGGAGCTGATTTGTGCCGGAGCCATATCTCTTTGGGTTCAATTCTATCTCCAGGATTGAGCTCTTTAGAGAAGTCAATAAAGCAGATTGGCATGGCTCTCCTTTCTTTATGGAGGCATTCTGCTCATGGATCTGCTCCAGGATGTCCTACATGGTCTCAGTAAGGGCACAGGAGGTCAGGATCTCTGGCTGGTCCACTGCATCCTGGGACTCATGACGTGTGAGCTCAAAACATTCCTCAGATAGAGGGAGAGACTGTGCACTCTGCCCACAAAAGCACAAAGATCAAGTGTCAAACAATAGTGAGCACAAAGGGTTTTTGGGGCATGTTGTCTAGTACAGGTACTCACCCTTAATGGCTTAAGTTCCAAAAAGCTGCTGGATTCTGGTGTTTCAGTGGAAACAGAATCCTGATGAATACTCAAAGATTCCTTCACATTTCCTGTCTTAATGATGTCCTCAGATACAACTTTATCATAGACTACTTTCTCTGTGGAAACAAAGTGAGGAAATCTTAGGAACTTACCATCAGCCAACAATTTAAACACCTTCAGCTGTCAGATGAGTAAGTGCAGCATGGATCAACAAAGTCTATTTACAGTAAATACTCTTAGCTTACCGTAATCAGACATTAAGAAATTGTGACTGTCCACAGGCAGCTCAGCAGTGGAAGGCACTACTTGATTATCCTCATTGCTGTAACACTGAGGTGGGAGATTAAACTTGCTCTTTGACCTAAAAACAGTAAAATAAATTGGATCAAGATGAATTATTTACATTTCTACTAGAGAAACATTGCTAGTAAATTGCTAACTAGACCAAAAATTAGTCAACTTGCATGTTCAAGGTAGTAACTGCAAGCCCCTGTAAATGTTGCACAGAATGATCAGGCCAAAAATACCTGTGGTGTGTGTGATAGTGGGACAGGATTTATAGATTGAGAACAGGTGCAGTGCATTTAATTTTGTTGAATGTTGATGTTAAAGATTGCTAGAAAGGAGTGATTGCATTTGGGTGTGCCAAAGACCATAGTGTGAAGAAAGCAGCTGAATTTTCAGGTGTATTTTTAAATCTACCAGTACTGGCAAAAAAAATCCCAATGTACAAGAAATTCTCCTCAGAATTGTGTCTGAAAGATGAAACTTGCATGCCACTCTGCTCATTATGTTCATGGTGTGCAGTTCCCTGCAGATGGGTCTTTTGGAAATTGGTTGTAAAAGACCTGCATTGATTTCTAGAAGCAATTCCTTTCCTGGAAGCAAAGTGATTTTCATTCACAAACCATGAAACATAGTTACTACCTTAAACATGTAAGGTGACAATTTTGTCCGGTGAGCTTAATTTATATACCAGACTAGAGCAGCATGATACATTTCAAGTTTTACAAGCATTTACTTTTGCAACATTTTAAAGTTTGTGCAGTGTTATTCTAAACATTTAGCACAGCGCAGAAGCTCTGTAATTTGAGTTATCAAAACAATCTTCTCAAAATGATATTAGAATGAAAATGTAAAGGAAATGTGCACAATTTTAATTCATGACATTTTTGTAAAATGTGGTGGATGTTTCCTCACCCTCCACTAACTGTCTGATCTGTTTGCACACAGGAAAAAATTCAGGTGTTTATACTATAAATGAAGAAAAAACAGATGCATCTATTCCAGATAGGAGCATTCCTGCTCATGGAAAAGGAGGGACAGGGGCATGTGCAAACAAATGCATTGAACACATAAGAGATGGCAGAGAAACAACTGAAGTTGAAAGGGTCAGACCATCAAAAACTTTCTTTTGTTCTGGAAGCCAGTGTTGTTACCTTGGAAATGCACATGCATGAATTTGGGGGGTGGAGCTTGTGGAGTTGTTCGTTGTCATTTTCCAGAATCATGCATATTTCCTTTGGGGGTATATAATGCACTAGTCTAGAACTAACTAGATTGCACCAATGAATGCTTTAAATTTACTACCAAGATTAATAATTAATTAATTAATTAATTAATTAATTAATTAATTAATTAATTAATTAATTAATTAATGAAATGAATCATTGAACCTTAAATAAATGGCACAATACCATTTCTTAGTCTCTGCAGTTTCTACCACTGGGCTCTCAGGTAGGTCTGAGATGTTTCCTGGAACTTCACACATGCAGACTTCTTCCCCACCTGCTGAATCACAAACATTTATCATAGCTAATGGCAAATAAAAAAGAAAAGAAATGCTATGAAATGTAATAAAATGGCTAAACAGGTCAAAAACAAAAGAGACATGAGGTGTTAAATGTCTTGGAAAGCATGAGGGTTTATGTCTTTATCCTTTCATGAGTTGTTTATTTTTGATTCCTGTAAAGCTGCTCTGTGACATCATTTCTAAAAAAAAAAGGGCTATAATTGACAACCAATCATAATACAACATGCAGGTAGACTCACACTCATAAATGTCCAGTTCAATTGCACTTCCTCTCCGCAGGCTTTTGAAAGACATTGCCTCTGTAGCACCATCTACAGTCAGAGTGAGGTCAGGGCAAAGTGAACCAAGGTTTTCAGGGGGTATCTGGCCATCATCCAACACCTGCCAATCCTCATGTGTACTGCTGTGTCTAGACGGGATATCAGATGGTATCTGGCCATCATTCAGCTCCTGGCAGTCCTGAGGTGTACCTGTAAGGAAGGGTTTCTGCATTGTCTGGGAGCTATTTTGTCTAGATGAGATTTCAGATGGTACAGCAGGTGGTAAAGAGGGGGCACAAGTGAAAGAGCATGTAGATGTTTTGCTGTCTGGAGATGTAGTTCCAGAAGAGGCCACTGATTGAGACACACACACCTCCTGAAGAAAAATAAAGAAGGTTGGTATCAGTACAGCTCTGGATTGCAGTGGTCATATGATAGTACCTTTCACTGATGGACAGGGTAACTGTAAAGAACTGACAAATTGCACTATGGTAGGTATCCAAGCCTGGTCCTGGTGATCTGCAACCAATGATAGTTTAACATAATCTGGTTCTAATATTTCCATGATGCATTTCCAAGACCATCAAAAGCAGGATCATTTAAGATTACAGTTGGAGCTAAACTTCATAGCCACCAGAACCTGGGATTGGCATGCCTGCTCAAACACTCACATCTGTTTTTGTGACTGGTGGTGATGTTTTGCTGATGAGGACATGTCCAAATTTAGTGTTTCTACCACCACGTAATAAACAAAATAGTATATCCCTATTAACAGCAATACTAAGAAGGGAATTGTTACATTAACTTCTATTACAGGTTTTTTGGTTCTCCTGTAAACGTTAGACCCTATACACCATATACTAGTGTCCTGCTTTTGTACCTGTGGCAATACAGGCAATTCGACCTCTAGCAGCTCCAGCTCTGGGTACCTCTGAGGATCCTTCTGAAGCTCTGCTGGAGTAGGAGGCTTGAAGAGAGGATGGCATGCATGATGTGTTAAAGATATATTCCTGTTCTCCTCTTTAATCTCCAGGTGCTCTGGCCACACTACCAACTTCCTATGTGAGAAACAGTAGACAGGTCTTCACAGATCACAATCCATAGTTAATCCTAAAATAAAAAGAATATCACTGGTATTTTTACTTTGGGAGGCTCTGTGGTGAGTCCACGTCAGTCACAGTTTGTCTGAGAAGTGTGATCAAACCTCCTGGAGTCAGACAGTTGTTATTGAGAGACTGGTATATCAGTCCAGATAGTGGATGAGGAATGTGGCCTAAGAGTATTAAAACACAACATGAATCAGTTTAAACAAAACATTGACATTGATTTATACATAATCAAATAAAATAATCAAAGTACCTCACCTGGCATGTTTCCTTCGTGTTTAAAATGATCTAGTTTGCTGCTCTCAGGACTCTTTGAATTTGGTCTTTCTGTTAAATGGAGATGCAACATGTCCTGAAATATGAAAATATCATAAAATAAAATATCAAATATCATAAATACAGTTTCTCTGTTGTAATAGTCACAAGTTTTATGTCTGTTATCTCATTAAATATACTTGCTCTGAATATCAGTTCCAAAAATAATGTGTCTTTTGTGTGCATTTGTGGCTAACTATTCAAGAGGGTTTTTTTATTATTACTCATCATTATTAGTCATACACACCAAAATGTAAACAGAACAAAGTCCCGATAAGATAAGATCATCATTATAAATAATAAACAAAAAAGACATATATACAGATAAATTACAGATGTTTGCATGTGGGGAGATGGAAGAAGTATTATCCATTGTTGTATTGAAAAATAGTTTTTTGGAGTTTAAGTGTGTGTGTGTGTGTGTGTGTGTGTGTGTGTGTGTGTGTGTGTGTGTCAGTGTGTCGGTGTGTCTTCAAAACATCTGTGTATGAGGTTCTTCATGACTACCAGTATTACATAAGTCTCACCTTATATAAAGTGGCCAGTGCTTCCCTACAGACACATCTATGAACAAAGTGTTTGAGTAGCAGCTCATTTTCTGGTTGGCCTCGTCTGAGCAGCATCCAGGCTTCAGAAACACGGCTGAAAAGAAAAAAGTTCTGCTTGTAACGTCACTCTTTATCACAGAGTCATCATAAGATGTAAAAAGAGTGATACATCAAGTCACTAAGGTTAATTTTGATGTACTTATTCTGCAGCAGCACATCCACATAGAGTCTGGCATCCTGAATGCTCTCTATAGCAGGTGTGGTGTAGTAAAGGTACTTCAGTGCTGCCTGATGTTCTCCTTGTTTCAACAACATCCTCAGAACAGCATGATGGTGAAGTGACAACCATGGTGAACTGGCCTTCGTGCTCAGCAGCATTTCCATTGAATCCTATGGAAACGAAAAAAATCCAGAATACTATTTCTATTCATCAATACTTCTGATTGAAAATGATTGAATATCTTACTTGAGACAACATCTTACAGATATGAAGCCATGGTCCATGAGCCAGAATCCTCGGATCTGCTGGGAGAAGCTGGGTGGAATGCTGAAGGTGTGGCAGAATGACTTTAAGAGGTCATCATTACAACGCAAGAAGTTAGACACATCCAAGACAAAGTACATTATCTGAAGGTGCATAGTTAAAGATCACTGTCCGAAAATAAGCAAAAAGTGAAACTCAGAGATTGAATACACAAACACAGGTTACCTTAAGCACACAACCTGACCATTATAAAGCAGGATACAATGGCTTGGACAAATGTGGTGTCTACATGAGAGACCAAGATGAGATTTAGGAGAGCATAAAGAGAAGGTGGAGGGTAAGTCTGGTTGGCACAGTCTTCTGAAATCCATAGTGGCCCATGCTTTTTAACCATACGATTCGCTATGTCCTGGATAATGGAGCTCCACCTATATTCATCTTCTATATCACATCTATTGAAAAAAGAACCTCAAATATAACACCTGTAGTGTATAAGGACCAATCCATCCAGATTTCATAAAAGACGTAGGGGAGAAAAAGAGAGCAAAAAACATTCAAATGCATCAGACTTGTGGTTAGTGGGAGGAGTTACCGCAGCTCCAGACAGACTCTTTTGTTGTTCTGCTTGATCTTATTCCACATCTGACAAATCTGCTTTAACTCACGGGCATCTAAAAGGAATGAGGAGCAAAAAAAGAAACGTACATTAAGAGATTTACTAAACATTGCATTTCTTTTCATATGCACTGTTGTAATGGTTTAATGATAAATCTAATGATTAATTACTACTACTACTGTAAAATGTTTGTCATGGCAATAAACAATCACCATTGATTTTTATTTATTTAATTAATTATTTATATCCCAATTTTCCCCCACAATTTGGAAGTGCCAATTACCCAACCTCCTACTGTGGCATATGATGAAGACAAGCACATGCCTCTAGCCACATGGGAACAGAGCCACTGCCTTTTTTTTTCGAATTGCTGCCATTAACTCATTGCTGGGCAGCCAAATCACTCAGAGGAATGCGTTCAGTCCCCAGCTCAGATACAATGGAATTAGTTTTTTCTGTTAAATGGAGATGCAACAGATCCTGAAATATGAAGGCGGAGGCTCCGTTCACAGCTCAGATACATTGGCTAGCAGATGCCTGTGCATCTGTGATGTGGAGAGAGTGCCATCTATCCACCCATGGCCAATTTTGCTGTCTCAGACTCTGAGCCATGAGCCACTGAGAAGTACATTCACTATTTATTTATACGGCGTCATCATCAGTACTAATCATTAAAATCCCACTGTCACATTTATAATTACAACAAGAATGTGTAAACACCACCTGGATACTGGGGCAGAAGTCCAGTTAAGCTCCACCACTGTACCAGCTGGCCCAGCAAGATGTACTGTCTGAGTGTTTGTTGATCCTGAGCAGAGCAGCCCCATCGGACCATGGTACTGCCACCAACATAACACATCCCACATGTGTGGCTCGAGACTGGGGACAGAAGAAGGGTAAAAACTTTTTAAATGCACAATGTTGTGTGTCTGTAATTGAAAAATGCCTTTTTTAAGTTCAAGGTGAACATTTATATTTCTTCGTTGATTTAGCAGATCCTTTGCCCAAAATAAAATTGTGAGTAGGACACAATATCACAATTTTATCCAATACTGATACCAAATTTGGTGTCATATTATGCATTGTATGAAAATGCTTATTTAATGCAACACAAAAGTATATACATTTTGACAGATTAATTTATATGTTTTTATATTAAATCTAACTTAATCAATTAGAAACCCTTCAAATGCAGACATCAAACAATTTTAGCTAATGACAGCTTAGTACTGAAAGATATTCAAGTTATTCATATAAGATCATACATTATATCATAAATGTTTCATTGAATAGTTGAATTTGTGAGAACATATGCAGTTTTTAATGCTCTCTAAAACAGTCATAACGTGTTAATGTTTTGCAATGAGGCAAAAAAACACAGAGAGCATAAATTCATTTTAAATCAAATGATCAAATGCACTTGGAAGCACTTGTTCTTAAGAAATATATTGAAGGCAATACTGGGTGTGATTAAAATGCAAAGAAAGCATGTAGAGCTGCATTGTTATAGTATACTACCATGCATTTTAGAATGCACATAGCTTAATTAGATGATGTGTGTGTAATCCTCCATCAACTACTCATCTATAATATTTTATTTGGGATTTAAAAGAATAAAAATAACTTACTGTGTGTAGATGGATGAGAACCAGTAAGTGTCCTTTCCAAAGAAGCCAACGAAAGCAAGTTCTTCAGTTTTTGTGTCAGCTGATGAACTTTGGTGAAGGAGCTCTGGTCCAAACACATCCAGAGACCCTCACATTGGCCAAAACCTTGAGCAAGAGAGTGATATATTAACTCTAAACCCATTCAACTGCTTAATACTATTGGTTTACCTCTATGCAGTCAGAAACCCTGAATGTCTTGTTGGCCTCAGAAAAGAAATTAAGAAGTAGGGACATGAGTGTAACAAAAAATAATAGTCTTGAAATGGTCAGCAAATCAATTTGTGAGTGGGACAACATTTTATGAGAATACAACTGTCCTGGGATAAAGCTGTACAAGATTTTAGTAGTTTGCAGAAATGGAAAATTGAAAAGGCAGCATTGACAGAAGTGCCAGGGTTCTTAACTGGGAGTCATTTGTAAACTGCTACAGAAGGGGCACCCATAATCAGCCAGGAGAAAAGCTTCCCAATTTCAGCCACTTGGGAGTAATGCCTGGTTCTTCTATTTTCCTTAGCCAATCGATTTGAGTGAATTGGGAATTCCTTGGAAAATGTTTGGAATTTCCTCCAATTGATTGGAGAACAGAGAGAGGGGAATTGAACAAGACCCCAAAGTGGCTGATATTTGGACCAACTATGGGGTATTACTTAATTACTTAATTACTATAATTACTATAATTATACTTAATTATTATAACAAGATTCACAGCACAAGATCGCATATTTTTTAAGCTACAACTTTCATAGATTTGTTACTTTGCCTCAGAATGAAGCACACTGATTTTCCTTTTATTGTAGGCTTGTAGAAAGAAAATGATGCTTTCCCTGATGTGTGATTAGCTCTGGTTTGGTGGTCAACTGAGGTAGCCCAGTTTGTTTTTGAGGGAGTGGTTGCCAAATAGAAGAGATGGTAATAAAGCTCATCTGCCACAAGCAGATAGCCGTGATTCTTAGGCTTTTGCTTTGTTTCCTGTCAAGCCTTCTCATGTGCCTAACCTTCTACACATACTGACACAGGATAAACTGTGGTCCTGAGGCCCGAGGTCTGGTTCACAAAGCAACCAGTATACCAGTAACACCCCCAAACTGGTGGTAATGTTCATGTTCTTAAGTGCTACCAGTGCTATAGTATCATCAATGCAATATGTTTCAGGTGACTGTAGCTCTTTCACTAGTGCACATTGTTTAAGCACATTTTGGGGGAAAAATGAAAGGAGTTGAGACTTAAGTAATAGTCTGACATTTTGGAATCAGCTTGTTTTCAGGCTTGTTTTGCTTATGACAATTTTTCTTTTAAAGGAGGACACAAATGTCCTGGAGGTTTATGTTACATCAGTTCCATTTACCAAACTTCCGTTATTCAACTAAGCCAAAGTAAACACAGGTTTCCATTTCCATTAGGGCATCATTAAGTGTTTTGGCAGTTACAGACCAAACCGGAGGTCTAGCTCTAATACTCATGGTTCACTGTAGCTCTACACTGAAAACATTCTTATAGAACTTTTGGAGGTTCTACAGTTTGGTAGGAAACCTCTTTCTGTGCTTCAAGGAACCTTCAAGAAACACTTGTCCTTTTGTTGAAGGTTCCTTAAGGCACCATAAGAGGTTCCTCCACAGTTTCAAAATAAATAACATGCAAATGTAACTCAAGGATCTTGTATTTTTAACAGTGTATGTTGAGATATTGGTGTTGGTTCCAGTTATTTTTCATCTCATACTCACAGAAAGTTACCAACTCTTTCTTGGTCAGTTCTACTGAACACTGAAACCAACAGCTGAAACTGGCCAGGTTCTTCTCCACATTGCATTTATCTGTTGAAATAAATCAGTTAAAGAAGTAGATACAGTCACAATGTATTTAACTAAATGGTATTATGTGTAGTGGCCTAGGCCAATATATACAGGAAAAGTCCTAAAATGGCTTGCCTTCAGTGATGAGGCGACGGAGCCAGCAGATGATGTCCTTCACATTGTTGTCCGTTAAAGCTTTGTTCAGGGATTCAGTGTTCAGCATCATTTTACTGCTGCACAAGAACACCCTACTTCATATGACTCAACACCTGCAAAATAAAGGCACAGGAGTTCATATGAATGATATGTGATATTTTTTGACTAACTTCAAGACCAGATCCAGCTTTCAGTCTTCAGATTCTGCTTGGTGATTCACTCCGAACCATCTGCAGTAAAACAATTAACAGGGCTTACTTGGTTACAGAATGGTTATGGCATTATTCTGCTTGCTAATATTCAACCTACAAGTTAAAAAATGTAACCTGTAAGATTATAATATCCCATATTACCTATGGAAAGCTCATTCAAAGAAACACTGCCCTACTATAGCTCAGAGAACATCTGAGACTAGATTAATCTTCGGTCATCTCAGAGGTTTATCAGTAGTGTTATGACAACTGCTTAATATACATGTCCAGGACTCACCAGTAAGAGCACCTTCTATCCAGCGTCCCATGGGCCAAGAAGAGAAGCGTCTCCAGATCTGCTTACTGGTCCCTTGGGTTTTCCCCTGCCTCAATCCCCAAGGCTAGAATAATCCACTAATCTAGACCAGCTCTGCATCCCATTGGCTGTTTGAAGAGTGAGTGAATGAGGGTGGGTAGGTTATATGTGGTATTAATTAAAATACGTATATATGACAAAGGGGCTTAGTGCATTAAGAAGTACTTACGCTGATGACCAGATGTCACAAAAAGGCAGCACCAAGCTTCAATGTCAAAGCTAAAACACCATTTCAGCTCCTACTACAAAAGTACATACAAAGTATATATAGAAATATATCCAACCATTGAGTCTACAGTTGATTAGCTGCTCTCATTCATGTTGACATTTCATTCAGGACTGCTTTTTGAATGAGACATGATATAGGGCAACTCTTAAGAACAGAATTTTTGCAATCATTGACAAAAATATCTGCACCCAGAAGGAATCAAATGATTGCAATACATGACTAATGGAATGACTACGAATGGCAGCATGCCATTTTCAGTAACGAGTCCTGCTTTTGTCTTAGAAGAGACAACATGGTCAACACTAAGATTAGTGGTTGTCACGTGTCACACATCTGGATCCCTGGTGTCACAGGCCCTTTGTTATGTTAATGAGGTTCTACCTTGCCAGAATCTTTTCTGCTAATCCAATAAGACAATGCCAATCCTGCTGCCATCTCAAAAGCTTGTCTTCAATATATAGATACTATGCCATGGCCAGTTGCATTGCCAGATCTATCCCAGATTGAAAAGGTGTGGAATGAAATTGGATGCCAGCACTCCACCCCACTGCAAAATCAGCAGGACTGAGAATATTCAAGATGGATGGGATGCATTATCACAGGATAACATTAGGAACCTCTAGACATCTGGCATGTTGCCTTATACCCAATGCCATACTGAGAAACACTACTTCTGTATGAGTGGCTCAGTAAATATTGCCGATATCAGGCTAAATTGTATTGTTCTTAATAACTGTTAACTTCATTCCCAGTAGCAATCTGATACTTCCTTCTGGGTGCAAATATTTTTTGTGCCACATGCTCCCAATAGATTTCAGTGTCACCAACAGCCTATTGGTGATTTTATGCTGATGTCAGCAAAAGGATGGCTCTGAGAGTCTACATAAACCCTTACTGTGCTCACTAAAGGTGAGTGCAGTTTTTATATACGCCATAACTGCTCTTGTCTTGAGGATGCAGGCAGTGCACAGAGGAACTAGTGCCATTTCCCATGCTCTTCTATAACACTATTCTTATTCACGCTCTCTCTTTCTCGTATACACGTCCAAAACAGTCCATCAGTGAGATTTATGCAGGTGGCAGAAGGTACTCTTCCAAATCCAACTGATTAGAAAGGATTACAGGGGAGGTCAGGGCTGGGGCTATGACAGTGTCTTGAAACACACGCCACTTTTTGTCTGACCTTACAACACATTAGTAAAATAGGAAAACGTGCAAATTTTGGACACGGAAATAAGAGGGAAATAAGCTGAAATGGAAGCATTATGTTGCAAAGGATGAGGCAGATGTGTTTGGGTAAGTGTTAAACCATTTACTGCTACACCTAATTCTGAAGGATCATCCTCATTCACTGTGTCTGGCCAAGCACAGGGTTGTGGGAGTCTGTGAGGTGAGCTATGTTTTGTCTGCTTGTGGGCTTGTGGTAATTCTACGTTTTTGTACCAAATTTGGCTCTTTCTTTAATGAAACACTACCGAGCCACAAATGTTTATGGGAGATCTGATTTCTAGACAGCTGCAAAATAAAAAATAATAAATTACTATAAATATAGAGCAAAGGATATATAAGCCTAGACTAACTTCAGCACTCTCTTTTGTTTGTCTAGAAATATCAGCAACTTTCCAAGAATCTCTTGGGAACATAAGGGAAAACTAGACCAACATTTACTTGGAGATGTCCTTGGATCCAGCCATGCATTCCCAAAAGACCATATAATTTCTCTGGAATATGATGGATATGGAATCTGATCACACAATGTTTGCTTTTTTGGTACCTGCTATCCAAGCCACGAATACAGCTAGGATAAAAAAGGACAAACTGCTTTGATGGGAACTCCATTAGGCTGTTTTTATTCATTTCAGCCTTACTTTTCAGTCACAAGTGATTTGAACCCTTTTTGGCTACCTGGTTTGCATAGAGCGGGTTCTTCAATACAAGCAGTTCTATAACATTCCATAAAGTCGGCACCAGTTGAGGAATTTCTGCATTTGAAGGATGTACTGTATGTTGTGGGAACAGGTAACCAGGGACTTGCAACAGGTTTAGAGTCTCCATCTGTAAATTTTATCTCCTTCATCATACTAAAATCAGTTTGTCAAAAATGGCTGTTCTTCGAGTGAAGTTCACTAAAAGCCAAAGGGACAAGCTGGCCCAGGTGCTGTGGTTGCTGAACTGGGTCTCTGTGGTGACCGGGATTATCCTCTTCAGTCTGGGCCTGTTCCTAAAAGTAGAGATCAACAAGAGAAGGGAGCTAATGGCCGAGCGGGAAATTCACTCTGTGCCAAACATGCTTATTGCAGTGGGGCTGATAGCCTGCATAATCAACTTTATAGGAGGAAAGATCTGCTATGATTGCGTGGACACCAACAAGTTCTTGCGCTGGAAGCTGTTGATGCTGCCCTACATCATTTGTACGTTCTTCTTCACCCTGTGTGTTCTGGTCGGAGCTCTGATGTGCTACACCATGCATGGGGAACTGGAGGAGGCTCTAGAACTTGGACTTAGTGACTCCATGCGCTTCTATAAAGACACAGATACACCAGGTCGCTGTTTCCTGAAGCACACCGTGGACCTCCTGCAGATCCAGTTCCAGTGCTGTGGTAATAAAGGCCCCAGAGACTGGTTCCAGATCCAGTGGATAAGCAACCGCTACTTGGACATGTCCTCACGAGAAGTGCAGGAGTAAGTTGATGGTTTTTAAGGATTTAAAGGGTTGAAGTAGTAGTTTAACCAGTGGTACTTAATCTTGGGCCTACTTGTCCACTAGCCTGCATAGTTTAGAACAGTGGTCTCCAAACCTCCTCATGGAGAGCATGTGCCTCCAGGTTAAAACCTGAATCTAAGGTGCAATTTGGCAAATTAAGAATTTAAGGCCATAAATAGTTGTATCAGCTCTTGTATCAACATTTGACCAACCAAATTTATAGAAACAGAAGAAAACCACTTCAGCTCTGGGTTGCTCCAGACGGTCAGGAAAAATAACCATTATATTCTTCCAAACGATCCTGCCATTGGAAAACAACAGATTAAGTTTATTACTCCAACATCCTTTGGGATTTATTTCTAAACTCTGAGAACCAGTAAAGCAGAAATCTCAATGACAATACAGATGGCAGCAATGGATGGCATTTTACGACCCAGTTTTAAACTGAGAAAGAAATTGGAAAGTGGTCAAATTACAAATGGCTTTGAGGGAAAATAAAAGGAAATCTACAAAAGTAAAGCATTTTTAAGAATACAATGAGGGGACTTAAGTGACTTAACTTCAGGCTTCATTTACATCCACTGAAGTCACCTCCACTTCTAACACCTCATTTTTCTTTTTAGTCGCCTGCGCAGTAACGTTGAAGGAAGGTACCTGATGGATGGTGTTCCTTTCAGCTGCTGCAATGTCAACTCCCCTCGACCCTGCATTCAGTATCAACTCACTAACAATTCTGCCCACTTCAACTACGACTACAACACAGAGGAGCTCAATTTATGGAGGAGGGGGTGTCACCAGGCCTTGGTGGAGTACTACACCAGCATAATGCACTCAATTGGCTTTACGGTCCTTCTCATCTGGCTCTTTGAGGTTGGGACTTTTTTTTTTTTTTGCCACAGATGTTATTTGGTAGCCACACACTGGTTTGATTTACTGGTGACATTTGATAATCCAATTAATCCCAGTTACTGTCTGAAGTTTTGTAAGAGCCCAGTCATCAGTAGTCCTTTTCTGTGTCAGGAAAATCCTATGGTGGTTCCTGCAGACTGTGAAGGTGTGAATACCTCATACTAAAAGAATCCACACATACAGCTTTTCTAGTCCCTGTAGAGAAGTACTGCTAAAGAATAGTGAGGTATAAAGCCCTCAGCATTGAGCCGTGGGGCATTGGAGCAGTCCTCTGGAATTATGGTGCCAATACATTTGGGAGGAGTTGGAGATGAGGTGGGGTGGTGATCACCCAACATCCTGTCCTCATTAACACTTTTGCCACTGAATGCCATTAAATCCACACAGGAATGCTCCAAATTCAAGTAGAAAGCCTTCCCTTGACAATAGAGACAATACCCTTTCAATACCCTTGATTTCATTTCCCATATATTATTATACCTATGCCAGCCTCAGGGTTTATCCTATGTTCATCTTACTCTCTCTGTCCACTGACAGCTCTCTGTGCTTACTGGTGTCCGCTACCTGCAAACCTCCATGGAGAACGTCCTGAGGCAAGGAGATCCAGAGTCAGAATCAGACGGATGGCTGCTAGAGAACAGCTTTGTAGAGACGGCACGCTCCAACTTCAACATCATCAAAAACCTGGGGAAGTGCAATCAAATTGACACAGCAGTAAACGGGGATCCCAACATTGACAGACCATGCACGGCACACTATGGCCCAGACAATGTGCCTCCCAAGCAAATGCCTGTGGCCAGTTAACCAGTTGGCCAGTTGGTTCTAGTTTTTGTAGGCCAAAAACAGCATCAGGCCCCTTTAGGTTACTCCAACAATCCCATAAATGGGGGCACTTTTAGACTGCTCACGAATGGGACAGTGGAAAATAACAGGCCTTATGCAATCTTCACGATCCTGGGAAAACATGTTTAACCTTGTTAGAGCAGAGATGATCTACTCTAAAACAAGTCTGAATAATGCCGAGAAGATGTATGCATTGTATACATTGCTGTGCAAAAGTCTTCCTAGCCTATCTGTGCTGTTTGGGTCTAGTCTGCAGATTTGTCCTTCAGTCAGTCAACAGTTGAGTGAGGGGTGCAGACTCCAATTTTTGCTCCCTAAATTTTTCAACCCAAAGCATGATCTAACAGTCTATACTGGTGAATGGCTCATTCTGAACGGGTCCCAAGAATAGTGAATGAGAAAGGAGCACAAAAATGAAACAAAGGACACAGATAAAGAATGAGTCCACACTTAATTTGACATTCCACCTTAAAAGATGCAGCAGCATCACTGCTGGTGGAATGGAAATTCATAAAGAAAGCATACATCTACCTCATATGAAGGGTAGCCTCCAATACATACCACTTAATTCCCACCCAAGATGTGTCTTACATAAGACAGCACAAATGGCAGCACAAACACTGACCACAGCAAGCTGCTGTACTTTCACACAACTGAGTGCTCCATATCAGTGGTTGTTTATCCTGCTCCTGGAGTTCTAATTCTAGCACAACAGATCCAACTAATCAAATAACTGACAAACCCTTGCGGAGATTAAATTTGTGTGTTCTGGCAGGAAAACTAAAACAAGCATGGCAGTGGTACTCCAGGACCAGGATTAAGAGCCCTGTTCTATAACGCCAAGCACATTTTGGGGATGTTTGGGTCGGTTCGGCAGCAGGTTGAATTTGTTTTTAGTGTGCAATGGATATTTTTCACTCACCGCCATAAGCAAAAATCTTTTTATATTTTAGTCTTTCAATCCAATTCTGTGGAAGTGTGGACTGAAGTGGGCAGGATCTGAGGACAGTAGTATTACCCTAAACTGACAGGACTAGAGCTATTATTAAGGCATTGGGGTGCATAGCCAAAAACTGGAGATAAAGGGATTCAAGCAACTGACATTTGTGTTCAGTCAGCTTATATAAACTATTTATATGAGCAGCAAGCATGTCATTTTAAATTGAGTGTTCCGTAGCCTTCTCCAAACATCTTGTAGCATCCAGTTACCATCCATTACAGAATTGAGCTGCAGGTGGAACTGCACAAATCTATACTGAGACTGGTGTGCAAAGAGATGTCAAGAACCAAACCTGTTCTTATAACCAGTAGAACTGTACTAATTTCACTTTTTACTGTATTTGTAATTATTCTAATGTTATATCGTGTTTTACAGCTTAAAAAAAACTTGCTATGGAGATTTAAGCATGTTTCATAACTGTGAAAGACTTTTGCATAGTAGTGTAATTTCACTGAATCTAATCGAACACTGAACAGTAAGTAAAATGCAACATATTGAGGCTTTGATTCACATTCTGTCTTACATTCTGACGGATCACACCTTAAGTTTACTGTGAGTGATCGTGAGAATGCTTCTTTATGTACAATTAATTGTTCTACACTTACATTTATGGCATTTAGCAATGCCCTTATCCAGAGTGACTTACAAAAGTGTTTTGCTGTTCCGTCAAAAAACATTCTTAGCTAGTTGACAAGGCTAGAATCTAGAGATTCCTCACATTTAGATCCTGTTCAAAACAAAGCTGAATTCTACTTGATAGAAAAAGTTTAAAGTGTTCATTTATGACTTAATTAGAAAACAGTGTTCTTCTTTAAGCTTGTGCCTACTCCTCAATGGTGCGCTGGTGAGAAACATCTAACCATTTGCCTCTACGACCCTGTCCACATATCTGCTTTTTTTTTCCTTGTTTGATTCTTCTGTTGAAGAAAGAAAGAAGTGTTATATCCAAAATACAACCCTCAAACTCTTAAAATTGAGGAAACAAAAATCTTTTTACATGGCCATGTGGACACAGCTGTTCCCAGGGTCTCAAAAAACATACTGGTGAAACCCTGTGTGGACCAAACTTAGTTTCTACATTTGATAAAATATCCAAATACATGTCAATGGGGCCTAAATCTCTTCAATATGGAAGACCAAAACAGTGCAGAAGATTTTTTTTGTTTATATGAACATGTAAATAAAGCTTCTTTGTATAGTTTCCACATGCTCTCATTGGCTGAGACTAAATTGTAAATTGTGAAGTCAGAAACACAAGTGGAGGAACAGGCTAAAACTTATCATGACACTGACAGTTTCAATTAGTGCAATTCAGAAATGTATCTTTGCTGGTAGGTGAAAACAACTTTACAGAAGAATGGAAAGGCACCTTAACTTTCAATGGAAGTCAATCAAAAAATATTTTGTTGCAAACTATTTTGGAACATTCATCATGAATTTGGCACAATGTAAACAGCAAATTGTGTTTTCAAGAAGCCCAAATATGGTTCATATATATGTAAAACAAAAATCCAACTATTGATAAACAACTTGCGCGGCAAAACAGCTGACCTGAAATAACAGACATACTCATATATAGGGGATCTCTGTATAATATATTCATATATTGGTATAATATATTCACACTGATACAGTTTTTCCACACAGTAGAGAGAAGAGGTGACAAATCCATGTCTGAGGAGGACAAAATAGGCTTGCATTTAAACAATTGTTTTATACATTTAAGTGCAAAAAGAACAGAAAGCATTTTCCACAAAAAAAAAACAATAAACAAGTGCGTACACGAGTAAGACAGTATAACTCTGCCTCACTTTAATACTCAAAAACAATTCATGAAGATCTCATTACCTACTCATGGAAACACTTCAAGCTGAGAGAAGGAAAATAAAAGCTACGTGTGATGTCACTTCCTTGTTTTACAATGATATGCTTGCAAAGGCCAAGTGATCCTTAAAAAAAAAGAAAAAAAAGAAAAGAAACTAAAAAAAAATTAAATGAACAGAACCAACACCCAACATCCTACTCTCCTACATAACCTGGATCACTCTCTTCAGTTTAGTGACTTATTACTGAACAGAGAAAATCTGACTGTGTTAAAGAACTGAAAGGAGATGTGACAAAGAGGGTGGTCTTTCATTAAGTCCATCAGCTCTCTTCCTGCAGGCCCACTCTGCCCAAACTCAAACTCAGAGCATCTGCCACTCAAAGGGAAACATGACGTTAAGCACCTCTAAGCTGCGGGCTATCTCTTCGAGGATGCAGTGCTGCTGCCACAACTGGTTCAGCTTCCTGTAGCGCTCTGGACACAAGTGCAGGGGGTTCCCACGTCTGTCAAAACAGGAAAACACCGTATTGATTAATTTTACAGTTATTACTACAGTATGTACAATTATAACACTACAATTATGTTTATGTTATAAAACGTGTAACTTCAGAGAAAGGTACAATTCTAAAATATAAACAATGTATGTAGACACACTAATTCAAAGCACGCGCACACAGATACACACACACACACTTGATTGGTGAAGTGCTGCACTGCTACTGGTTGTCCTTCTGTAAGGTTCTCGTCTGTACACAGCGCAAAGTTGGCGCTCTGTCAGAGTGACCATTAGTTCTTGGTCACCTCCCTGACTAAGGCCTTCCTAGCATGATCACTCAGTTTGGTCGGGCGACCAGCTCTATGAAAAGTTCTGGTGGTTCCAAACTACTTCCATTTACAGATGATGGAGGTCACTGTGTTCATTGGGACCTTCATAGGAGAAGAATGTTTTGGTACCCTTCCCCAGATCTGTGTCTCACTACAATCCTGTCTCAGAGGTCTACACACAATTCCTTAGACCTCATGCTTTGGTTTGTGCTCCGACATGCATGTATGCATTATGTATAGAATTCTGATGGAATAAATTTAATTAATCCATAAGGCTGTAAAATGTGAAGTGCTGTGAATACTTTCCAGATGCACTTTATATGTTTGTTTATATATACACATTTGTTTATATTTTTAATCCCGCAACCCCTCCCCCACCCCCACCACACACACACACATACAATACCTAAGTGCAATACCTCTCCTACTGGACTTTTCATATACTCTCTATATTATATATTCTCTATTATTATTTTCTTCTCTGTTTGTACTGTAATACTGCTGCTGGGATCTTAATTTCCCAAAGGGATCTATGTATGCATATATGTATGTACAGATGGATGTCGATAAATCAATCAATTAAAATATCCATACAGTAAGTTAAAAGATGTGTTTGTCAGAAATGTATTTCTATTTTCATCAGTCTGACTTACCCTAGTTTAGGGTCTGTCTCACCATAATCATCAAGGTAAGGAGCTGGGTACGTACATCCCCGTGTCCTACTGGCCATCAAAACAATCTCACATTCTCTCACCCTGTTCAGTAAGACATAACAGGTGTGATTAGTAATCATTTTCTTCTTATCCACACAAACTGTACATATCTACTCAAATAAATACATGGTAGCATTTGATTTACTTAAAAAAAAGCTCAACAATTCCATGCGTACAGAGTTTCATTCTCGCCCTGAACAGAGACTACTTAATGCCGTGTTCTCATTTATGTTCACCATTTCATCTTTGGTAATGAGTACATACCCTCATACCCACACACAAAGGCCAACTGGGTTCTTTGCTGTTTGCATGTATATTCAAAGTTATTACTATATGCTCTTACCTGAGGAACATGCCCACTCCAGCCCCACAGGAGGCAGCATGGGCTGTGCATGCGCCCACCTCTTCTCCATCCAGCTGAACCTGACAGCAGGGACTCTGAGAGCAAAGCATAGTTCCACAGAACAGGCACAGTGTTGGGTGCTTCCGTTCATCTTCCGAAGACCTTGGGCATCTGGAAAGAACAAAAGAGGTCAACTGTACTTAATCTATACATTTCAATGAAACGGTGGTAATGTGGCTCCTGGGGCTGATGACATGAGAAATCAGCTGCACTTACTTAAAGTGACTGGCCTGGTTCAGTAGTATGCTGTAGTCTTCAGGAAGATTGATCAGCCTGTTTCTGTTCAGTGGATACCTGTCACAGTTTGTTACGAAAGTTAAAATACATTTTCAACAAGCAGAAATAAGTATCGGTTAGAAGTAAGAGTGCACTAACCTGACGATGCTCATTTCTCCCTTCAGAGCTTTTGATATGGCTCCATTTTCACACCACCTGTATTACAGACACAGAACAATAAAAGGGGGCTATGCTGCTGATTGTGAGCAGATGTCAAGATTATACATATATTTATACATCCGTAACATCTCTGTGACAATAAATTGTACTGAATAGCAGTCTTTTACCTCTGCATTAGAGGGTTTACAGTGTCCATGTGGTCCTGGAAGAGCTGGAACAGGTTGCAGGGCAAAGCAAGATAACTACACAGAAAGGGCAGCTGACTCTCTGATGACTCTGAGAAAAGGAAAACATGTTGGATAGCTTTAAAAATCACAGTATCGTTTAAAAAGAACACTACAAACAGGTTTCACCCGGTGTTAGTGAACGTGTGTGGGTTAGGTAGATCATTAACCTGTAGTACTGGAGAGCTCCTCTGGAGGGGGTATTCCTGTAAGGCAATTAAAGAAAAGTGCAGCACAGCGAAGAAAGGATAGCACACCTCTCCTTACTCTGTGTGCAATCACGGAACCAGGTACACCAGGCCTGAGACTGAGAGAAAGAGAATTTAAAAAAATGAAAAACACAAACAAAACTCAACAACAGACAAGTGGAAAAAACCTTTGTTCAAATGGTAAAAATAGCATATATAAATACTCCTGACCCATTCATTCAGTTTTTTGGTCTAAATTTCAAAGCAGCATCCATGTTTAGCACAGAATATGAAGAGGCTGAACGGAAAAACAACTGGTTGCCACGTAATGAACAGATTTGCATATTTTATCCTACGTGCTGGATTTCAGTCCAGATAAATATTTAAATACTAAGCGTGAACATATGTGGTTAAAATAAGGATACAGTCCAGATACTAGTCACATGAAGTGAGCATATGTAAATGGGGTTTTTAAGATCTCAACATTGTAAAAAAAAAATACATACTTTCTACAGCACCCATACAGACAGAAAATCACAGTACATTTTATTCAAAGACATTGAGATTCCACAATAATTTTCAGTGTGTTTGATTTCCTTATCACGTTTGTCATTCTCTAGTCAATCATCAGTGGTCAATCAGGGCACGAATTCAGATTAGTTTCATATACACAATGACTCTTTTGAATGACTCTTCACGCACTGTAGCATTTCGCTAATTTGTCCAAAAATGCAGATTCTATGCAGATGCAGATTCTCCATTATGTAGCTGGAATGTTAGTTACTATTTCATAGGAGTCATCTGCCTGATTTTTTATTAACCATATATTTTACGATTTTCAAAGTACTTTATGGCAGTGTAGTGAACAGAGCTTTAGCAAAGCAAGAGGAAACTGAAGGATGAGACACACAACATTTAATAGTTTTAATAGATATTTTAAATATTTCAGGCAGGCAAGGTCTCAATCGTTTTAAATCTACTTTAAGACATTTCAATGTATCTGTGGGAACCTTGATGACAATGAAACATATCCTCACCCTTCTGTGTGCTGCAATATAGTAGAGTAAAGTGCTGCTGCTGCTCTGGCTTCTTCCTCTTCTCCCCCTCCTATTACTGCACTGGAATCTGATCAAACACACACACACTCATTACTGGTGCCATTACAAATAATGTATACACCAAGATCATTTGTCTATTTTCCACATATCAGAGTGGAAGAGTGTGTGTGTGTGTGTGTGTGTGTGTGTACCTTGCAATGAAAGTAGGACCTGCACTATATGGGCCATGGTGACTAACTGCACTAGATGATATTGATTGTAAGCTGTACTGATTGCTGAAGGCTGCAAGTCAACATTCTCCTCTTGATACATTGCAGGTATAGACAGAACAAGCCCCACCTGTGGAAGACAGCACCTTTTGTAAGAAATTCCTCCAATACAGAACAGCAATATGCTTACATTAGTAATTTATAAAGGTTTTTGTTTTCAGATAAAGGAATTACATATTAAGCTACCAGACTGTTAACACACTCTTACCAAAAGATGAAAGAAATCTATTTCTAATATTGAAGGTGTGCCTTCTGCATTAGGGAGAGGTAGCAAGGCTAGGCAGGGAGACAAAAAGCAAAACCCATAAGTATTTCAAACAAACAAAGGTACAATTTCCTTTCTGTCACATCTGTGTATTGAAATACAGACATACCTGATAGCATGTCTATAAAATGCTTCTGTATGACAGTCTGTGAGCTCTTCAGTCTCTGGACTGCTGAGAACTGTACCACTGCTTTCAGACCTGCCCGCTGAAACACACCATTTCAGAAGCTGCCCTTAAAGCACATAAATTAAAAATACATAGGAATGAAAGTGACTAATCACACACTCTGGAACTAACCTGCCTGTTCTGCAGGGAACCAAACAGAGCTTTTCCCTCCTCTTGCAACATGTTGTCTGTAGAGAAGAGCAAAGAAACCAAAAGTGTACAATGACTGGTGTAAAGAAGGTGAAAGATCAATGAAATAAGAGAGTAAATGGGGAAAGCCTCTCACCAACAGACTGGATGGTGTAGGCACAAGTGTTCCAGGTCATGACAGGCACATGAGGGCACAGATCGTTGGGTGCAGTCTGCAGACCCACTCTGTGCACTGTAGTGGCACACACTACCAGCATATCTGTAATACTGCTGGAGTACTTAGGCCTGACCAAGACAGAGCAGTGCTTGGATTTAGTTTTAACAGTTTGTGTGACAGTTAAAAACAAATGTCTGCTATTAAAACGCAACTCAGCAAAAGATAAATCCTGGATTTATAATTATTCATAATGGAAACTGTTCGTATGGGGAAAAATACAGGTGTAAACATTAAAAAAAGTGTGTGACTCACGGTGGCTGAACTCCAAAGCTGAGAATTGACCTGAAGTCAGTCTGACCATCCTCAAAGAACCCAGTTTCCTCTTTTCCCATGTCAATGCTACTGTCTGCACACATACAGCAAGTCACTCAAATTAAGAAACACTGGGCAGATTTATTAACATGATTTAGCATTTACCCAAGATACAGTCCTTCTGATGAACACATTCAGCTACTTTAAGCTGCAACCACTGCTGACACAGATGTGCAAATGCACTCACACAGCTTGCCTAGTCCCTGTAGAAAAGTACTACCAATACAAATCTAGAAGTGGGACTGTGTCCTTGGGAATGATGGTGCTCCATTCAATACTTCTGAGGTCAACTGAGGAGTTGGAGGTGAGGTCTGGTGGTGATCATACAACATCCTGCTGATCTCATTAATCCACACAGCAATACAAATCTAGTGGAAAGCCTTCCCTGGACAGTAGAGACGGTAGAGAGAGTTACTCCAACAAAAGCATGATAAACTCATTTTCATGCCCTTAATTTAAAAAGAAGTAATGAATGAGTAAGTGCCCCAATACATTTGTCCATATACTGTATGTTGCTAACAAACACTGGTCATATTTTTACTGCACTCAATAAACAAATAAAAAAATAAACAGCTCAGTTGGCTCGTAAACTCAATGTCTTGACCTCAAATGGTATCTATGCAGAAAAGCTTTTGGAAGATCTGAACAAATAAATCTGAAGCCAAGACATTTTCAAGTGTGAATTTATGGAGAGAAAACAGAAAATGAGAGTCCCATTAAACAATTAGCCCTCAAAAGAATATTTTACCATTTACTTGGTATGTGGCAGTACCAGTCTTTTCTGTATTTAAATGTGCTTGTAGCAATTCATAAGAACACCACCACCTAAACTAGACTTAAAGCAAACATCCAGAGAAAGAGCAGATGTGGACTTAAATGGCCTTTATGTTGACTAATCAGTACATTTAAAACTCATTTCATCACAATACAGAATTCAATACTGAGCATTCTACAACAGCTACCAACGAAGCTCTGTCAAATACATTAAAAACTAATATACACTAATCGGATCAGTCAGATACAATGTTGCTGCTGTCAAGATATTTTTTGTTTTACAATTTAAGATTTTAAGAAGTGTCCTTCATTCCTGGACAAGAAGTAGCACAGTTTTCACTAGAATTAGAAAATGACCAGTACCAATTAAATTATCTGCTCACACTGCTCCTAAAATCTAAAAACAAATAGGAATTTAAACTAATCAAACTCACCAGCACCTTGAGCTGTTTTGAGTCCTTTGATCCGAGCTAGCACTATCTGTATCCAACGAGGAAGAGTGAGGACCTGGCCAACCAAATCAGCACTCTCACTGATGGGAGAGAAAGAGTGAAAAAGTAGTGCAAAAGTTTCAAAATGACTACTGAAATATAGTGTGCCAAGATTGGTACTCATTCATACTAGTTGAGTTTGCTGGGCTCCAAGGGTATAAGGGGAACCACAGTGTTGCAGAGAGACTTGCAGAGAGGGCACATATACTCTCCATTCTCCAAGTCTATAATCATCTCAGCATGCAGCCTGTTACGAGTAGTGTTCTGCACTGCCTCAAAATACCTGCAGAGATAATACAAAATCCAGTGGTGATGATAGTATACCAAGGAAATGAATACGACCCATACAGCTAGTTTGTTTATTCACTAGGTGACCTTTTCAACACAGACTCACTTCTGCCAGCAGGTGGCATGCATAACATGTCCGCAGCTCCCAGTATGTGTGCCCACAGCTAGATTAGGAGGCATGAAGAGAGGGTAGCAACTTTCTGTCCAACACAAACACAAGCACAGTGTTAATACATTTGAGCATCTGACGCAAAAGTGTACAGACAGACATATTAGACGCATTACCCTTTGTGGACAGGCTTTTGCCTCTGCATTGGGTGAGGACTGTAGATCTCTGTACACAAGCTGTGAGGACCATGGCTGGAGCCTGAGCCTGTACCTCCTGCTCCTCTTGACACAGGATACAGGTAAGAGCTTCCCAGTCTCCAGGACACATTCCCTGCTGAGGCCCCACCGCCACACGCCTTTCCTCCAGCTCCATTGCACTACTGAACACAGTTGAGAGATGTAAAGTTAAACATCAAACAGTAGGGATGATAAGGGTGTATCTGAAATGTAGAGATTTAAACACATCAATAATACACAGCTTCTAGGGGTCAACTGATTTATCAGTTGGTCAATGTTAAATCCCCAAAAAAGTCCTCCCCTATTCTACTTCTTAAACACACTTTTTCTCACCTCTCCACAGAAGCTGATGGCTCTCCCTGGCTTCCGCTCTCAGGCACATTGTCGTACAGCATCTTGTGGGTCTCAATGAAGTTCTTCTGCATGGCAGACATCTGAGCCATGATCTTCTGTCTGTGAAGCTTAGCAGCCTCAGCCTTCCTCTTTCTGTCCTGAATGCTCTGCACAAACAAAGATATCTTCACCAAACCTAACCATCACTCTGTCAAGTCTGACATGTGGATCCATTCTAATCAAATGGATCACTTGCAAATACTCACAAGGTTAATCAAGTAAATTGCTTAGTTCATTGTAATGAGTGCATTTGCTGAAATCCTATTACCTCCTCAGGCTTAGTCTGATCCATGGCACACACAGCAGAAGGGCTAGATTTCTCACGAAGGCACTTCACAATCTCAAACATCTGTAAAGGGAAATATACATTTTATAAATGACAGAGGTTTAAATGTTTAAATATGATAAATATGATGTCTAGAATGAAGTAGTTCAGAAACCTGGAGCAACCAAGTAATCACATCTTTCTGAGCTTCAAGTGAAGGCAGTGTCATCATTTTTGAAAGGAAATGGAACAATGACTTGCTGTGATCAGAGCCAATTGCTATAAAGAAAACAAAAACACAAGGTGATGGGTGAGTGCATGTGGGGGGCATGAAAGAACATGCAATTAAATATTAAACCCTTTTCTATCTTCCATTTTAAAAATAGGTGGAAGACAAGGAGACGTACTTCGAGCCTTGTGACTGAAGTCAAATGTCACTTCATCAACATTGCTAGCCTCCAACTGAGTTTTCTCCTCGAGCAAGGCCTGGCCTACAAGATGCAAGGCCTGGAGTGCGCACACACACACACACACACACACACACACACACACACACACACACACACACACACACACACACACACACACACACACACACACACACTTCAAGTCTACTCATGCAAGTTTAAAGACTTACATCACTGGAAACAGCAAAACAGATGTGAATCAGTTAGCAAAAACACCTCAAGAGCATCCTCGCATTCATACACTATGTCCAAAAGTTTGTAGACACCTGCTTATTCAATATTTCTTCTCAACTATGTGCTCCCTCTTTGCAGCAGAGCTCCTATTAAAATGCTGGACCATTGCTGAGCAGATTTAACTGCATTCAGCCAGGAGCCAGTCAGTTCTGGATGATGGATGATCAGTTCTGGATTGCAAACACCACTCCAATTCATCCCAAACGATTTTGCTAAATCCAGAGAACATAGTGTCACTGGTCCACAGCCCAATGCTGAGGTGCCCTGGGCATGGCGACAAGGTGTGCGAGCACAACTGAACCCCTCATTTAGCAATGGATCTACGTAGCTGACTTCAGTAATTAGAACAGGTAATGGGAAACTTTTAGACATATAGTGTATTCCTGCTTGAAAAATGAGAAGTAATCAAAAAGCAACAAGAGCAGCAGAAGTGTCAGCATACCCTTTGGATCATGGCTTCGCTCCACAGACTGGAGCGCTCCTCCACTGCCCTCTGCAGAACTCTCCTCAGTACGTGAATGAACACATCACAGCACAGCAAACTAACTATGCTGGAGAAGGCAGGGCAGAAAGGAGGTGGTACTGGGGGCCTGAGAACTGCAAATAAGTGGAAGAAAACATGAATTCAGTTCTTGGAATTCTTCAAGTATAGAAGCAATATGTTGTGTACAAAAAAACCCAGTCTACTTTCTGGGACATATAAAGATTGATCCTAGACTAATGATTGTATACTTCCCTATAGTACAGTATAACACGCACAGGCAACTAAGCCAATCCATCACATGAGGGAACAATTACATGCCTTTGTCGCTCCCTTCTTGGGCCCTTCTCTTCTTCTGTGCATCTTCAGCCTGAGGTAAAAATCTACAGTTATACTAGTAGAGTAAAAATTAACACAGCGGATTAAAAGCTGCACATTGTACACCATACCTTGCTATGTTGTGATTTGGTGTAGTGGTAAAAGAAGGGATTGAACTCCTTAAGACAGTCCTTCTTCAGTTCATATAAACCATGACCAGAGACTCCTGGTTTCCTGAACAAGGTTAAATACATAAATGAATCCACACGAAGATGCATTTATTCAACTGTCTTTTGAATTCTGTTTTTTGTTCAAATTTATGAGATCGACTTACTTGAATGTGGCGACTTTGGAGATAACAGATTCAAGCCCAGTTTCATGACTTTCCTACAATAAGATAATTCTTATTACATCATTTCATCTATTATGTCAAAGATATTATAGATGGTGCAATTTCATACATTTTCAGATAGGCCTTTGACCAAGCTGCTATGCGCCATGGGTTCTATGCACAGCAGATGAATCACTTCCCTCATAGTCACATCCTCTTTAGTCACATTACTGATTCCAGGGACATAGCGTTCACCTAGAAAAACAGAAAAGAGAAAATGAAAATGAGTTAAGCTCCTTATGAAGCCATTAAATCAACAAACAAGAGGCTGAGTAATGCCACCATCTGTGCAGTTGGATGAGATAAAATTGAAAAGAACAATGCAACAAAACCTGTTTGCTTACTACCAAGTGAGTCATCAATGGGAACTTCTGACCACAAGCAAAATTAATGCAAAACAGTACAGCAACATATCCAAACTAAGAGAACGCATAAAAGGTAATACGAAGACTTGCCTATGATGATAATGAACAGGTAAAGCATCTCTTCGGTCAATCTGTTCCACTGTTTCAAGTGTTCCTGCATTGAAAGGAACATTTATATTATCTTTCCAAGCTTAAAAACTTGGTCTGGAGTGTTTGAACAATTCCATGCAACATCTTATATCTACTGATCTTTGGGGGACCCCAAACAACAAGTATATTATTAAACTTAGGTGGTTCATTCATACTTTGCCACAAGTTTATAAAATGAAGCAGCTCACTGAATACCAGCATGCTACTTTAATATGATGCCATGTTTCCAACTCTTATGTTTCTTTTCCCTCCTATAGAAATTCCATGATCAGCTGTGAGTGTTATTATTGACAAGTGGAAGCATTTAGGAACTACAGCAAAAGGGGTGAATTATCCATCCATCCATCATCTGCCACTTAACTGTGGTCTGGGTCATAGCAGCCTAAGCAAAGAGGTTCAGACCTCCTTCTCCCCAGTCACCCCTTCCAGCTGTTCTGGGAGGAAACCAAGGCTTTCCCAGGCCAGCTAAGTGATATAATCTCTCCAGTGTGTTCTGGGTCTTCCCCAGGGCCTACTTCCCACTCAGATATGCCCAGAACACCTAATAAGGGACGTGTCCAGGAGGCATCTAAACCAGATGCCAGAGCCACCTGAGCCGAGTCCTCTCAACATGGAGCAGGATGACTGAACTTGTCACCCCATCTCTAAACAAGAGTCTATGGATTTGTAATGGTAATATACATACACAGTATGGACAAAGGTTAATGTTTTCCAGTTAAAAGCTGCCTTTACAAATGCCACTTGCAAATTCTAGGGACATTTTAGTAAAAATAATAAAGAAGCTTTTATGGTGATGAAAGCCCTGCACACATACCTGATCTTTACTAGAGTAGTTTCCATTGAACACCTCAAAGAGCTCAAATCTTAGTAATATAAGCATGATGAAATGGTTTGGGTCCATTTTGGAAGCAGCAATCTGTTGTTGAAGAAAAAATAACATGTCAGTCTCATTGGATGAAAAATATTTACACATGGTCACTGTCAAGCAAAAACAAACAAAAAAAAAACAACTTGTATCTCCATTTTTGCAACTTTGAAACAGCAGTTGTTTTGCTTTCATGATGAATGGATCAATAGAAACGCTCCAAAATCATACATCACAAACAGACCATGTCAATATAAGAGGTGAAATAAAAGCTGAAAACCAAAATGATGGTCTCATATTTGAGTCCTAATGTTTTTTGCTGATATGTAAAATAATCCAATCTATGCCTCAAAAACTACGACCCAAATGTGGGTTTTGTGATCCATAACACCACTACAAGTCACCATTTTGATGATACAGGTTTTTTTTGTGTGACAATGACAATATACCCAAACATTTTATTATACATTGCACTGTGGTGAGAGAAAATATGAGTTGAGAAACAACCTGAAGCATGATGATATCCTTGTCAAACATTTCATCTCTGCATTTCACATCCTGATAGTAGTACACCTAAACCAAAAGCAAAGGTCAATTATAGTTCAGCATACTGAACAACAATAAATAAAATACATTTGAATTCACCATCACTATTGTGGTATTTACATATATTTCCTGAATTTCCATTTAAAATTATTCCTGATAACAATGACTTCTGTGTTGACATAACTCTTCACACAATTACACAGCACAGACCAAACGTTTGCTTTTGTATTTGTCACTGGCTTGTACCCACACCATTAAACAATCCAAGGCTTGCAATCAAGTGTTTTTTGGATCTAGAAACAAACTACAGTCTGCGCCACACCTTAATTACCCTACTCAAGTAACAATTGACAAGCACTGTAAATATTCACAACTAATATGCATCATCTCACCTGGCTGACAAGGGAAAGGCCATTTCGACGCCACATCTCTGCAGACACCTGAGCGACCAGTACCAAACAGCGCAGAGGATGCTCTGCAAATGTAGAAAAGTCCAGATGCTCCTGAAACAAAAACAGAGATTTACACTCTGATCCCAAAGTACCATCCAACACAGCAGAGCAACACAAAAGTCATCTTTAACCCTGTGATTGTATTCCAATTTACAAGTTCTTTCATTTCTTTAATCAGAGTATCTTGAGCTTCCATAGCTTTGTCTACACAGAGAATCTGAACATACAAAATCAAATCATTTTGGCATTAAGGTGTTTTATTTAACTTTTGTACACGCTTGATGTTTCTGGCCAAAAATGACTGAACTTTAGACACAAATTTGTGATATTATAATAAGCGTATACTGGACTTATTGGGTTCAGGTACATGAACCGACATCAGATGGACGGTGTTCCACCCACACAGCCTCACATGTAAGTACAGCACATTTGTGATATGAATGGGGGTGAAGCCAGGATGGAAGCAGGGAGACTTGAAGAGACTATATTTACTATACACATTCTGCAATTTACAAAATATTGTCATTTCTGGGATTAGTGCAGATACTAATATGGTAATGGAGTGAAAGAAATGGAAAGGTTTTTGCACTAATCTTGTGTGCAGATCATGCAAATACACTTAAACCAACCACGTGGTACCAAATGACACTTTAGCAAATCACCTAAGGTTAGGTGCAACACAACAACTGCCTAGCAACCACTAAGTAACTTCCTAGCAACCACCACAGTCTGAAAGTTAGAACCACTTAAGCAGCACATTCAGTATGCTTTTCCTTCTGGAAATGTACTGTTCCAGTTTTGACTCTTGTTCTTTACCATATTAAAAAATATCAATGCCATTTAAAGTTTAAGTGTAATTTTGTTTACTAATAAAATCAAACTGATCGGTTTTGACTGGCAAAAAATATTTTGTACCACTACAAGATTTTTGGAAAGATTTTCAAACATATATTCTTAATCTTTAACATAAATTAGTCTATGACAATGATTTGAGCACCTGTTTTCAAAAAAGCTCTTTTTTATTTAAGTATTAGTTTTATGAGTTTTGACATGAGGTTGACAAGGCCTACAAGCCCTAAAGAAAAGTTTTAAACTTGTAATGTTCACAAGAACTTAAGTTGATTAAAGATCCACCACAACATCAGATGATATGATAATTATATTATTTTGTTTTTTCTATCATACACGGTGGGTCAGTAATCACAACAGGAGGGTTATCAAGGTGAAAAGACACGTTATCAATTACAAGATAATAACTCACAGGATCCACAAAGTCAGAGAGGTATATGACAGCACCTGTCTGACACAAGAGCACGTAAAGACCTAAAACCAGAGAAAGTGACATTAATTGAGTTAACGGACAATCCAGCACAGTTTGCAATATTTACAATGACAGCTAAAACACACAAGGAAAGATTGTTGTTTTATGAAAAACAATAATCATAAAGGTACAAAGTCTCACCAGCCAGCAGTCTGGAGATTGGCAAGTGAATGGAAACTGGCTCCTGGGAGACTCTGTATGGACGTGAGTGGAGGATATGTTTGCACATGTAGCTGTCTGTGGGCTCCCTGTTAAAGGGCTGGTTTTGGCAGCGGAGTAGTGACTTATGACACTCCTGGAAGGCTAGTAGCAAAACTCTTTCCTGTAAAAGAGGAGTGATTACACATAGTGTAATTTATAAACCAGCGACCAAATACTGTATGATTTTATGAAACTTGGGAGATCTGTACAGGTGAAAAATTACTAAAATGGCTTTGTATCCTACGCACATCAAGTGAGTATGCTTTTAAATAACTCACATCAGAGGAGCACCAGTCCTGAAACATGGACAGAATATGTCGGAGCTGAATTTGTATGGAGAAGCCCGCCTCCCATTCTGGCTCCACCTCAATGTGTTGACCAAACTGCCTCTTCACTTCTTCCATTCCCTAGTACAGTGGAAAAACTAGTTTAACTGGAATATATAGCTCATAACAACATGACAAGTAATGCGATACTTCACCTGCATGCAGTTAAGCAGACCCAGAAAGACACTGAAGCCCTCTAGAAACTTCCCCCTCAACTGCTCAGTCCATACGGTGGGTTTACTGATCAGGATATATCTGTGCATGAAATACAATTACAAAATGAAATTTCTGTACATAAAATAAAAGAATCTACTGCAGAAAAAACAAGTGCTTACCTGAGGTCATGGAAGATCACCTGAACTCGGAAGAACTTGTCAGAATTGTAGCCCTGAAAATGGAAGCGTTGGTTGCTGTCCAAATGTTCCCTCAGCATCTCCATGACTGTGTCTATAATGACCTTTATCACACTTCCCTCTTCAATCAGCTGTCTAGCCTTTAAATATAAAGAGGCCAGTCAATTAGAGATGAGCACAGTTAGTTATTTCAGCTCAGTTTCAAAACATTTCTTTCAGTCTATCCCATCATATAAAGTAAACAATATCATGTTCAGTTTTGTGGTTCAACTAAAGATGCATGACTGTCAAACAGAAAGTGCTCAGATTACTGGAGATCTGTGGATTTGCTGTTCCATTACCAGAGTTGGTACAGTAAAGATCTGTACAGAAAGGGCTGTGATTGAAATGTTCCTCTCATGGTCATCACTGATAAAATCCTCCTGCAACTGCTTATAGTGCTACAGAAGGATAGAGATAAAACAGAAAGTGGTTAGAGCCCAATTTCAGTAGGTGTTTGGTCAATTTGTTATGTTTTGCTACCTCACAACCTGGACCTAAAATTGATTTTTTTTGAGGGTTGCATCATTAAATTTACAAAACATACCTTCAACAAAGAACTTCAGTCTGCATAACTATTCACCCCCTAATCAGTACAGTGTAGAGGCCCCTTTTGCAGGCAGCTGAAAGTCTCCGTTCTCTTGCCACTGGGATTTTTGCCCATTCATTAAGGCAAAACTGAACCAGCTCATTCCAGTTTCCACTGGTGAACAGCAATCTTCAAGTCTGACCACAGATTCTCAACTGGATCAAGCTCTGGGATTTGACTAGCCCATTCCAACCACTGGAGTGTTGCTTTAGGTCACTGTCTGGATGGAAGCTGAACCTCTGTCCAAGGCACAAATGACTGACAGACAAGAGCCAACATCCCTGTATTTAGCACCATCCATTCCCCTGGACTTGGACTAGTTTCCCAGTCCCTGCTGTTGAAAAACATCCCCAAAGCATGATGCTGCCAGCACCAAGTGTGACTTTGGACATGGTGCTATTGGGGTAATTAATTGGATATTTTTTAAAACCCAACCCTGACTTGTACTTCTCAATAACATTGTCCCCGACTTGTCTTGAGATCTCCTTGATCTTCATGGTTAGTGGTATATATATATATATATATATATATATATATATATATATATATATATATAATGTGTGTGTGTGTGTGTGTGTGTGTGTGTGTGTGAGAGAATACTTTCACAAGGTACAGTAGAACTCACCTCTGTAAATTTCATGGCAAATTGCCGCTTATATTCTGTGTCCATCATTAGACTACAGAAAATCAACTCATGGATGACTTTACGGGCTCCTGATGAAAACAACACAAATGTAAGTCTATGTTTTTGAAATGTTTATTTTGCATTTAACAAACACCAAATATTTTTTATTATACTCGTGTCTTTCCCATAGATCTTAGTCACTGATCTGACAGTAACACTACTCTGTAACCCAATAACAAACACTCTGTTCAGCATTAAACACTCATTTCTCCACTCATTTATTTTGCAAAAAATAAAAAAATTCCACATATTAATAATCCAATAAACGGTAAAGAGGGGCAAAGAGACCATTTTAATACTGACCTTTGTAGAGTCTGGCATCATGGAGCATAAGCCTGCTGATCAAACAGGATTGATCACTGGGTTCCAGAGTCACCTGGCAAAACACCTGCCTGAAGCCCACTGTGTATGTGTGTGTGGTTGGGGGGGGGAAGAGAGAGAGAAAGAGAGAAAAAAAAAAAAAAAAAAAGAGAGAGAGAGAGAGAGAGAACAAGAATCAGAACAGTACATCAATCAAGACAAGATACAGACTACAGCTGGTTCTGGAAGCAGCTTAAAATAGCTGTTGTTCACTTCATCAAGACAGAGACTGGAAGAGTCAAAGAAAGGCATAGGAGTGGACATCCTTTGGTCACATCCCACACTGATGACCACTTCATTGTGAACAGTGATCTGCAAAACTGGATGATGAATGCCACACAACTCCAGGCACATTTAAGGGAGGCGAGAGGCACTCAAGTGTCAAGGCAGACCATTTGAAACTGATTACATCAGCGTGGTCTGCATGCTACAAGACCTGCAAGGGTACATGTCCACAGCACTAGGCAGAAGCATTTTCATTCCAGCATTTACGCTGGTCAAGGGACCAGTGGGCCTCAGTGCTATTCACTGACTATTCACACTGAGTCAATACAGAACTTCCCTACATTTTGTGAATGGTACAATGACAAGCCCATACAACTTGAATAACATCATTAAATCCAGTCATTGTGCCTATGCATGAACAAAACAGGCCTAATTTCATCTTTGTGGATCACAATGATCCAGTTCATTGAGGTCGCATCATTAAGGAATGGCTGCTGGAGACTGAGGTAACTCAAATGGAGTGGCTTGCATTTTGTCCAGACCTGAATCCCATAGAAAACAAATGGGATTAGCAGAGTCACTGTTAAGAGGCTTGTAACTCTGTACCCTAGAATCTCAATAACCTGAGGACCACACTTTGAGAAGAGTGGGATACCATGCCTCAGCAGACAATAAGTCACTTTGTGAACAGCAAGAGATGTCTTTGTCAAGCTGTAATTGATTCTAGGCCACATGACAAGTTATTAAGTCTTTGATATTTTTGTTGGGGTATACCCACCGCTGATTCAATAAACTGTTTGAGATATGGAAACCACTACTGCATGCTTTTACCTAAATGCCCTACTACCATGACATAAGGTCACTGCAGCGTGAACTTTTTACATTTTCCATAAATTTTACTTGAAAGCCAAATATCCCTAACTTTTTGTTAGTGTATAATAAGTAAAAATGTACTTCTGTACAGTAACACAGTCCACAAATAATGTACCTGAGTAGCCAATGATCTGCTGAAACCAAGGGCCCAACCTGAGGGCAAAGGTCTGGTGTGCCATCAGAACTGAGTGCAGGATCTCCACTCGCAAGGGCTGCTGGGTAATGTGCTCGGAGTTTGACTACAGGGGTGTGCAACAAAGACACAGAGAGCTCAACTCGATTGTCTTAACAACTACACAAGAGAGCATTAACAGAAGATTTCAGGGAAAAGTCAAAACTGTGGGAGTCAAAGGGGTTTACCCTGATGAGATCTTTAGCTTGTTGACAGGATCTCAGGCTTCCTCTTCTCACAGCTCTGCGTCCCTGAAAAACACAAGGGCTCTGTGAGAAACTAAATTTGCTGGAATGAATAACTCAGGGCTGTGCATGTGTTGCTGCTCACTGATCTCATCACCAACAAAACAAAAACGTGTTCACCAACTCAGAGAATTAAACTACTTTCAACACATTAAGGACACTGCACCTCCTTGTCAATGAGAGCTGTGTGCGTGTGAGCTTCATTGTGGTCACAGTTGATGGCCCTCTGAAGCGTGTAGATCACATGGTCATATGAATGGTGCTCATCATTGTAAAGGACACAATAGTATGTGTCCTCATCCATTCTGAACACAAAACAAACAAACAAATGTCTTATTAATAATAATGCAGGCATCTCCCAATTCTACATAATAATCTATAATGGTGTTTTACAGGCACCCCTGGGCTGCATATTTATTTATAAGCCCTTTCAGAGTAGCAGGAAGTGTGTTAAAGCAAGAAAACCACAAAACATGCAGGCCAGGGGTGACCAGGGTTCAGAAACACTGATCTAAACTCTTAAAAGTAAATGTGTTTCAAAGGGTTATTTAAGTGATGGCATAAAAGAACCACATTTATTAAAAAAAAAACAAAAAAACATTTGTAATAGACATGTGCAAGTTTGAAAAAGCTTTAAATTGGTAAATAGCCTACAAATTTGCACAGGTTCTCCATACCGACACATCACACAACTTCAACCTTTAGAAACAAGCTAATTTTGCAGGACATTTTAATAGTATGATGTACTTTTACTCACCCAAAGACCACGATAAGTGTGTATAGAAGACGGAGATATTGCTAATTTCAGGTGAACCTAGGATACTAGGTTGTCTTCAACTGACAATATTGTAAATATTAACAGAATTTAAATATTTTTATCTTTCCGACCATGTTTTGATCATTTACTTGTGCCTATAGGGTTTTTATTTGTTTGTAAGGACACATTATGTCAGACATCTTGTTATTTGGAATTATTAGATTCCAAATAACAAGATAGACATTGGTGTTTATAATAAATCAAAATACAAAAGTAAAAAAACACCCTGAATATCCTTTTAGTTATTTTTATATGTATCAGTGTTATACATTCTCTGACTTTTATTCTGAAATGTGAACACTGTGTGAGTAAATAAAGAGCAAACAGCCCTTTCCTTCTCATTTTCTTCTATAACCCATTATCTGTGCCAGTAACATCAGCTTGCTGATCAGTTGGAGTCTGCTTGCAGGTTTAGCATGTACATGCGGCCTGGGCAGTTAACATGCATTGGAAGGTTCCTTTATCATTGCAAAGGTTATGTATCTGCCCTCAAAGTGTGGATCACAGGTTCTAAGAGCCATAAATGTTTTCTTTATGGCATCACTCAAAGAACCCTTTGAAGCACACTTCATTTAACAAAAAATAAACACAAACACTGAATATATTTATACCAGCAATCCAAAACAACTGACCCACGCTTCATCTCTTCAGGGACCTCATCTCCTTCCTCCCAAACCATCAGGTCAGTTACATACTGCAGCAGCACCCGGAACAGTGTCTGAGCCCGCTCCTGCAGTTCTGCTTCCAGCTCACAGTCATCCTGACACACACACACACACACACACACACACACACACACACACACACACACACACACACACACACATTAAAGACTGGCAACAGCTTTCAGCCATTTAGACTACACTCATAAAACAAGGTGAATCATGTTCTCATCAAAGCTGTCCTACTTACAGTGTATCCAGAAAGTATTCACAGAGCTTAACTTTTTGTGCATTTTGTTATGCTACAACCTTATTCCAAATTGATTAACTTAATTATTTTCCCTCAAAATTCTACACACAATACCCAATGACAAAGTGAGAAAAGTTCATTTGAAATCTTTTAAAATGATTTTTTTAAAGGCACAAAAATATAACCTATATAAGTAATCACAGCCTTTGCCATGACACTTGTTTCCAGCAATCATTCTTCAGATGTTTCTACAGCTTGACTGACACCTGTGGTAAACTCAGCTTATTTGACAAGATTTGGAAAGACACACCTGTTTGTATAAGGTCCCATAGTAGACAGTTCATGTTAGAGCACAAACCAAGCCATGAACTTTAAGAAATTGTAGGATAGGATAGGATAGAACTTTATTGATCCCTTGGGAGGGTTCCCTCAGGGAAATTAAGGATTAAATTGTATGTAGACAACAGAGACAGGATTGTATTGAGACACAGATCTGGGGCTGGGTACAAAAAATCTCTGCTGCATTGAAGATCCCAATGAGCACAGTGGGCCTCCATCATGCGTAAATGGATGAAGTTTGGGACCACCTGGACTCTTCCTAGGGCTGGCCGCCAAGCCAAACTGACTAATCTTATTAGAAGGGCCTTAGTCAGGGACCAAGGTGACCAACAACTCAATGCTCACTCTGACAGAGCTCCAACATTACTCTGTGTAGAGAGCAAAACCTTACAGAAAGACAACCATTTCTGCAGCACTCCACAAATCAGGCCTGTACGGTAGAGTGGCCAGATGGAAGCCACTCCTCAGTAAAAGGCACATGACAACTAAAGGACTCTCAGACCATGAGAAACAAACTTATCCACCCTGATGAAACAAAGATTTAACTCTTTGGCCTCAATGCCAAGCATCAAATCTGGAGGAAACCAGGCACTGCTCATCACCCAGCCAATATTAATCATATAGTGAAGCATGGTGGTGGCATCATGCTGTAGGGATGTTTTTCTGGATGACTTAACAGGGTCGAAGGAATGATGACTGCAGCGATGTACAGAGACATGCTTGATGATAACCTGCTCCAGAGCCCTCTGGATTTCAGACTGGGAGGAAGGTTTATCTGACCCTAAGCACACAGCCTCTTTGCTAGTTGGAGCAGTGCGGTTGGCTTATGAGCACCCATGTGCGGCATCTGCATTTTTACATTCTTGGCAAAACAGAATGCAAAGCCTCCGTCTGTTTGTTTCTCGATTCGAATTTAGCTTGAATAGCTTCAAGTGACTGGACAAACAGACCTTCTGATGAGACTGGCTCATCCAAATAAGTTGCATGGTCCCCCTATCTGGCATATCGGTCAGCATCAGCCACAAATGCCATTGCACCACTACAGTCAATGCCTGATATGTCTTGAGGAGGGTGACTGAACTCATAGCCTTGGCCATTCCCGGCTGCACACAGTAGACTTTGTCTAGGTGAGAGCATGAGATGTGGCAATTTTGAGATGGAAGTATGGCTGGACCCGTGACTCCCTGATTGTGAGACAGAGAAATATCTTCTACCAGTGACAGCTCCACAGGAGGGAGGTTTTTGCAACCCTGACTCCTCCACCTCATCCAGATAGAGAAACTGAGCATAACCAAGCATTGGTGTGCGGTTTAGCCCATGACAATGTCAGCATGGTGATGAAATCAGGGATCAGCAGAAGACTGTGTTTCACCATTTGTGGGACTCTTAGCGAGGTGAAGAGCACAAGAACTGAAGAGAGACACTGGTGACGAGGGGCTATAAGCTGGGGGCAGACCTATTTGTCCTTGTCACTGTGTGTCATCTGCCTTGCTGGTATGTCTTCAGCAAGACATGCAAGACCGTGATTTCCCATGTTATGTGTTGTACAGAATGAATCAACTGATACGGAACCTTCAGACTCAATATAAACAACATCACCTCAGCCCATACCTTGCTCTTCACATATCCCAATAACAATATATATATATATATATCTTTA